>OW152819.1:1025229-1567066 GCA_933534255.1 Iphiclides podalirius | reverse complement strand
CGATAAGTTTCCGTTTGGTGTTACGATACGATACGTCCAGTAAGACGATACATACATATACGACATTTTGTCATACTTCAACATAATTAAGACGGCACGTTTTCTTGTCGTCATTAAAATTGGATCCTTAATTAGAATATCGGCGGTCAATTGACCGGATACGCGGCCATATTTAAACGGCGAACCGCGATCCGAATAATTCGACCATACTTGACATCCGGTAGCGTTCGAATTATTGGAAACAATAATAAACTGTAAACACGGTGGTTTAAGATCTAGAATTGAACTTGGATTGTACAATTGTTCTGTAAATCGATAAATGTAAGCTGTTATGGCCTTTAATGAGCGGCGTTAATGCCTATAACGGCATGCTTCAATTTCTATTGAGTGTTTTATTTTGGTCCGCGTCTGTGGGAAAGAATTACGAAGTGCCACTCATTGTATGCTTAGTAGTCGTCTTGTTAGTTTGAAAACGACCGAATTAGAATACGATTAAGTGATAACTTAGCAGTCTCGAGTTCTATTGCTGTATATAAAAGCTGTCATCCTTGTCAGTTTGGGCAATCTAGTAACATCGCTTTTTAGGTACTAGCGATTTTACCATAACAGAGTAGAAAACGTAGTTGATGCTTTTTGTGTTGAAGTAGAAGAAATAGAGTTGAAACGCAACACGAGTAAGATCAATGACGTAACAAAATATTCAGTTGTGTAATCCAAGAGAAATCTCCATTCTGACGAATATTTATAATTAAAATGAACTATTACTGAATATTTATAATTAAAATGAACTATTACATATAAGGATTATTTCTGACATATTCATTACCGGAGAAGTTAAGATCCGTTAATCTTAATTGACTGTATTAAAAGCATACATATACAGCTACGAAATTTTTATTGGGAATGAAAAAATTGGCTCATATTTTAAGTACCCTAAAAGGCTTTCAATCTTTGTGCCTAATTTATGCCGCTTTAAACTTGAAAAAATTTTGAACTTTTAAAATGAAAAAAAAAAAAAATCATGTATTCCAAATTCAAAATATGTAGGTACGTGTAGATAAAAGTATGGCAGTTTTATGTATGTGCGTCAGAATTCCAAATAAAAACAATTCAGGGTTGGTAACGGTGTCATTTATGTAATTTAAAATGTTTCATAACTCTTTATAAAGATGTATTTTAGTCTCCATTATTCTATATCGCTACGCTCAATGGGAGTTCGCTTGCATCTGGGCCCTATTAAATATCCTTTTATTGTTTCGTCTTTCCCACGGGCGGCCATACGCGCGAACGAGACTTCTTTTTTTTTTTGTTTTTTTTTTTAAATAAAACGAATGCACATCCGCGCCCGAGGCGCAAAGGAGCCGTGAATTAAGCCCGTGCTCTCGTCTGATAGTAATTTGGTTGCCAGTGTTTTTATACTCTATGGTTAGCTTTATATTCTGTGGCGTTATCAGTGTAAGAGTTTTTTGACGTGTGTAAGTTTAAACTTGCCAGTAACGGAGAAAACAAAAGTTCTAACCTAAAACGTTACAATTTTATTATCAAAGTGGTACGTTTTTATAACATAACAGTTCAAAATCTTGAATTTTAAAAAATTTGAATTTTAAAAATTATTTTTACTTTTAGTTAGCAAGCATATAAATGTCATTTTTTTTTCATTTACTTAATATAGACTGTTTTAATTGTAACCGATGTTAGTCCGCGGTATTTTTAATGACACAACGGCATTCGGCTTCATTACAGACGCCAAAGGAGCGTTTTGCAAGTCCGCTTTTGAAACCGGTTGGTACAGAGGCGGAGGGGAGAGGGGGCAGACTTCGCCCGCGTTAAAATCTAGACCCTAAACCAGTAATGTTTCGACCCCTTATTATTCTGCCTGAGAACTTTATAATTTGCTTACTTTGTTGGATATTCGCCGTTCATAATCATTATTGGAGCAATGAAAGCTTTGATTAAATTATTTTCGAGATCATTTTGTATTCCGCTTTGTAACTTTTTACTTTAAAACAAGCCATTGCTTCTCTGTCATTCCATCTGATGGCAAGTAGTGATGTTGAATATTGTGTAAATGCTTGGTAAAAGTGGCGCAGTAAAACTGATCGAGTGCATTTACTAACCTAAGTGCCTAATGACTTGCCGATTAATGCTCCTATTAACGTCGAGTATATAGAAAGTAGTTCTGTGATATTGATTGTAATTTTATGACTATATTAGTTCTTACTACTATGATATGCCATATAAGTGGCTGCTCACCAAATGACTCTGTACAGATGGTGTTACTTGTAGAAAATCATACAGTAGAGCTTATAACCTACTTTAAATTTCATTACTTTACAATTATATAATGAAATTGTGAAGTTCATCCGGATCTAGAATAAAATCGAAACATGAATAACAAATTAGGTTATTCTTTATAAGTTCACAAACACATAATATTTATTTCCGAACACAAACACATTGCTGCCTTATCAACGCCTACTTCTCAGTCTGAAGGGTACAACGGTCTTGTCATATCGTGATTTTTGGGGATATCAACCGTATTACGTATAATGTTAATGAGCGTCGTGTCATTAGGAGTCCATATAAGACGAGAGGTCGATCCGCGTGGGCGCTCGGGTGAGGTCCGACTGCAAACATTGAAACAAATGTTGGTTAATTTCTCAGACACTTTTGGTTAAGACGGTGTCGGGCTGTGTCCAGTGAAGTTTGTGGTGCTGTTTTTTTTCAAAAATGAGTTATGTCGATTTCCTCTACGACCTATTCGAGGTTTGTATGATCTGTGTCAATTTTCTGGTGAATTTGTGAACGAAACGTAGCGGTAAACTGTGTGATTTTTGCCCGGAACGTGGTGAAAGAAAGTGCATGAGATTTGGTATTTATATATTTTTTTTCATATTTGGGCACTCTTGCGTTACACAGATTTTGTTGTAGATATTGTAATCGATGTTAAGTATTCTTTATTTCTAAAATTATTATGAAATTATTGAACAATAAATTTATCGTTCATTAATATATTAATTTATCGTTCCTCCTAAGGAGAAAGTTACAATGGCTCAAAATAATTACACAAAACTTGTTAAAATATGCTATTCTGACTGAAACTTAGTTTAATGCAAGCCTTGGCGTTATTTTGTTCTTTTTTTTTTGTTATTTGTGTGCCGAACTGTTGATCACATCGCCCCAGTTATACGACCGATATACATACAATGGAAGTAATTAGTACCCAGATATTATTTAACAGGCGTGCGCGTTCACTGCACCGCAGGCAGATTGATAACAAAGCGTCACTGACCATAAGTCAACGCAGATAATGTTGGAGTTCGATTTGTGCAACATTTGAGTTCAATCGGCACATTTTCTAATGCGACAAAATTTGTATCTCGATACAATCACGCAAACACCTCTAGTGATGTTCTAAAAACTTTTTAATATACGTTAAATTATTCTCTAAGTTTTTTTTTCTGAGCATAAGGTATTCCTTAGAACAGATCTGGCCAGGTTTTAAAGTTATTATTTTTTTCTAAATCCAACAAACACGCGCCGGTGACACGGTAACGCAAATTTCACTGATCGCGAGTGATTTTGAAATAGAATAGAACTTGTCCGATCGTGCCGCTGGTCTTTTGCTTTCCGTCTTAGCTTAACGACGAACAAAGCCGGCCGGTTCGGGATACGGTCATTGTTTTATTCCCAAGCCCACCTGTTCACACTCGGCCGGTCGGCGACATGTTGCAACACGCCGGCCCCCCGACAGGAGGCGAGTCTACGACGGGAATCCCTAATGAGATGAAACGATTTTGTATACGGCGCCCGTGCCCATATACGGACACAAGGCGAGCCGTAGAAGGCGTTTGGAGATAAAATTAAACCAATCGGTGTAATATTGAGGTCATTAATCGGAGATAATCCATATAGACGGTCAACTTCATCCGTAATTCTTTCAATCATGATCTAAATGTTGGCACTGTTCAAAAATAAAATCGCCCAAGGTTGCGAATCGGCAAGAATAAAGAGGCTTTCAATCAGCTACAGACTACTTGTAAACGATAATGTCCTAGTTTCTTCTACAGCGGGATTTGTTCCTAATTAGTTGAAGTCCCAACGACCAGTGACACCTTGAAAATCGATTGTAGTCTAGCCCTTCGAGAACATTGCCCCCTTACTGTAGACAACATTACACCGTGTTTTAAGCACGTTTTCACATTATCTGTGGGTCAAACAAATAGTCTTCTCTTGTGGGATTCGAACCCACGAACCCCGGTGCCGAAGCCGATACCTTGGCAGCCACGGAGTGACCAATGGGTAAAGAATAAATTTACCATTGCATGCGTTTCTAATATTTACCTCGACTTAGAGGCGATCTCACTACATGTAGGCTATTGCGCTCTGGCTAAGACTCGATTCGAACATAAGGTACCGCGGGTACAGACCACCCAATAAGGTGAATGCTCAAGTATAAAGGGACTAACCCATGTACCCCAGTTGAAGTAATCGTCCTCAAATAAAAAAAAATAGAAAAACACCCGTCTATAACTTTACCATGTGATGTTCGATGTGCCCATTGGATAATAACAAGGCCATTTCTTAACTTTCATAAGTTGTTACAAATAAATCCCGGTCATGAAAACTTCTTATAACAAAGCCTTTCTACATGTGGTCATACAAATTGTCGTACGCAAAATGTAGGCACAAAACCTCGACGTCGATGAATGGGAAAGCTGCGAATCTCCTCGCTCTTAATGATGCGCTCTAACCCAGTTCCCAATGGTTACTTTTATTTATCTTTCGCATGTGGACCATTTGATGACATTGATTGAGAGGAACGGTATCAATGTTAACATTACCGTTACGACTGTTCTGTCCTAATGTACAATTTGTACTTGTAGTTGTTGATATTTATTTTCGAATATATGTCTACGCATGACAATTTAGTATGCTATCTTGATACGTGATACTTTATTAAAGAATTTATTGATACCTTCGCGCAATGTAAAAATCTTAGCTATTTGAACATCATAACAATAAATCAAAACGCTGACTTGGTAATAGTGACCTGGCGGCGCGTAGGCATGACGATAAGATGGCGCCACTTCCGCCCAAGAGACGTGCGATATCCGGTCAGTAAACTTACTTGTTGCCAATTATCTGCGATTAATTGTAACCGATCTGTTTTTATCATGAACTCTATGTATTTAGGTATTGGTATATTTACTAGTCCTCGTATAAGTAATTAAATTAACCATTTGAATCATCCCAGGCACTATAAAAATTTAAAATTTACGATTCATTATGTTTTAGTATTCGCGTTTAAGCAAGATGTTTCTACGGTTTGTGACATGGAACACACTTTTGCAACACACCCAGATCTCTGGGTTTCACAACTACTACTTTAATGTGACGGTTAAAAAATCCAGCATCCATGCAGATTAGAACAAATTGCCTAGAGGTATTTATCCTTTTAAAGTCATGTTACAAAATTAATCATTTTTAATAAGTAAGTCTAGTTCGCAACACGAAAGTAAATGCGGTAAGTGCAGGCAGAAAATTTATGGGCGTTAGAAAAAAAAAAAGCAAAGCGTCACAATTAGAGTTCTAATTTCGAAGTAGCAACAACTTGTGCATGTCATCGGGCTCCCGTTTCTTCGTGTGGCGTAAGAAAGGGAGGTCAATAACAAGGCGCTCGATGAAAATGTAACGAGACTTTGAAAAACGCCTCGACAACATCGTAAGCGTGCGCGTTAAAAGACTTAATGCCTCTGTTATGTTTCGTATAACTCATTTCTCGTGGTTTACGCTTTATTTGTGTCTTTAACGGCGCTAGATGCATAAAATGGGCTCATAGAATGCTTGGACGGAATCCTGTTTACGCCGCGCAGACGATTGCAGTAAAAAGATATTTAGAACTTGTGTCGATGACCTTTTTAACTTTTACGCCATTACAAGTTCTATCTAACCTCCAATTGCTCGTAAATAGGCTTTAAACTTTAATGTAGTAAAATGTATATTTTTAATACTTGTACTTTGGTTTTTGCTAAGTAATGGTTTTTGAATATGATATAAGAATTATAGATTTAAAAAAAAATATATTTTCAAAACATTAAATCTATTTCGGCTAACCATATTTTCTTATAAATTATCGTACCAGTAATTAGTATAGTTACGAACTATTCAAGCATCCGGCCATTTTAAGAATAAGAAAACCACGAATGCATTCATATATTAGGATGATTAACACGAATATTCCCATTAGATTATCTACCACAAAATGTCGTCAATGGAGCGGTCATTTTTCGAGTGAAATGAATGTACTCTGATGATTCATTCGCAATGAGCCTTTGACCAGGAATGCCTCGAATGCCGGAGCCGTCTCACATACCCGTCACTCGTTTTGAGTAACACGAAACTTTCTTTTCTCCGCGACTGTACTAGTTCATTCAGATGAAACCATCGCGTTTGTGATTACTCTGTAATCTATTAAAAATGTACATTTAATATGTGAATTCGTAGCATAAGATAGTGCATCAGTGTTCGTGTGAACTAACTTTGGTGGAACTAAGAAGTCACATTAGATCGCACCGTAAGTTACTCTTTCTATAATTTGCCTATTTTTGTACCGTTGCGAACAGTGGAATTGTGTCAAAACCACCCGATTTAAAATTGTGTTATTTGGTCAATAGTCAGCAAGCATCGGATATTTTTTTTGTTACGTAAAATTGTTATCTCTTACGCCACAGCCGGCGCAGTAATATCAGGCTGGTAAGTGTGCCGGAGATGCGTTCTGTTAACTTTTTAAAAACTTCATATCCGAAGGCTTTCGTAATTGCGAACTCGTTCGGGAGACTATTTTTTCTCTAAATTATATTTTTATTCAGTTTCTCAATAACTTTAATGTTAAAGTTTATTTACTAATGTAATCGTAATGACAGTCGAGATGCGTCGGTGCACACGGACTTGTGTAGTCATCGATTAATCAAGTAATAATAATAATAATACAAAATGTATTTTATTTCTCGAATTGGAATTAATTAAGACTAAACAAATCAGCTTGAATCTTCAACGACAAACGGTTGGACTTGCCTTTGTTAAATGGGAATCGTCTTAGCTGCTGATTTATTTGAATTTTTTTATCCTTAAAACAATTCCCCGGCGCCATTATTCCGCCCGCAAGGAAGTTGACAGTGTTTATTCTAGCTATCCGCATCAATTGCGCGGCTGTTTAAACAAATCGACCGAATGGCGTCTGGGAACGGGGTCTATGATTACTTTAGCCGCCTAATAAAAGGAACTCGCAATTCAACCAACAATAATGGCGGCTTCCGGTAATCGATCAATCTGCGCGGGCGCATCGTACTCGTGTGCAGGGCTGCCGACAGCGACAAATAATTTTCTCTAGGGACTGGATCAAAGTACTCAATCTTCACCGATTAAGGCTAGCTTCAAACATCAAAATCTACCGGTTCACAAGTTCAGGCCTGCCCGAGGTAGAACAGAGGAAATACTGTTGTTTTATGTACGTTGTTTTTTATATGTTTCTAACATCATGTTATTTAAAAGCAACAGTATTAATCAATAAATATATCAGTAGAGCGCTATACAAATAAAAGAAAACTAATGTTAAATTTTCAATATATAAATATTAAAAAGACAATGCAAACATAAAACATGACAACCCTGCACCTGTCGCTAGCGTAGTTTTATAGTATTTGCTGTTCTATTGTGTTCCTACATAGTATATATTGGCTTGGCAATGTTTACAGAAAGCAGTACGGTTGTGGTCTTGAATGTTTCACCCTTTAACTCGGGCCCCATTATCCAATTTATTTCGATCGGTTAGTGACTTGTGAGCCGGTAAGGTCACACTTGTTGAATGAATTGGCTTGTCGGACCCGTTTAATCTCGCGCATTAAGTCTTCACGTTGCCTGCGTTGAACTATAGCGCCGGCATTTTATAAGCTACGTTTATCATGAATCTGTATTTCGTTTGTACATTAGTCGTAGCGCAATTTCTAAAATTTCTAAAAATCTCCCACGATGTTTTACGTAGAGAGTATATCGCTACGGCCACGCTTTCGCACACTTCCGCGAAAGCTACCTCTTCTTCATGTAAGGCATGCTACAACAGTCAGCAAACCTTCCTAATCTGCCCCTTTTTCACGGCCAACGAACTCCTGCGAGTTCGCGGACCAGATGCCACGTGAGCCAGGAGAGCCAGTGTTGACAAGCAGCAAGCCTCCTAACCCCAGCGGCGGACCGGGTCTGTAGCTCCGCCGCTCACGACGTTTCGGCCGCGGAGGGTAGGGAGAACGGCGCAATACCGACACCTCTTCCTCCGTGACTCCACCTCGGTTGCAGAAGACAGGGAGAGTGGCAGTTTCCCTCTACCGTCGACCTGTCCCCCGCATCCTCCTAGCGCGCATACAGAGTCCACTCGGAGCTGCCCTCTTGGGCCAGCCTTACGCTCCAAGACGGTCACATGTGGGTGCCTCTTGGCTTCACCGTCGGTGCCCAAGCCACGGCTACCAGGCCCCTCCGTCACGACTTGGTCGGAGGGGTCGTGTCGACCCCTAGGTCTTTGGTATGGTTAGGACAAGAGAAAGAAGAAAAGGAAGATTCGTTGTGTAAAAAGCCGTGTTTTCATTAAATTTAAAAAGATTATTGACCCGATTGGCGTAGTAGGTAGTGTACCTGCCTCCTGTGCCAGAGGGTGTGGGTTCGATCCCCACTACTGGAAAAATATTGTGTGATGAACATAGTGTTTTTCTAGTGTCTGGGTGTTTATATATGTACAATATGAATTATTTACAAAAGAAAAGTATGTCTAAGTATGTTTTATCAGTTATCTAGTACCCATAATACAAGCGTTGCTTAGTTTGGGACTAGAGAACGTTGTGTAAAAATGTGTCCTAAAATATTTATTTATTTATTATTTATTATTATACGGAAATAGTATACCGATCTTTTAGTTTCATTCGATAAATTAGTGCAATGAGAAACTAAATGAAATTTACACCGATATTTATGTTACGATAATTAAGTGTATGCAGTTAAGATATGACATTTGACATCATTTAATGGCGGCTTCCGGTTGCTCGGAGAGCCGATCCCGTGTAACAATATCAATTCAATGGAAGTGCATCGACATTGTTTGCTTCAATAACAGCGATAAGCGATCGGGCATTAAGTAATGTCATGCAGTTGCGACACGTCCTCACATTATCACTTGAAGTTGCTTGTTCTACATACTTATAACATAGTTAATCGTAACAGATTTCCTTTTTTACGAGTTGTACGTCGTCGACGATAGTTTTGTAAACAGTTTGTTGTTACTTTTTCAGCGTAATATTTGAAAACGTTTGTGTAAATGTCGTACTATTTAATTCTTTCTTTCAGGAGATACAAAACATCCTCCTAGCTTGATTACATTTTTGTAAAAGTTTCGATCAATGTCAGTCTGTGACGTTTTGTTCGTGCATTTTTTTTTATGAGAGAAAGTGGCAGACGTTGATGACACCAGATTTTAAGCGATAACCGCCTGCCCATGGATTTGCAACACCCATAGGGTTGCAGATGCGATGCCACTTCCTAATGAAGTGGGCCCCGGCTACCTCACTCACCAGACGAAACGCATAAGTGTAACACTTCTACTTGACGCCGGTCTTCTGTGAGGTCGTGGTACTAACCCGGACGGACCTGCCCATTCGTGCAACGGCAAACACTGTTGCGTGGCCCTACCACCAGAAGAATACATTGTGCATACGGTTATAAAGTCAAACATATCCAGTTAAGTCGTGTAAGCTTATTAAAAATATTCACACGGCCTTATTAACAGACGCGAATCTTTAAAGATTCTTTTAAAGAAAAACAATTTATACGCTGGTGAAGCATCCTAGCGTTAACGTAAACCTTGGAGTTTATTCTTATTTTGAGAAGCTTTGTAATCGGTAAAGAATTAAGGCCCTGCCACATTATGACGCCATATGGGCATTCTTCAAATCGACCGGCGGGCTATTCGACCGTTTGGCGCTCGCACAGATCGTCTGGACGTGCCTTAGCGCCGTTCGGAAATTGCATTCCAACAACGCTATGCGGTCAAGCCGGGGACGTGATAAAGTTGTGGCAGTGTTTTTACCAAAACATTACGCCCAGCCACATCTAGTCTTAGGGAGCCGTGTCGAAGAAATCCACTTATAGTGACACGACCAGATAGTTATCTATTTCCCCTTTTATTATTTCCGTTGAGTAATCCGCGCTGGATAAATCGCGATAATGGGCTGGAAATCAGAAAAACGTTCTTGTTCGATGCTGTTAAAGTTTGTAAATTTTAATAAACATTTGTGTCATACAATGAAGAGTCTAACCAGACTATGACTACATTTATATTTCTTGAATATTTATTTCTTATCTTAAAAAATATTACTTTATATGACAATAGTTGATTTGCTAATAATTCATCCTTGCCCCGAACCAGAAATAAGTTAAAACCTTCTGTTATTTTATTCAGTCAGTTTCTATGATTGGTCAGAACAGTAAATATTAGTAATATTACTTTTTAGTAGTATTAAATTAAAACCAAAAAAATGATACATTACTCACGAGTTTTTTTTTTATTGCATTCTACTCACATTTAAGGCAGTTGAGTTGTTTTTTTTTAAATAAACAAAGAACAACTTAAAACGTTCGGACTAAGTAAACATCGTGCTAAAACGAGATTCACAAAAATAAAATGAAATGTAACGCGACACTCTCGCGTCGCGATGACAGACAACCTAATTGATATCATGTTCCGAAACGCCGTCGGATTAAGTGTTCTATTTTCTATTTTCAGACGGGCCTTTTATTCACGATGCACCGTAAAAACAATTCCAAATTTGAACTTATGTTACTTTTTTTTACGTCTGTATTATATCGCCAGAGACATCATGTCTTATGTTTTTATCAGGTTTTTTTTTTAAATTAATATTAGAATAAACACGAGGTCTCTCTATCTGGACGAAATTTAATAATAATTTGAAGTTAACTATGTTTGAAATTGTATTATTATTTAACGATCAACTTAGATTTTACTCTAACATGTGTATGACAGATGGACATGGACGTTTACAAAAAGACAAAAGCGTCGCATTAGCATCGAACGTGATAATTTCTCCGACATCGGACACTTTCGACGCGTTTGTAAATGAAAGAAAATAACAGTTCACCATGGCACTACCATTGGGGGGTCATTACGAGTTTTTTCTTCATCTTTCAAATCGTAAAGTTATTTTTTGTGCCTTTATCTTTCATGTGAAAGAGCGATCTTCATTAGGAATTCGATAAATATGTTTTACAAAATATTCAAATTTAGATATTACAAAATGATCAAAATGTTTTACAGATTTAAAAAAAAAATAGTTGCGAAAATCAGTTTTACTTCAGATTGGTTATCGAATCTTTACTACTATCGCTTACATATTCTTTTGCCGATTGTTTTTCGCAACCGGTGCGCCTCGATACATCTGTCGTTGTACCATTGAATAATTCAAACCGGCAACCCTATGTTCGAATGTGAAGTAGGCAGCACACTAACGCGCCGATAATTACAAATGTAATCGCCATTACATATTCCACGGTAAGGCGCGCCCGCGTCGCTGCCCGGCCGTCGAACCCATATTCATTCACCGGCCACGTAGATAATAGTTTCTCTCGGACATTTCGTTGTTCTAAAACACGTAGCCTCTGGCTGACTATGTAACAATCATGTTTAACTAAAGCGATTATTACAATCACTATCACTATATCATTACATAGTATAAAACAAAGTCGTCCCACTTTCTTTCTGTCCCTATATATGCTTAGATCTTTTAAACTACGCAACGGATCTTGATGCGGTTTTTTTACTAAATAAAGTGATTCAAAAGGAAGTTTTATATGTATAATACATTGCACCCGTGCAAAGCCGGGGCGGGTCCTTAGTTGTCCAATAAAATAGTCTTGGACGTAGCATTCAATGTGCTGTGTTTAATGATTTGTTGGCGATTTTTATAAGCAAAATGTGCCAAGGAGCTCTTGGATCGTGGTGTTTCAGTTGGCAACTTTTGAGGATGGCCCCAGTCACCTCACTCTGCAGACAAACGCATCACGTATTTGTTTCTTTATCCTTTACGCCGGTCCTCTATGTAATTCTCTGTCTTCTATGTAATTCTCTGTCTTCTATGTAATTCTCTGTCTTCTATGTAATTCTCTGTCTTCTATGTAATTCTCTGTCTTCTATGTAATTCTCTGTCTTCTATGTAATTCTCTGTCTTCTATGTAATTCTCTGTCTTCTTTGTAATTCTATGTAATAATAACTCTCCGGACGAGCGCTCCCATTAATGTATGCTGCTAATTGGCTCTTTTAAGTCATAAAAGATTCAGTTTTTACCACTAAATTATTGTACTCGTATTACGGGTTCATGGGAGATGGAGGATTAATAATAGGAAATGCATTCAACCGATGCAATGAATGGACTTGTTTCTTTATTTAAAGTTTTAGTTGAAATAAGAAGACTTCAAGTTTTTTTTTATATTATTCTCTGCTTTCATAAACAGGAAGCAGTTAAATTTTAAACGGCGTCTACTCCCTCCGCTGCTCGCTTCGTGTTAGAAAACTTTTATAACTTATTCGTTTTCAATCCAATTTTGTTTAATAGTTACATTATACAATTGATTTCATATGAATTGCACTAGCCGATTCCTACATTAAACACTAATGTGAATTAGTTTTTTAATCTCTTTTATTAGTGTGGGGACTTCTTAGTCTGTAATTAGCAGTTCGATTATATTATGCTATACGTACTTGTTTTGATGATGTGTCATTTTAAGAATATTGACATTTAATATATCGCTGTTTGAGGACTTCAATTTTATAGTTTCATTATCGTTGAAGTGTAATATACTATTTCTATTTCTCGACGACACATTACTCCATCCTCACCACTTACGTTAAAAACATTCGATAATAGCGCAGCGCTATATTGTAGCGTTGTTTACATTCCCACGACGTCGCCGCACCAGCGCCTGGCAGTTACTCTAATTTGCTTTGCGTTTAAAAAGTCCCATTTCAAACCAATCTAACCTTTGCCGCCTCGACTTAAGTCGGGGTTAAGTTTTTACGCCGCAGCCACAAGAGGGAACCACTGTCACGTGTCAATCACTCGTGCGGGGGCACGAGAGCTGAGTCGGAAAGTGTAAAATTGTCAAACTTTTAAATACTTCAAGTCGCGTTCAGAAATACAAATGTATATTTGAAAATTTTCCCGCCGTTTTTTTTTAATCTGTAATGTCATGTGTACTTGACTTCCTTTTTGTGGTTCGTAATTTAAATGTTTTCTAATGAATAAGTTGCACCAATTGTTATTACCAATATAAATTGAGTGCGATATATTTCGCGCTACTTAATAATTACTGCACTATAAGAAATCTCATTTTTATAATGCAATATAACAACAGCAGGAGAGGGCGATTAGTGAATGAAATCAATATTCTATTTCATGTCCGTCTGCTTTTGTTCTCCCTGCAGAACTGCTAGTACCAGTCAGTAGTAGTGTCAAGACACGAGTTTTAGTGTTAGGTTAAATAATTATAGACATAAGTTTATTCCCTGCTTCCAGCATTAAAATCACCATAACGTAAAAATGTCAGTACTAACCCCGCTCCGGACACACTCGTCCAATAGTAATTTGTATTTGTTTTAAAATAATTTTATTCTTTGTTTAACGTTTTTTACTTTTAGTCAATTGTTCTTGTTTTTTTTTTTAATTCTTTACGACTATTACGTAGGGCCATCTATCTCTTTCCCCCAAGGTTCCACTGAAAACAAGCATTCACGAAGATTGTCAACTTCGTGATATGAAGCTGAGTGGTGACCATTTTGGTTCATTCTAATCATAGGTATTTAGTTTTTAGCATATGTTTTATTTTTTTGTGTTATTATGTGCCAAATAAATGTTTCTTTCTTTCTTTCAATAGAATCTAAAGCGATCAATTGCGAGGCTCAAAATCACGGTAACGAGCTCTGTAAACCCGTTGAATTTTACGTATTACTCTATTGTACCGCCTTACTAAAGCGGATAACTTTACTACCGCATGTTAATCTTATTTTAAATCACGGCCGAAATATCTTACCCACATGCATCTCCTTCAATCTTTACACCAGTCTTAAATAAGTGAATTTAAAAAAATCGTCGAAATCGTAATATTTATGGTCTCAATCAGAAGATTCATCGAAACAAGAGAACATAACTTTAAATGCTAACGTTCTTAAAGACTAGAAAACAGATTGAATTTTAATTACATAATATCGTTGTATCAAAAGATGAAACGAGTGCAATGTTGCAATTTAGAAACTCTGATGATACAAAAACTTGCTTTCTGATGTTTCTACTGAGAAATACGGTTTTTTCCGAAGTCCTTTACTTATCAATTTAAATGCTGATGAAACGTCGATTTCATTTTTGGAGTTTTTATACAAACCGGTTCATAACTGTATTTAAAGCAACGTTATCTAATTACTAGGCAATACCAGCTGGAACGCCTACAGGAGTCTATAATTAAATTTCGTCATGTCACCCACGCGCCCCGACACACTGACCTTCGGTCGTTTTATTAGTGAATATGGTCATACGAACTTCGTTCAGATATAATGCCATAACGACCTTTATGGCGTTACTGTTACTCGGCATATTTGCGTATCTGAGGTATTTATTTAATTTTTATATGACGTTCCTACCGAACGATAGGAGTATAAAAAAACTACCCGGTGGTGCGTTCGCCTCCTTTTTCATAAAAAAAACCAACTATCAACATGGAATGAATATTTATAATCTTACAATCTTTTATATATTTATAATGTTCTGCCCTTATCCCACACTATGTAGGGTCGACACAACATTTCCTTTCCTTCCACTATACTCGATCATCCGTCATCTCCATTCTCACCCCTTTCACAGACACATTCTTCACGAACAAATCTTTCTCGGTCTTCCTTTTACTTTTACACCCTCCGACCACATTCATATAATATTTATTGCTCAGAAAATATTTGCAATTAATATTAACGAAATCAAATTTATCAAACTTAGTTGGTGCCAAGAACGCGAGCTACGTTTTCACGTTGAATAGTTATGCTTAACCTTTGAGCGTGAAAAGTATCACTGCCCTCTTCCAGCCGCAACCATGAGTCTAGGAATTGTGATAATTCTCAATTACCTTATAACAACAATTACAATTGCCTAAAAACTTTTTAGTTTGTACCGGCCGGGGCCGAAACGAATTGTTTTCATCAATCAGCCTCTACGGGTAAATAAAAACTTATTTTAATCAGGTAGCGTAGGCGTAACACGTCAGTTTCGGAGGTCGAATCTCGATTTATCGTGCTGTGAAATATTATAATTCCTTGCAAACATAAAATTTATAGCATTTATTAATGGTGACAGTAGTGGTTTAGAGGTCGAATGGTAGAGTTCGTGGATAATACTAATGGTAGTGCACCGAAAGTCACTTTTAATTCTGTTTCATGTACTTCAAGGGATTTTGTGGAACACCGTGAAACTCGGCAGCGGCCACATTTTTTTATCCGAAAAGTTGTCAAGCGATCAGGTTCACCCTGATGTTAAGTGATTTACGCCGCCCATGGACTTTTTTACATCTGAGGGCCTGCAGATGCGTTGCTAACCTTCGAAAAAGTGGGCCCCGGTTATCAAACTCGTGTTTCCATTTCACGCCGGTTTACATCGTTAGGGTGAGAAGCCAGTCTTTTTTCATTCACTTAAATTACAAACTTAGCTTCACTGCTATCTTTCCGTTAAATTTTCAGCGTCAATCATTCACTACCATTCGTTTTTAACCTAATTTTTTTTACCTTGGAAAAAGTGGGCCCCGGGTATCAAACTCGTGTTTCCACTTCACGCCGGTTTACATCGTTAGGGTGAGAAGCCGGTCTTTTTTCATTCACTTAAATTACAGACTTACCTTCACTGCTATCTTTTCGTAAAATGTTCAGCGTCAATCATTCACTACCATTCGTTTTTAACCTAATTTTTTTTACCTTCGAAAAAGTGGGCCCCGGTTATCAAACTCGTGTTTCCACTTCATGCCGGTTTACATCGTTAGGGTGAGAAGCCGGTCTTTTTTCATTCACTTAAATTACAGACTTACCTTCACTGCTATCTTTCCGTAAAATGTTCAGCGTCAATCATTCACTACCATTCGTTTCTTCAATCACTCCCCAGTGCAACAACAAAGCGTTTCGCTAAAATCTCGCTTGCGTTAGATTCATTTCAAACTCGTGACGTGCACATCTTGCCGTGTTTACGATACACCGGCTTCTATAATTGAGCGATGCGGGAGAGTTCAACACATCGCGGTCTATCTTTTTAGAATACGACACAAATAACCATTCTATATTTGAAATTTTATACGTTTTCCACGGGTGGACCTAGCACGCGTCGAGCTCTTGAGCGATTAACGACTCTAACAGTGAAACGCTAGACACACTCTCGGCTAACTGTGCAGATTGACTAAGGCGCTTTGTCTTTCCCTACGGAATATAGATCTTAAGGTGGTACGGTTATGCGGCAGCCATGCCGATGACCACATGCATCAATGTTTGTAAATAGAACGCTGAATACCACCGAGCCTCTTTGATGTTTCACGTGTAGCGCTTGTCGACGTCCATTGGTGCTTCGCTTGAGGCGCGCCTACGAAAGAACCCGAAAATGCGTCGATGTAAATTGAAAACAAATCGAGACGCTCTAGAAACTCCGTGTCATAGTGCCGGGCGAAATGAGTTGGCACCGACACCTTTGTGCCACCGTTAAGATGTTTAGGATGCTACGCGCCTTTTGTAACAATGTTTACAAACAACTTACTTCGGTATGGCCAAATTATATTTATTGTCTAATTACCATCGGGCCTAATTACGTAGTGAACGTGTGCCGTGAAGGGTCTCAGGAATGCGAGTGCTCCCGGAATGCCGGAGTTATTTGCTCGTCTCATTACCCGGCCGGTATGGGAAGTGGAGAGTCACGCTTATCTGGGAACAAACAGGGGGCGCGGCGGGCCATCTGTTCGTTGCACCCGAAGATAACGAGGGACGGCGCAACCATTTGGTGTCGGGCCCCTGGCGCGGGCGCTGCTGCGGCGCGAAATCGGCGCGAAAAGCGGTCGGCCATTTTGCATGTCCGCGACGATGCGTTCCATTTTCGAACGAGCGGTGCGTACGCGGGCCTGTTGTTCGCTTTTTCGAGATGCGCGGTTTATTTTCGACCGCGCGCTGTCCTATTTAATCCGTTACGCGTACGGCCGCCGCGCGCCTCCATCAGTCATAGCGGCGACCGTTGCTTCTGACGTCGCGTTCGCTGATACCGGAATATAAACCCAATAAAATGTTTAAGTACATACTCAATAAGATCAAGAAAAAGGTGCTGTGAACGGAGTGGAACGTCGTTAGATTTCGTTTTCGGAATGGTGTTTGTTTCATCGGGAGATCGTAAAGTGTGCATCTGCTTGTTTCAGATATACCCTGATCCCGAGTCCGAGAAGGCGATAATGGGGTCAGTGGTGTACTGCATCCATCACAAAGAGGGATGCCAGTGGTCGGACGAGCTACGTAAATTGAAGGTGAGTTAGCCTGCTAGTACATTTTCACCGATAAACGGTGCGCGGATCGAATTTGGGACGAGCGATCGATCATTTGTATTTGTACTACGCCTATCTGACACATTATCTGTTCTATTTTCGTAATTGACACATTTACTCCGTAATAAATTGACGAATTAAATTAAATTTTGATGTCTAATTATCCGAAAATATTTTAAAGATTCTGTTAAAATATCCTGTGGTAAATAAGTGAGCCGATAGTTCGCCCTTTTATTGGGTCTGCTTTATTATGCTTATTACTGCAATAAACATTTTATGGCTTTTCCATATCAATGCTATTGCTTCATGTGTAAGTCCTTACGGCTCTCTTATACGAGGGCAACATTGTTTAATCGATTGGAATTCATTGGAACGACTCAGATTTGGATGAATTGTGAATAAAATTGATAATTAAATTCTATAACACACATGATTGTATTTTTTGAGACCTAGTACGTTATTTATCGCAACTCAAGTTTTAGTAAAAGCGTTGTTTTATGAAAACGAAAACAGTCACATGGGACTCGAATCTGACTCTTATCCAAAATACCAACAAATGGAAATTCATACAACAAATATTTGAAATCCTGAAACAACAAAAGCGTAACGTATAGCGATGCATTTTAATAATTTTCCCCATATTTAAACAGTCGGGTAACACCAGCGGCAAATAACCCGTTTGATTCACGTTCTGCTATTAGTGGAGATGTAGCGGAATAATCAGAACTGAGAGACCGGAAATCAAATCTAGTGGCAACGCCATCCACCTGTAGTTTCCTTTCATTGTCAGTGACCGTCTACCGTAACTAGAAGAACCGCTTCTCAGCCAGCGTTTGAAGTAGGGGTACCTAGATTTAGGAAACGTCCGCTTCACGTCCAGCCAACAGCCTTCTTTCTGCTTCTAGGCGCACCTGAACACGTGCAAGCACGATGCCGTGTTGTGCGCGGCGCAGTGTGGCGCCATGATCCCGCGCGTGCTGATGCAGGACCACCTCCGCTACACCTGCCCGAGGCGCAGGGCCAACTGCGAGCACTGCGGGAAGGAGTTCTCCGGCAGCGCCCTAGAGGTCGGCAACTTGTCTAACCACTTGGAAATTCATATCGTTCTTGATACAGCCGCAGTATAATCCATCGCTTTTTTGACCATCAAGCAATGTGGATTTTGTGTTAAACCAAGACCTCGCAGAAGACGGGCGCGAAGTGAAAGTGTTGTACTTTTGAGTTTCGTCTGGTCAGTAAGGTAGCCGGGGCTCACTTTATTAAAAGGTGGCAATGCTTCTGCAACCCTACGAGTGTTGCAAATGTGAATTATCGGCTGTTATCACTTGAAATCAGGTGAACTGCCAGCTCATGTAGTCATACATAGTCTCATTAGACGTAGGCGTTCAAAATAATAATTGTGAAAAAGTAAAATACCGTTTAATTGAATACAAAACCACTTAAAGTACCTAAAATTTAAGTAACAACTTGCACCAAAGAACACAAATGATTTATATACCAAAAGTTGTTATAAGAACAATTATATCAGAAACGCAGGATATAAGCTTCCATGTAATGACGTCACCGATTATTGGTTTACAGGAACATCAGGGCAATTGCGGCCACGAGCCGGTCTACTGCGAGAACAAGTGCGGCGCGAAGGTGCAGAGACGTCACACGCAGCAACACAGCCAGCAGCACTGCAGCAAGCGGCTGGTCCCTTGCAGACACTGCGGCCAGAAGTACACACAGGTACGGGAATTAAGCTCGAGCAAAGTCCGATGCAGTATCGTAAAATTTTAACTGCAATCTTTCAACTGTTATTAAGATTGTTTTTAAGATTTTCTTTTACTGTCTCGAGGATCTGATTATTGAATTTTCTTCTGCGTACAGTTTAAGTGTCTCCTTTCGCACCTACCTGTATATCTTTGTCGTATGCCTTTGTCTCGTTTTACACCTGTGTTGTTATAAATTCGATTAAACCGTTATTTGGTTAAATACTATTATTAAATTTCGATCTGCGAGCGATTAATTACTACTTATTTCAATAACTAACAACACGGAATAAATGTATCCTGGCTTTATCTTCTCATCTGAATTAACTTTTTGATCTGAATTTTCACGTGCTCCTTTCTTTAGATCTAGGTACTATCTTGAAGTGGCTGTCTTAGACATTGCGTTATTGAAATCGATCCTGTTGATCCGTAAATCTAGAGCGGATTTGAACGATTTTAATAGAAACTAGGATCGGTGTCGTTAACAACTGTTTTATGGTCGGAGCCGAAGTTTTATTTCTGTTACGAATTCGTTGTTTATAAGACCGTTACGTTCGCCAGGAACTGGTCGTTGTTTATGTTACCCGGAAACAGTTATTACCTTTTATAAATCAAATGTTACAGCTATCGAGTTTGTCTGGTTCACGAGTTATGATTGAAAGGGTTGGAGATTATGGTGTGTTTTAAAAATATTTTTAGATTCTACAAATTGTTTCGAAATTCAAATTATTGATTTAGCTTTAATCAGCAGTTTTGTCCTGAAGTTTTCAATTGACAGGTAAAACAGTCTGTCCCGTGACCATGAACGCTGTAAAATTCGAGACGCCGAAAATTTTTAATCATAATTATACGCGCAAAAATCCGTAAAATAGATCATATAACAATGCACAGTATTCACGACCAGTAAACAAAAGCCGATGTGACTGTTAAATTTCCTTTGGATAGAAACGCACAGTGGTCTCTTGTAAGAATCCTGTCATTGCAGTCACACCGCATAGCAGTTTCAAATTCACTTGATGCCTTGACGTTTTCTGGGGCATTTCACTATCGCATCTCGCTCGCTTGTTCTCAACTGCGCCGACCTCCACCTCACTTCTCTGTTCTCTACTGTTACGCCATCTCATTTATCTATCAACTGCACTGCTTTGCCACGGCCATCCATCTCACTTGTCCGTCGACTGCACCCTGCAATGCCACGATTGTCGCTCCGTCTGCCCTATTCTCAACTGCGGCCTCCTGCAGGACTGCGTGTCTGCGCACGGAGCGAGCTGCAGCCGCGCGCCTGTGCCCTGCCCGCAGCGCAGCGCCGGCTGCGCGGCGTTGCCAGCCCGCGACGAGCTGGAAGCGCACCTACGCGACCACTGCGCCGCCGCGCTGCCCTGCCCCTACCGCGACGCCGGCTGCCGCTTCAAGGTACATCTCGTAATACTTTTACTTCTCGAATGGGCGGGCTCGTCCGGGTAAGCACCGTGAGCTCACAGAAAACCGGCGTCAAGTGGAAGTATAATACTTTCGCGTTTCTTATGGTGAGTAAGGTGGCCGGAGCCCAGTTTTCAAAAGGCTGTCAACGCATCTGGAACCATCGGGTGTAGCGGATGTCCATGGGCGGCGGTATTCACTTAACATCAGGTGAGCCGTCTGCTCGCTTGGCAACTTTTCACATAAAAAAACTACCCTTAGGACCAGGGTCGACTGAAGGTGCAGCGGTGAAGCGACCAATTTAGTGAAGATTTTTAAATTCAATCTGCATACACTGTCATTGGAACAGCGCATTTTTTTTCTCCGCAGTCGTACTTCGCTGTTCGTATACTTTCGCCTCAAAATCTGAAGCGCACTTGATATAGTACTTTCACAACAAATTGCAAACGTCCGCTTTCCTGTAGTTGTCAAATTTATTCAAACACGATAAAAATATTCCTATTCGACCTGTGCGACCTGCCTGATACTTTCCAATTTTAAGACCACATCCCACTAAATACTCCTATTCGACCTGCGATTATCGTTGTTCACCACCAGCCCAATCCTTTCCATCTTTAAGACCAGCCAACCCACAATATCCGACCATCATGACTAGATAACCCCCATAGAACAGCAATTAGGCTTCTTCTGAATGAAGTTTATTGTTTATTTATTGTTAGATTCTGAAGTCATTCAGAGAGTGACGTGCAAAAGGTCCCCGCTAAAAAGCGCCCTCCGACGCTCGCAGGGCACGCGCGCGGCAGTGGAGCGCCACGCGGAGGAGAGCTGCCAGCAGCACGTGGCGCTGCTGGCGGCCGTGGCGGGGCGGCAAGCCCGCCAGCTGGACGCGCTGCGGGCGGCCGTGGCGCGGCTGGCCGTCAACTGCACGGGCGCGCTGGTGTGGCGCATCTCCGACTGGGCGGCCAAGATGGCGGAGGCCAAGGCGAAGGACGGCGTCGAGCTGCTGTCGCCCGCCTTCTACACCAGCCAGTACGGGTACAAGCTGCAGGTGTGTTGCCGTCTCTCTCTTTCACTACCGATTGCCTTTCTTGCTTTGCGAGGAATGTGTCTCCCTCTTTGGGTGATCTCTTTCTGTCTTCGGCCTTTTTGAGTAATGATCTCTCTCCTTCGAGTTCTATTCCCTCCCACATTCGAATGATGACCTTTTCTCCATCCCCTTAGGTTTCTATAAGCGATAACGTCCGTATCTTTATGCTCTTCACTAATATTCTAATGTCTGCTATTATGGACATTTATATATATATATATATATATATATATATATACATTTCTAAATCAAGACAGACCCAATACTTTATTAAAAACAAACTTTCTAAGTTTTTCTAAAGAAACTCTACTTTCATTTAATATAGAGAAACTCTGTTTTTAATGAATAAATTTATAATATAGCATCATATATTATATATAATAGCTTCTTTCCACTCCATGGACGTCATACGATTATTTAATTATATCGTTACACGGCAACTCCTTTGTTAGTAAACAGAACGGCGGGGGAGTCTCGGTCTTTTTGCAAAACGTCGAGTGAGCAACAGTGGGGGAGTGGACCAATTCGGCGTGGCTTAGTCACCGCGGGCGGTTATTAAAGCTATTTGCGATTTCCAACTTTGGAGTTATTTCTAACTCGTTCGGTTTAACGCACGGTGTCCCGCAGTCGGGAGCGATGGTCCAATTAAATGACTAACTACTTCGTTTAGCTTGAGTCATGACAAATTTTAATGGACGATTTAATGTGTTGGTTAGATACGTTTCTTATTATACATTTAAACGCGGTTGTATATATATTCAGTTATTTCAAACGCTTTGGTAAATCTTTTACGGATTAACGTACACGTTGTCCCGTAAAAGATTTTCCTATCCTATGCGGTCTAGTTGAAGACCGCGACACGGTCTTATCTCGTCCACAGACCTATTGTTTTTTCGTTTTTTTATGTTATTCTTTTTTTCCTTTTTAAATTCGAAAAAGTGGCCACCGAGCTGGCGATTCAACTGACGTTAAGTGATAACCGCCGCCCATTGACATTTGCAACACCCGTAGTTTTGCAGAAGCGTTGCCACCTCACAATAAACGGGGCACCGGCTACCTCACTCACTAGACGAAACGCAGAAGCAATACTTCCACATCACGCCGGTCTTCTGCGAGCTCGCGGTACTTACGCGGACGGGCCTCGTCTGCGCAACAACTTGCGCGGCCCTCAGAGCCTGTTCCGCGCACACGTCTAGTTCACGACACGACCACTACACGAACACGTCACGACCACGAGATGACCACTACACGACCACTTCACGACCACGAGATGACCACTACGCGACCACGAGATGACCACTACACGACCACTTCACAACCACGAGATAACCACCACACAACCACTTCAAGACCACGACACGACCACTTCACGACCACCACACGACCGCCACACGAGCGCTAAACGAGCCAACGCCCGCAGGCGTCGCTGTTCCTGAACGGCAACGGCGCCGGCGAGTCGACGCACGTCTCCGTGTACATCAAGATCCTGCCGGGCGAGTACGACGCGCTGCTGCGCTGGCCGTTCGCGCACGCCGTGTCGTTCACGCTGTTCGACCAGGGCGCCGGCCCCGAGCGCGCGTGCAACATCGTCGAGAGCTTCGCGCCCGACCCCGCCTGGAAGAACTTCCAGCGGCCCTCGCGGGAGCCCGACGCGCTCGGCTTCGGCTTCCCGCGCTTCGTCTCGCACGAGATGCTCAAGAAGCGCAACTTCGTCCGGGACGACGTGATGTTCCTCCGCGTCAAGGTCGACCCGGGCAAGATCGTCGCCGTGTAGCGCTGCCGCCGGTGCCGGTGTTGTAAATACCCCCCCTAGTTTTAGACCCGTTGCCCTTTCACGGAAGATCTCTTGTTTCTAATGCCCCTCGGACGAGTGACAAGCCGGCCGATGTCTCGGAGCGGCCGAGCCGATTTGGCATGCTTCAGCGCTTCCCAAACTTTGTTACTTCTACACCGACCATAAGAATATTAAACGAAAGCATTGAGACATAACAGACAGTATTTAATTTTTTTTTAAATATTAAAATAAGACTAAATCTATCTTTGAAGTTTGAATATTAATACTCAATCAGGTTCTGCTTAGTTTGGGTAACGCTGGTTTAATTGATGCTGTATGACCCCACATTGGACCACATAAATCTAGCCTAGTACACTCGTGCCATATTCTCCTCTAAGGTTTTTGTGAAATCCGTGTTAATATTGCACACATTTTTATAGGATACTGCAAAAACTGTGTGTTGTCCGCTTCAATGTTCCTGAAGCATTTTTGTTGGCCTTAGCAACAAAGGCGATTTGAAAAATGCTCGGATAAAAAAATAAAATACTGCCTCGAGACTGGTTTGGCTTTGTTATAACGGCAGATCTTTGTATATATTTCTCTATTTTACATGTTTTTTTTAATTGTATTAATTTATCAAACCGCTTGTTGGCGGTGCTTGTACATACGACGAAATGTCAAAGAATGTTTTTCTTTCATGTAAATAGCTAGGGCGTTACTTTGAAACTAAAGAATGTCTGATTTTCTGTGTGTTACGAAGCTGGAATTAGACCAAAGTTTTACGATAACTTTGCAACGAAGCAGTGTTGCGGTAGTTTATTATTAGACTCGGCAAAGTTATCTAAATATAAAACGTTAAACGCGGCTAAAGCTGACTGTTGATATATATTATAATATTACGTGTAAATATATAATTATTTAAGAACTTACTTTTGATGTCGTCGCACATATTTGCATCAGTTACATTTAGATATTCCTTAAAACCTGTCATTGAATAAAGTCATTGTGTGACATTCGCCACTAATATTTTACGCGGGAAAACGTGTACAGATTAAACACAGCATATCCAAATCGTAAAGTAAGCCTTCATGGACACAGTGTTTTTTTGTAATATTTGATTGCCCATTGTAAATGTTTGCATTTAGCTCGAAGAATATTCCCAATGCACACTATGAAAGTTGATTTATTTGGATCTCTCAAGACGCTTGTAAATAATCTCAAATGTAATGTTACATTCCAATAATGAAAAGATTGTTTTAAGCCCGATCAGAGTGAAAAAATCTATTATAGACACAAGAAGAGTTGATATATCTTATGAACTACATTACATCCTAATTTTAACATTAATATTCTATTAAAATTCCAGTTACATAATTCAGTTGAAGTCAAACCAAATTGCTGTAGTAGATTATTTTATTAGTTTTTAGCATGAGTATAAGAAAGTGATGTTATTAATGTTCTATTGTAAGGTTGGAAACATTTATTACAGTTAAGTTCAGGAGTACATAGCGGTGAACACACATTTAGAAATTTAAAAAAGTCTTTTTTAACAGTTGTACTACTGCTCAAATCATTTACTTTTTAAATGCAATTGTAAAACATTAGTCTTTCATTATATTAGATTTTTATCTAGAAAATTGTGTTTTTCTGTACATATACTATCTATTTACTATAAAATATTCAGAACACCGGCGTTATGACGTTAGAATTTAAAGTATAACTATAGCATAGCAGATATGTTAGTATTACTGAAACAATTATTTTAGTACCTTGTCTGTTACAGATATAAGACTAATAACAAATAGGTGATAAGTAAGTTTAAAAATAGTCTAGTAAGCTTTTGTACTTTAGAATGTAAGAAAGATGATTTGGAAATATAACATGGAAAAATATATTTTTTTTCACGTATATAAATATATTTATCTTTTATTTCGCATATATTAAACAAAAACCAAGTTGCTACAGCGATTTCTTTTGCATTTATATGCCCGACTTTTGACTGAGGAAAGTAAATTGCTTTAATGAAATGAACTAAGATTTCAACTTTTCAACGACTCAGATTGTGGGTTCCACTCCCACTAGACAAGTATTTGCATAATATAGTGACAAATGTTTGAATCTATCTGATTATCCATTTGCAATGTGGTTTTACCTGCCAATATTATTTTCAATTACGTAGATTTATTTTATTATTTTCTGGAGGTTCAAAATCTTATACCTACTCAAATTAAATTGCTAATCTATGAATATTTGCTCGAGAAAAAAGTTTTTGTACAGTCTGTGCGCTGTAACTTGGCGTGGTTGAGTTGAGAGTTTGACGTTACAAAAGATCCATTTTTCCAGTTTTATTGAAGTTTTACTTCTTTAGGCGCGTTAAGAAAAAATTATGAGAGTGAAATTTTAATATGTAACACAAAAGTCACACCTGTGAACCTGCCCGCAAATTTTTATATATGGCAGCATATTCACAATCACATTCGCCCGTTACAGTTCTCAATAAAGGATGTAGATGGCGGTTTCATAATTTTTTTTTAGATGGCAGCATATTCTCAATTACATTCGGCCGTTACAGTTCTCAATAAAGGGTGTAGATGGCGCTATCATAATTTTTCTCTACTTTTGAACATTTGTATTCATTATTATATCTATAATATAAACTCGAGTTCACTGTTTTGGCAAGCCCGAGGTTCAGGCTAGGCGCCCCGTGCGCCAGGCCACCTCAAGCCCGTCGAAACTGTAAAGGCCCCTAAGGCCAACAGTGCAACTGCAACATTTAAAAAAATAAAAAAAAATTGGCAAGGTCAGTTTTTGAAACGGTGTTTTGATTTTATTATTCAACTTGTTTTTCTTTTGTTACGCCAAAGAAGTATAACTTCTTACGTGCGTACATAAGTACACACAAACTTTTTTTAGATGCTCAATCTGAAACTGACGAATTCAATATTTTAAATCATGAAAACGAAATCAACGGATTTGATGAATCGGAGGAATAATTTCACTACAATGAATGGTGTAATTATGATATAATAAATAATTTTTTGCTTGACTGACGGGAGTTGTTTCACGATATAGCTGACCGACCATTTTATTTGCGGTTAACATATAATCAATAACCCCTAGAAAAATAAATGAAATATATTAAATAAATTGCACGTTATGTATTTAATGCACTTACATTAAACATGACTGACCAGCTCTGTTTTTACATTTCAGTGACTGACTGACTGTTTGCTATAACCAGTGATAGCTCTGAAATTTAATATGCGGTAGTCGAATTAATTATTCGACCGTTCGAAAGTTTGGTTTCGGCCAAAACTATTCTGGCACCGACTTGCACGATACAATCGATACCAAAGCAAACGTATTTCATGCGGCTACGCCTAGAATAAGTTAATAATAATACTTTAAAATATAAATTTTTGCGGAAAAATTAACAAAAACTTTCGGCACTGCGGGATTCGAACCTGCGTCTTATGGTTTATGTACTTTTTTAAATTAAAAAATTATCCACACCTGAAAGACTACATATTATGTCCATCCATGGGTTGCCTGGAAGAAATTGTTTTATGTAATGAGGCCGCCCATTGTACCTTTACATAATTGTTATTTTTAATATAATTTTTTATATGGACTTTTAATCTTAATGTATGTTATTTATTCCAATGTTTCAACAGAAACGACAAGAAATCCACAGCGCAGAATGATCGGCTTAAGTTCGTGGTTTTATGAAGTACATACTAAAAAGAAAATCAGTGAAACCTCTAGTTATTACCACAGATTTTTCTTCTTCAGTCTGTACTGTACAAGACTGATACTAGTTGTACTTACTTGAACTGAATTATGGCATCATTGTAGTGCAATAAAACCTCAACAGCAAAGGTCTGTGATCCTATTATTATAACATGTTTTAAAGCTTCAAGATTATTAGAATCTGTGCATTATCAGCTATAAAGTGTTCCTAGTAATTGTCTTTTAATAGCATTCATAGAATTTTATCATTGAAAAAATTAATATAAACTATGACTCTGGAATAACTTAGAAATGTTAATATAAATCTTAAGTGTATATATTAAGTGTTATGAAACCAAAATGAAGTTTTTCAATTGTTATTGGCATAAATTCTAAAAAAAAGTGAAACCTAGTTGGTAAACTGTCTAGGCGTGTTACCCAGAAGACACAGATGCAGCATTGAAGATTTCCGATCATTTATCTACAAAAATTCATATCCTTAAGTTTAATTTTGAATTCAGAGACTATTTTCTCAACAATTAATCATAAACATTAAACAATCTTTTATGCCAATACGTACAAAAAAAATGATTTTCTTAAATTCATAACATCTTCAAATTTATTACTATTAAAAACTTATGATAAACATATTTACAATATACACAATTTTTGACAGAAACCTCTTCAAACATTTTGTGAACCGCCAGTTTGACTGAAAGTAGAATTGTTCAAGCTAGGAGGTATGTTTTTCTCGCCATCTGGAAATATAACAAAACATCAATATAATTATTAAAATGTAAGTATTGTACGAAGACCCGAGAAACACAAATAAAAGTCAACTGTTCCAAAAATTATAAAAACTATTAACACTTACATATTTCTTATAAAGTGCTATAACATAAGTAAGTAAGCACTTTTGGCAGTGTAATAAGAACTTTGTTAAGTGGAAAAAAAAAATTGGCTACAAAAGGTGGCAAAAAGGTCTTAATTTGTAAAAAGTACTTGCCCGGAGATATGTTTTAATAGTTTTAATTATTTACAGCACCGTAAATACTGGCTCTAAGTGGTTTAAGATCATTTCAAAGTACCCCAAAAAATTGTATATAAGCAATTCAACAAATAGTAAGTTTCATAAAACAAATTATTAATTCTCAAACATCACAAATTAATATAAGTCGTATTTCATACAAAAAAAATCATTACTAATGATAAATAATATACCATTTTAATCCTATATAGCTCATCCATAGCCTCTGGTAGTAAAGGTTTCACTGAGTTAATTTCCATCATTGTCAAATGATCTAATCTACCATAACTGCCACCGGATTTCATGAGGGCATCCATGGATGTCCTTAATTTAGACATTCTAATGTCCCATATGTCTTTTATCATAGTTTTGATTTCCGAAGCCCTTGGGATATCTTCTGCTGCTGCACCCAAAATTAATTTTGCTTCAACCATATAGTGTTCATTGGGCATCCTAGTGAAGAACCTGTAAATGTTGCAAAAAATAGCTTTCACATACAAGAGTACTGGCACTAACATTTCAAAGTTCTCTATATTAATTGTTACACACATTAGGGAAGTTCTGATCAACAATAGAAATAATGTAATGCACACTATTAAATGTATCTTCCTTAACAAAAAAAAAAAAAAGAGATTGTACAAGTGTTAATATCTACCGTGAGCGCTTCTCTTCTTCTTTAATATTTTCCAAAACTTCCATATCCATCCAATCTGGAGGTACTATTCTACATTTCTGTTTTTGTTTAAGCATTACACCCAACCAGAGTGGCACGTTCAGTGGCAGTCCAGCGCGGAACGGACCAAATTCACCACAAATTAAAAATATCTTATCGTGGGAGAAGTTGGGAATTATACTAACTATTCTATTTTCACCGATAAATTCTATTTCGTACGGATCCATTAGTATTTTGCTTAAGATATGAGTAAATTGTTGATCTAAATGTCTTGTTACACTATTTTCAGTTAAATAAAATTATATTAATATAAAATAAATATACAACAAAAACTTTTTCCCGCTTTTTTTTGACATTGACATTGATGTCTAGAGTTTTGATCTGGCACAGACGTTTAAGTATAACATGCTACGTAATACGCTAAAATGCTTTTTATATTTAGCTTTACCCTATTTTCCTAAGGTTAAATATCAACTTAATTGATTACATCTATAAATTGTTTTATTTACAAGAATAGTTTTTAATATCATCATTTTCGTTTAGATAATCATCAATAGATGGCGCTTATTAGTAACTGGATTCTAGTTTTTAATTTATTACCTAATTCTGAGGTAAAATAAAAAATATAAAAGTTCTTAACCCTAGGCAACAATGTTTTATAAATATGTTATATTTCATATTAGGGATCTGCTTTAAAAATAATCAAGAAAAATATTTCAGAAATAAAATATGCAAAACGAGAAATAAAACTAGAACTATAAGATTAAACAAATTTCCGGATATACTTGGATTTTTGTTATTATACCATGCATTGAAAACTATTCTATAGACAATTATTTACATAATTTGACTACAAAGGTTAGTTTTCCCAATTTTATGTAATTTGATTCGTTTTATTTTGATCTTGTAATATTCAATAACGTTATGTAAAATTAAGCAATTTTAACAATTACAATAACTTATTTGATTTTATACTACTTAAATAATATCTGCTTAGAGTAATACCAACGCGATCGATGCAAATCGTTTTGGCAAAGTGCAAACTCCTAATTACTAGCCGTAAATTAGGGTGGCCGGTTGACAATGTCTCAGACGGTTGATATTTATGGGTTCTCGCCGACGGAGGACTGAGTCCGGACTTTTGCCTCCCTCTACGCTTGTCATATATATCAATAAGTGACTGTAGTTGAATAAGAATAATTGAAGTGAAATCGCGATGAAATTGGCGTCAAATGTAATTCACGATCTTTGCTCATTGCTCAAATAAAAATGAAAATATTGAAGAAAACTTGTTCATGTTTTCTTAAAATTTGCAATAAGAAAACCTGCATTAGAAGCTTAGAGATTCTTATGTACGAGGCCTGGTGTAGTTAGATGGTAAATGTGTAGTTTATGTCTCATACTAATTTGTTATTATTAAATACTTAGAACTGTTTATTAATAAATAATTAATGGATTAGTCTTTTACGTAAAATATATTTTTATGGAAATGAAATAAGTTTTCTAATGTGACATCTAGGCTACAAATAGTGTACTTATATTTAAATAATGCCACTTGTTCCCTAATAGATGGCGCTACGCAACACAAAAGTAATTTTGAAAATGTAAAAAAAAATGTAAAAATTATTTACTTAATAAAATTCGATAGTATTATATCAGGTTGAATGTGTTAAATAATATGTGTATTATTAAATGTTGTATTTAATAATACACATATTATTTAACATTGTCTAAATGTGTGAATAAGGAATACTCAATATGTTATATATTATATTAAATACGAGTAAAACCTGAATTTATCCGTTAATCAGACCATTAAAGGTGTTATCCATTTTAAGTCCAACATTTTTCCATTTATGTAACTAGAAAAAACAAAACAATCAAACTTTCAATATGTATATAGTATATGCACCTATGCCGACAGCTACCTACTAATAATAAAAGAATAAAAGAAGCTTTAGTGTTGAAGTGTTTGAAAATATTTTTGATTTTTTGTGGTAGGACCACGCAACAGTCTTCGCTGTTGCACGAATGAGCAGGTCCATCCGGTAAGTCAAGTCACTGCAACTTCACGCCGGTCTTATCTGAGGTCCACGACCTCAGATAAGACCGGCGTGAAGTTGCAGTGTTGTACCTACTTCCGCGTTATGTCGGGTGAGTGAGGTAGTCAGGGCCCACTTTATTAAAAGGTGGCAACGAATCTTCAACCTTACGGATGTTGCAAATGGAAGAATGAAGTATTATGGTTTTACTTACAAATGTTCATCGTTGAATGTTACTTCTTAAGGTGTTGTATGCTGGATGCGCAAAGCACTGCTAAAAATGCAACAGAAAATGCACGTAGATAGTTATCAAGATTTTCGAGTAGTACGATAATCGTGAGGAAAGCTGCATATTTCCAAAATAATAACAAAAATAATATTTCGAACATATGTGAAGACCGCCAATCCGCATTGGGGTCGTGCGGTGGACTATGTCCTGATACCCTCTTTACAGAGGAGGCCTTTGCCTAGCAGTGAGACATCTACAGGCCGTTACTTTATTTACATTACGGTCATTTGCCACTTTATTTTTGTTTTTTTTTTTAATTCACTTAGTCGGTATAAGCGTTCGCGCGCGAAACCAGAAGGCGGAGGTTTGAATCCCGCAGCGCCAGATATATTATTATCCAGACAGATTCCAAAGCTGGACTGAAGTGAAAATGAACTTCTACATTTCATGGCGTGATATATACAACTTATTACTTAAATAAGTGATTACTTGAGAAATCAATCAAATCCGAAACGGGCAAACATTTCGTCCTACACGTCAAGCCGTCCAATAGAGTGGCTAAGCGCGTTCAAAGCTACTGACGTCCGCGTAAATGATTCGCTGGCCAATTAACCGCCTCGCCGTTATGATGAACGGCCGCCTATTAAGGCCACACGTCCCGGAATTATGCGGGCTACATGACGCCGATGTAGTTCAACACGCTGTCGACTTAAACACGCCGTCGATCTAACACGCCACCGGCTGGATTTGACACGGCCGCGCTGCCCGTCAATCTGACGAAGTTTATAGCGGACGTTTATGCTGTAAAATTCCCAAGTAATTGGTGTAGTGGGATGTGAATAAGATTTAACTGTCTTGACACTAGTATAAATACATTAATGATAATAATGGGAATGAAATGATCGCTCCCAAGCTATTTATTAAAAAATATGTTTAATATTTTAATGTAATTTTAATTTTAATGTTATTGTTAATTTGAAGAATGTTGAAAAAAATGCCAGTGAGAAGGTTACACGCTGAGGCTTAGATACTAGGCACAAGTTAGACTTTGCTTGTGTCAGATCGGAATTCGGCAAGTTGTAATCACCAGCCACCAGAAGTATTTGGGGGATTTTATATTGTACTACAAACATTACATTGCTTTTTTTTTATATGAAAAAGTGGCAAACGAACGGACGGTTCATCTGATGTTAAGTGATAACCGCCGCCCATAAACATTTTCTTTCAGAAGTCATTCAATTTCTTTATTCAACATAGGCTTACTTTAAGCTCTTATTGAACGTCATAAACTACCACCGGTTCACTAAACTAGACGTGTAAGAGAAGAACCGGCAAGAAACTCTGAGGTCATATAACTTTTTTTTACAAATTATTTAAGTATAAAATTAGCAGGATCCAGGGGACTTGCAAGTGTAGAGCAAGAGTCATTTCCACACATCCTTGTCCTCAAAGTATTCCCCAACATTATAATAGGCCCTTTCCATTAAGGTGGCTTTTACAAAATGTTTGAAATTATTTGCACCTAACTGTTTGTGGATGTCACCTATCTAATCTAATACGTTTAAACGAGCAATTCTTGTATGTATATATATCGCAATCTCGGCAACGGTTCCAGCGATTTTCATGAAATTTACTATGTGCGTACATTCGCTTAACCTTTGAGCGAGAAAAGAACCAGCTCTCTTGTCAACAGCCGCGTTATACAAGTTAATACATCTACCAAAAAAAGATTTCCTGGTTTTAACTAGTTTAAACCTCGGTATTATTAGCGTGCCACCACGGCCCCGAAAAGGTTTTCTTTTTATGCGAAAAGTTGTCAAACGAGCAGACGGTTCACCTGATGTTAAGTGAATATCGCCGCCCATGGACATCTGTCACACCCGAGGGTTACAGATGCGTTGACAACCTTATGAAAATTAGGCTCCGGCTACCTCACTCACCAGACGAAACGCGAAAGTATTTGTCATACTTCCACTTTACGCTGGTCTTCTGTGAGGTCGTGGTACTTACCCGGACAGGCCTGCCCATTCGTGCAACAGCCGAGGCTGCTGCGTGGCCCTACCACCGTAAAGACCGAAAAGGTGTATATTATTTCGTATATACATGATGTTCTCAAGGCGGGAGCGATGTTGATTTGCTTAAAAATATGCAGAAGGGATTCACGTGGACCCAAGCCATAGTTTGAAAGCCCGTATCGCTTGCTTTTGCAATACAAATATCGTTTATTGTGTATTAGCAACACCCGTAGGGTTGCAAATGCGTTGCCACCTTTAAATAAAGTGGGCCCCGGTTACCTCATTCACAAGCAGAACCAGACGGACAGACCTGCCCATTTGTGCATCAGTGAAAACTGTTGCGTGGCCCTACACAGCCGTTTTGATATTTTTGATTGGATAAGATAATGGCCTAAGCAATGGTAATGTAAGCAGTTTAAGAGAGTACAAATACACAAATATTTCTGTAAGTTGCTGAAAAAATTAATAGTTTGCTAGACAGTTGACATTAATAATATGATATCGACATCCTGTTTTAGAAGATTCAGTTTTAATTCCAAACCTAAAAATTGTGAGGTAACATTATAAATTATTATTCTGGTAGTAAATCATTGAAAGTAAATTTGTATACGCCCCGTTTCAATATTCTATCAACGGATAGATTTGGTCACTAGCGATATGTATTTGATACTAGCTACATAATATTTACGTCAAAATTCTATCTCCACTAACCAAATCAATCTGTAGATAGAATATTGAAACCGGCCGATAGACGGCATTGTAACGTCTATAAGAAATTCGCCCGTTAAACATGTTTCGAACAAAACTTGTGAACCCTAGCTATGGATTAATTTTACCATTGAGCACAATTCAACAGTTTTATTATAGTCCCAAACGGTATTCTCCGCTTCTGGTGGCCACGATAAGGAATGGGGCCCGTTCTAATTTGTATCATAAAGTCGAATTCGAATAAAACAGCGCTTACAGAGCGAACAGAAAGAAACCGAGCGCGACCGTAACTTCTCGAAAGTTCGGGAATAATCCTTATTTGCGGAGTTCATTATTAAGTGAATTATTATGATTACAGTTGGCCTCTACAAGTTGCACAAAAGTTTTAAGTCTCCCCCCTATCTCATATAACAGGTGCGCTCAACAATTGGTACGAATTTAAAACAATTGTTTATATGTAATTTGCATATTTCAGAATTTAGACGGACTGCCGAACTTTTTTGCCTTTTGAAAGTAACCTACTGTAATATAAAGGTTGAGTCTACATCAGCCAAATAATAATATTTCTTAACAAAAAGAAATCATGGCACGGCAAGATAAATGCGACTACTATACGAGTATATATTACCTCATAATAGTTTCACAGTAAATGTAATCAGACAACTCAAATTTAAATGACTACATACTTTACAAAAACAATTAATGAAGAAAACTTTAAATGAAAAAAATGTTTGACACCCCTGCACAATATTTCTAGGTACACAAGCTTAACGCGCCGGCCAAGACTTATCTGCAACAGTCCAAATGTACTTAGTTCAACCACATTATAGCAACTAACCGCCTACTGGGCGCAATTAACTCCTGTAAAATTCTGTTAATAAATTACCGTAACTCGTTGGAGTCACAGGGATTACTTAATCTTTAAAAGTCTGAAGGATAGTACTGAGTATTTATAAGTAGTATATAATATATTAATGTGGATCATTTATTTGACCTTTTCTGTATGGAAACTAATTTATTAAAACAAACATTTACATATTTCGTACAAAATTATGATAATGCAACCTAATTTTAATTTTTTATTTCATTTTTAAAAATTAATTAAAACTAAGTAGGTGATATAATTAATAAAATATAACTGTAATACAAATAAATTATGCTTACTTAAAAAATTAAACTATTTATTTTAAAAAAATCGTTTCTTGAACTCCTTAGTAGTACTAGCTATCGTGTATATATTTGTATTAATATTGAATAATTACGATTAAATTAAATATAAAGTATTTTTTAAAATATTAATAAAGGTATGTTTTTGTGCCAAGAAGAGTTTTTTAACGATGCAATAAAGAACGCATTGAGAAAATAAATGTGAAACGGTCTTTACGGAGTTTTTGAGATGCATGCATTTTTTTATGAGGGGTGGTGGCTAGCGAGTAGATGGTTTAGGTGGCATAGATTATTAATATCACTCGTGGACATTCACCATACTTTGGGGGAAAGCAACTGAAACTGTATGCCTTTTAGGGTATGCATAAATATTTCTCCTTAGCGTCTTCTGTGAGGACGGTATCCCTACCACAGAAAAATAGGAACAACAACTATTTTCTTTAATAGAAAGTAATTTAAATTTTTATCATGACTTTATTTGTCGTAGTCATGCAATGTATTCACATAAATACATATTTCTACGTGTTTAAATACATACTATGAGATCTTACATACATATAAAAGTGATGGCATTCAGATCTCTTATACTCACCGCAGCTGATTGAAGAAAATAAGGAAAATACCTCTAATGTGATTACGATATCTGTCGTTTATACGCAATCTTGCTTTTATGTGCGTAAGAACCGTTAGTTTCTATAATTTGTAGCCAGTTTATTAATCACTTAATAGTGACTGCATAATATATTTATTATACACTTCTTAAAGTAAAAAACATGTTGAACCTCACCACGACATTAACTATAAACCCATTATGATAGAGGTAAAGGAACTAACAATAAGAAATATTTATAGCCATTTTCTAGCATCACATGACAGGCGACATTCGCTTGAGTTAAGGATGGTAAATTCATTTAATGAATTTGGAAAACATATTTCATTTTTGACGAAAGTCATCCAACAAATGTATTCTTTGTCGCCTTTTAATCAAATTAGACGTTCACGCTGCAAAAATTCCTAACGCCTCCTAACTCCAAGCACGTTGAACAAAAATGTGAACAATGTAACACTCATGTTTACTTATAAACTAGCGACCCACCCCGGCTTCGCACGGGTGCAATGTATTATACATATAAACCTTCCTCTCAAATCACTCTATTTATTAAAAACCGCATCAAGATCCGTTGCGTAGTTTTAAAGATCTACGCATACATAGGGACAGACAGACAGCGGGACGACTTTGTTTTATACTATGTAGTGATATAGAATATCAACTGCACAGCTCAATTGTATCTACAGAATATTAACTCTTTAGTTCCCATCGGCACCGCCGCCACCGTAAGATATAATGTTATGAGTGGCAAAAATGAATTGCCTGCAACTTTGCCGATTACAAATGATGTACGGCGTTGTAACGCCGCCTAACTATGCTCATTCGATATGCCCCGTTTGATTTTAATGGTTAATTTTATTACAAAGTGTCCGCCGATGCGCGACCGACCCTGAAATTTATTTGTTTCCCCTTATGGAGATTTGTTGCAGTTGTCCCTGCGGTCGTATGATACAATACGTCATTGGATCAGTTCACATGTGACAAGTACAAATCCTAAGATGTGTACAACAGATTGTAATTAAATTCTTATTGAAGGTTTCCTTGTTACTTTAAAAGAAACATTATTACACAACACAAATATGTGTGCTTTAAACTTAGTTTATATAATTTGTTCCTAGATAGGATATGCTTGGATTTTTGAGGTGAATTAAGTTTAATGTTACAATTTTTAAACCACCAATTGTTTGTTTCAAACAATTGTTTTTTTTAAATGATTATTTTTCAATAGCTGTTTCGTTTTGTATAAAGAAAAATAATAATTATTAATACATCATTAAATATTCGTTTCAGAGCAATTTTGATCGTTTCTATTCTATTTGAAATTCCACGAGTGTTCCACAACGGCAGACGGCACTAGGAAAAACAACAGCGAATAATAAACAAATGAAAAGAGATAAAAATAAATGGCGGCGCTAAGCGATACACGTCACACGTTCAAATCATCCTATCACATAAGGTCGTGACGGACATGCGTCCCTCGGAACGTGACCAGAGAACCGAACCTAACGCAAACTATAAATCGCCAAGCATCGCCCCTGGAAACCAGCGCCGTAGACCCCTCGCCAGCCGCGCCACACTCCCGATTCCCTGCTTAATCGTAGAGCGGAAGCGGGGAAGGGGCAGATCAATCTGTGGCGGCGAAAAAATTCGACTACGTCATTATTGAAGAGTGTTATTGGTGTTATAAATAAGGATCTCGTGTTATTGAGCGGATATTAAAATGATTTTTTCTCTGTTTTGTGTTTGTCTTCGGCCGAAATTGGATTGTGATGTAACGGGTCTACGAGCACCTACGATGCTACGTTTTATAATAATTTCGTGAGTACTGATAACAATACTACAGATTTTCATTATGTTGACATAGTTCTTATATATAAATGATAGTTTTTTTATGAGTTTTTCTTATTTTACATAATCACAAACTGAAACATTTCCTTTATTTTTACTTTTATACCTTAAGAAACATACGAGATCAACACCATAGTTTGATATGAAATTAAGAAAGAGGTAAAACTATTGCCCAATTTGTTAAATTACACTTACATTGTGTTTCATAGATTGTTATTGACGTTTAACTCTCAATCCTGCAAAAGTAATGAATGAATGAATATTCTTTATTGCACACACCATGGTAAAAAGAATACATTAAAAATAATAATTATGTAAGGGTTGTACAATGGGCGGCCTTATTACTTAAAGCAATTTCTTCCAGGCAACCTTTGGATGGACATAATATGAAAAGAATATTTTACGGGTGTGGGTAAAATTCTGTGGTAAATAGTGCCACAATGGTGTCACAATTATTGAACTTGTATTGTTATTTTTACTGTAAGTTATTTTTCTTTATTGTGACACTGTTTATTTATCCCACATAAAAAAAAAAGAAACGCCGGTAAAGACATTTTTAAATCTTTAGAAAAAAAAATCTTCAAGGAAGAATTTTTAATTCATTTTGATTTATTCCAGGCTTAAGAATCTCTTCGTCTTATTCCAAAATAGTACACCGTTGCATAAGCAAAACGCAAACTCCGGGTCGATGCTTTATCAACGAAATCCACCACGGCCGGGTACAAATTGCGGGGCGTCCGTAAGGACTTAATTCACTCCTACATTTTTCACAACCTGCTCACGCTACCCACGGGCGCCTGATAAACCGTCGCTAATTAAAGTCAAAGCCTTGAGAGGTCTCCGGGATTTGCATGCCTCTAAATCCGGCCGCTAGACGTTATCCCGACGTATGAGCGTATTTCTTCACGGGAGAACCTTCTTTATGCTCCCATTCTGTCCCGTTTCCGCCCGATGAGGCGAGGGCTGTTGTGTTTATTACCATAATGCCGTTTCCAGGTCAACGCTTTGACGGTTTTATCGGGATGATTATAGAAGATAGTAGGCGGAGGTAACTGCGGCACGCGGAGGTAACTCATGGTGTTCGTTTAATACACAATCGATTAATAATCATAAAGAATACAGATATTAAATATTAAAAAAAAATAGAAACCATAGTCGTTAATGGTTATTTTTATTGAGTTGTTGTAGAATTTGAATTTATATTTCTATAATTATTACATATTTCTCCAAACATTGATATTACAGTTAAACAAATTCATACATTTACAACAACGATTATACATATACATGGAAATATGTTCACTTTCATGTAGAATTTATTTATTTATTTAAAGGACACCAGCAGTACATGCATTTCACGTTTAAACAATAAGATTACAAAAAAAAAAAATTGATGTATGTACCTTATAAGGCACAGCATTGTTTCAGCTAAATACAAGAATAATCGAGACAATTAATGCAAAAATATTTAACAGCAAATAATTTCAGTAAAGTTAAGAAAAAAAAATTAAAGAATGACAAGCAAAAATACAAATAAAAAAATAAATTTTTAGGTGACACAGAATTGTTTCAGCTAAATATAAGAATGATCGAGAACGATACATGCCAAAAATATTTAACAGCAAATAATTTCAGTAAAATTAATAAAAAAAATAAATAAATTAAAGATTAATTAGATTTGCAACAAAAGCTTTTTAAATAACTTATATAAAATGTAAAGTCTGGTGGCTTTAACTAACTATCTGTAGCTAGTGCGAAAAGCTGAGAGAGCGGTCAAATATTTTTAGTTTCATATTAAAATCGTAATAAAATAGCATCGGCAGAATAAAAAGCAAACATCGTATTTGTTGATTTTTCTTGTGTAGACTGGGAATTGTTGAAATTATCTATTGGTGAGTTTCATTAAATTCGTATAGAATCAGAATTTTTTAAGGGCAGCTAAGTAATTAAAAGCTAATTGTCAAAAAAAAAAACCCTAAAAACAGAGCTAGACGCAACGAGTGCGGATAGCGACAGAAATTCAAACGCAGCATGAGCCACGGACGGAAACACTAAAGAAAAACTAAACAAAAACCAACAGAGCTTCGACATCCGTCGCAAGGAGGGAGGGCGGGCGGCCTCCGTTGCGACGGGGGAAGCGGGCGAAACTATAAATTGTCCTTTAATTACCCCCGGGCAGCGTCACATCATGGATCCGGACAGTTTTATGACGATTTACGGCACATTTCGACGCGGGGACCGGCCCGCTTTGGGATTCCGGGCGCCCGGCTCGCCGAGACCTCCCGCCCCCCCTTCCTTATTCTCGACGCGCGGGGCCGCGGGGCGGGGGCGGCGCCGGCGGCGGCTCACCGCTGGCCGGTCGGCGTACGTCACCTTTTACACTGCCGGGGGGTTTTAAGGCTTCCAGTTCTTTATGGTAATGAAATCTGAGCGGGGTGACGTGCCGAGGTGATGCCTCTGAGAGTTTTTGTTGCGCCTCCCTTATTTATCGCACGTTCGAGGCCGGGGTGGTGTCTCGGTGTGCCGAGTTTGACGCTCGCCGTGCACGTGATGACGGCACGCGGCGAACTACATCGCGGCGTTGCAATCGCTTTATTTAATTTATAATTATACGCGCGCAGAGGCGAAGAACTACTCATTTTTGATTAACATTCTAGCAGATTGATTACGACCTAAGGGGTTAAATTGGTAGCGCAAGTTTGCAACTATTAGATCGAGAAACAATATGGGTATATATATATATAAAGCAGGAAATATATTGCGTACGTCAGTAATTTATAATTATTTTATGTGTTTAGAAATGTGGAATAACGCAGAACTTAATACTAACTGATTACATCGAAAAATTTTTCAAAAATTTCATTTCAAGTCACTTGGTGTTCAGATTAAAAATATAAAATGTATGTTACATTCAAATGAAGAAAAAATTAATTCGAATGAGTGAATGAACGATCCGATGAATTACTGCATTCAAATAATTAAATAAGTACAAAGCAGAAGAACAAAATAGAATTAGAAACAACCAGACAGAACTATTATAAAAGTCTAGTAATGAAAACAACGTAATTTTCCTATAATAAACAGAATTATAATCTATGGCATTAAAGGCAAAACGTTGCAATCCTATCATTAATGGCGCGAACAGTGTAAAATCGGAAATAACTCAGAACCGAAGCCCAAATATCCGTTCGCAATCATAATCGTTTAACAGCCAATTTTATACGTCGATACTGTTCGATTCAAACGAGAGTTTATAAGCTATAAACGCGCAAACAGACGTTTCGGCGTAGCATAAAATCAAATCAACAGTTATCCCGTGAGCCTACATCACAATCAGGTTTAATCGCGTATGTGACAAGTTGGCTCGTTCAATTCACCGTCCACGGGCGTGTGAGCTACAGAGCTGGGGCACTACGCCCCTACGTACTCGTAGCCGACGCGTAGAGTGGGCGTAGGGGTAGGTCAGCGTAAGCTGGAGGGTCCGTAACACGCGCTACGCTCTCTCTCCCGATACCGCTTTGACTGACGGACAAGTATGCATTCAAATGGGTTACTTTGCTCACTTTCACTCCCCCCGTAGAATAAACATCGGGCCCGCCCGAATTCTGGATCCGCCGCCAATTTGGTACAGAATTTGTTGTGGAATGCCGAAATGCTTTTTGAGGGTTAAATTGCATTTAATTTGCACTAAACAACGCTCGGTTTTGATGGAATTGGCTCCGTAGCAGAACGGCGCGTTTGTCGAAATGAAATTTCTTCGAGTCGAAATTTATGGGCATTTCGTTCGGATCGGTTGAACGTTTTCTGTTTGTCTTTCAAGTTGCGTTACGATTAGGTAACAATCTAATTTAAACATTGTTGACTTTACTTCGTACAACATGTATGTACCTATTATAGCGGCTTTAATCTTTTAGGAGGGTGAGCAAAATTTGTGAATTAAACTTAAAAAAAAACTTCTGAAAAAAACTACCATCTGAAGGTGATAATAGCATGTTACACTGAAGTCAGATACAACTTTCTTGAATTCAATAATACACACAAGCGAAGACAAAGTCGTGACATAGATTTACATACTACTGTCTAACAAACGGGCGCGTAAATGCAAAGAATTTCAAACGATGAATAGTATATATACAGAAATAAATTCAAAGACGGGGCCGTTGGTCCGGTATTTTTCTTCGTTGCCGTTACTGCAACCCGGCGTGGTATTATCCGGGGTAGTATTAGCCCCCGTGCATAGAACAAATAAACAGCAATATCGGACTGATAGATGGCTGGCCCCATTCGCAGTAATGACTAGGCGGGGGCAATAAAAACTGTAACTCGTCAGCCCCGCTGCGGCATTGGGAACGGGATTTATGTGGCCTTACCTACAGCCGGTCGCTGTCTTCGCAATTCTCCGGGCTCTCATGCTAACGGCGACACTATTTTTGACGGTTCATGTGACTGTTCTTAAACTGCCTGACGTTTCGAATACTTCACTGACACAAATAGACTCCTGAATATATACTGGATAGTAAAAATATTAAATGCATAATAATTTCTTGTATTTACGCGATTACACATTATAAATGAAACTAATTTTACGGATTTATCGCGTTTATTTTTAATTTTAGACGACGTTTCGAACCCTTTACAGCGTTCATAGTCACGGGACAGACTGTCCCGTGACCATGAACGCTGAACTAAAATTATTAATACTGCTGAACTAAAAATATTAAACGCTTCAAATTTCATACAATTTTTATCATCCGTAATAAAAGTTTTTTTTTAACAAAAAAGAACCAACTTCAAATAGAATGATGTACGTAACTGTTACAACGTTACATGCTAAACAATGCATATTTATGCGAAAGCAGCAATCGCGGTTGATTTCCTATCATATTTCGAAGAGTTTCGTTGCTATCTCCGAAAATCATCATGAGATCTATATGAAATTTATATGGGACCATTTCGGAACGAAACCCTTCCGAGCAAAAAAGAATTTTGTAATTCTTTATATGACGAAGTTATGCCCGAACATACATAAAAAAATATAAACATTCGAATTGATAACCTCCTTTTTTTGAAGACGGTTAAAATAGCTGTATTCAATAACATAACTTTGACAACCCTACATTATCACGCCACACTTCTAATGTTTTTAATGCACATTACGCGGTGGTTTACGATGCATTCGATGGGGCTAATGGCGTCTCGCTTCTGTGAAACTCGGTCTCATCGCTGCAGGGTAGGGGATGAGGCGTAATTAGTTTTTAAGAAACGTCTGCACAATGTGCGATTTGGGCGCGCCGCGCCGTTTCGCATAGTTGTTGACGTTCTTTTGCTGTAGGTAATATGTTTGTGACATTTTATGAAATAAATACAAATAGTTAGAGAGCATTAAATGTCTCAAACACTCGAGTATCATTGGGATAAATACAACATTATTCATGTTTATATTGTATTTACAAGTTATCGTTATCCTTATTATGCATTCCATAAATTTGTTAATCTATTGTTACTTTTGTCTATTCTTTTATTTGTGGTTGACAATAAAAGTAAATTGATTCATTCGTTCATTCAAATATAAAATAATACCAGGCGGCTCTATATCTAAATGGATGAAGTTTCTTTTCTAGGAATTCCATTATCATACTCTGTAAAGCATTGTCGTGTATTGTATCTATGTTAGTTATATTATACACCGCAGTTTTTAAATGTACAACTTTTGCATTGCGTTCGGTCTGAGGTAACTGTAGGCTCATTATTTAAAGTTGTTCAAGTCCTGTGGGCGAACAAATTTTTTTTGTATCTCTGGTTTTTTAAAGTTAGAGGTAAAGATCACCTTTTTAACCACGATTTAATTACAACACAAACATACCGAGTTCCACCTTCGTAACACACGATCCTAAGAGTACCTCTTTGACAGTTGGATGTGACGTCACAATAGTCAACAGTGGCGCTAGCTTAACGTTTCCGGGACTTTACTGTAATGGCGTCGCATCGCTTGGCAATTGGCATAGCATGGCCTGGCTTGGCTTGGCTTGGTTTGGCTTGGCGATGTAAATCTCCGAAATGTGGTTTCGATCTCTCCGTTCATGGCATCGACGATAGAGTGCAGAAGCGATATCAATCTTGACCAACCAAACAAATCGCAAAAATGTAATGTATCGACAGCTATCTGTGAAGCCGTGGTAGTTCCCCAGACGAGCCTGTCCCTTCGTGCAACAGCAAAGTTTTTGTGTGAGAAACAATAATGCAATAATTCTTAAATCGCGCGATTGTATTATTCAAATACAAAAATTTGGTTTTCGTAATTTAACTTTAATGATTTTTTGCCATTGAATGTACAGACAACACATGTAGATGTCGAAAGGAGCTGTTAGATTAAGCAAGTTATGTAACATTATTTGTTCAGCAATTTTGAAACACACAACTCTTAAATATTGCCGCCAGTTAACCATGACATTACAGTACTTGTCACTAAAGTCTTTTTCAATATTTCATGTTAAAAGTATAATAGTAATAAATTAATAACATATATTAGATATATTAACAGGAGATACCGATTTTTTTCCCGGGTGCCATCGAATTCACGACTCGTGGTGCCGAAGTAATAAAAAACTGAGCTATAAGATCCTTCAAGACGTCACTCTGAGATACCAATTTTTAACAGCACAGGAATAACGCACCGAATTAGACAAACGTCGTCGTAACTGTCCCCCACACGCGAAAACGATAAAACCTGACGACATTCGCACAATAATCCCCTTGTTTTAAGCGGAATTGTGCTTTTAGCGTTAATATTAACGGTATTTAAGTGCATACGCGTCGGCCATTGCCGTACGGAGCAATTAGACGTATAAATAAATTTGTTTTACAAGCGACAGATGGCGCGAATGCGGCAACCATCTTTGCGCCATATTCATAGATAGGTGATCTCATTAGGAGCGGAGTGCTAACCGGGTTTATTTCCGCGCAGCGTTAATGCTGTAATTACGAATTTGACAATAAACTAACATTGTATTGTTCAAAAGGAAGTCCGCACTGCGGGCGGGTTAATTCGCTAGCCGTCTTTGTTATTCTCTTTTTAATTTTTTTTCTTTTTGAAAGCTTTCTTAAATTAATATTCAATTATATCCAACCAATAACAGCATTTAGACGTATAAGTTTTTGGACAAAGTGTTTACTTTATTAACATTTCGTAAAATTACAAAAAACGAGGTAATGTAACATGTCTTAAAAAATGATTTGTTGTGTTTATGTGATTATTCCCCATTGAGAAATTGAAAATTTCTACAGGATTTATCGGATTTCATTTTAATTTTATCGAACTTTTACGGAGGCCATGTTCACAGGGTTTAAAATGTATGTAGAAAGTATATAGGTAGGTAAAATAAAAATATATTAAAAATATTAAAGTCAGGCTTCTACATCTACATTTTATAAAAATAAATAAAAAACAACCCATCACCACGAACAAACAACCAGTCACGTATATAGATTACAACATAATTGATTGCCATAAACAAAAGCATTGAAAATAATTAATTACTTAAATTTAAAATAACATAACAGATTCGTAAATAGAAAAACACAATAGCGCTCCGAGCGCATTAAAGTCCCTACACATTAGGCTTCTAATTTCCAATTAGCAGGCAGGTAGCGTAAAAAGACGCCATTACCGTTAGACAGCGATTCCCGCCAAAAGGTCGGGCGGCCATCTTGACCGGCCATGTGTTCGGAAAAGCGTGAGTGCGAATTATTGTCTATTGCTGCATATGTGATGTTGTTTATGGAATTAATTTCGGTCATTGTTCCTTTCGCTGCTGTTTTCCGTTCGGGTTGGTTGTTTATGGATTAATTTCCTGCTAGACCTTCTCTAAGAATTTATTTATTGTACTATGGTTATGTTTATTTTTGAAAATTGCCTCGTCCCCATGTCTTATTAATGAACGACTTGACGTACAGTTTCATACGCTTACTTTAGAGAAAAGTTGATCGTTAGTGTCAAAATTTGATGATTATAATTCAAAAATGTAATTGATAATAAGGATATTATATTAAAATTTGTTAATAAACGACGAATAAATTGTTAATAAAGGACTTAATTCAGCGAAACGACAGAATAGAAATGCAACCGAGGATTTTTTACTTTGTTGCAATATAGAAAGACCTTGCGAAAACTGGATGTTTCGAGAACACTTTCCGCTCGTGATTTCGCGTGCTTCTGTTGAAGCATCATGCACCGGTCGTTTGGAGCGAGCGTGACAATGCTACAGTTTGACAAAATTACAATTACAAGGGTGCGTCGCATTCGCCATAATTAGAAAAGTTGGATACGTTTCGTAAAAGGAGAATTAGTATTTTGTGGCGTGACTCGCTGTAGACCTGCCATTAAAGCCGTTAACCGGCACCGTACCACCGGCCTTCGAGGCGGGTTCCACCGGCTTCGTTAAACCAAGTTTATATCGTAATACGTGAATCACTGAATGAAAATTCAATTTATTTCAAAATTAATGAATGTGACATTTGAATATGGCTTTGCTTTTGAAGTTTTTTCAAACTTAGAATGTTTAACATAAAATATATTTTATAATTTAGTTATTGGGAAAGTAGTGTTTAATTAATTTGTACATTCTAATAAAATACTTTGGTGACCCATATTCTGATGGGCCTCCGTAAATGAAAAGCGTGAATTTAATTTTAATATTTTATGGTTTAGTGAGTTTCAACGCGTTCTTCCCCACTTACCTTGATCACCGTCACGAGAATCCTAATTTTAAGTGAGTTTACCGATGTGTTAGCCAAAGTTTTTAAATCATGTCCATTAAGGCCGAACACATATAATTGAGATTTAAAAATATTAAAGATCTATTAGTTAAAACTTTAAATACGCAATTAAACGGAGCAAAGATTACTTTTAAACGCCATATGTATATGATCGAACGATTTCGGGTTAAACTAAGTTTAAGTTAACCGTGCCACCGGCCGCAGCCGTGAAAAGTTACTGCTTTAGTTCGAAAGCAACAATTTTGACGGCGTCCGGGCCGAATCCGAACGGTTTTATTCTTTATGGCTGCGACTACAGTTAATTGCGTAAACCCTCGTCTATTCCGGTCTCTAAATGACAATTTATGCTGAAAATTGCCAAAGGCGTTACATACAGGATGTGTTTAAAGAATCTTATAAAGTTATTTAAAATAAACAACGCCGATGCTTTGTTTATATATTTTAAATCCAAGGTTTAGTTAGAGTCAGTGCTATTATATCTTTTTAGAGCTCACATCAAAGTTTATTTAAAATAACCGCTCTCAGCTCTCTCAGGTACGGTTTACTTTTGGTGAAGGGTAATTTCGGAGTCAAAGATAAAAATGAGTGCCGTATAAGCGTGCCTTTACAGAATGAAAGTTCTGTGGTAGGGCCACGCAGCAGCCTCGGCTGTTGCACGAATGGGCAGGCCCGTCCGGGTAAGTACCACGACCTCACAGAAGACCAGCGTAAAGTGGAAGTATGACAAATACTTTCGCGTTTCGTCTGGTGAGTGAGGTAGCCGGAGGCCAATTTTCAAAAGGTTGTCAACGCATCTGTAACCTTCGGGTGTGGAAGATGTCCATGGGCGGCGGTATTCACTTACTATCAGGTGAACCGTCTGCTCGTTTAACAACTTTTCGCATAAAATAAATAAATAAAAATAAGTACCACGACCTCGCAGAAGACCGGCGTAAAGTAGAAGTGTTACACTTCTACGATTCATCTGGTGAGTGAGGTAGCCGGAACCCACTTTATTTAAAGGTGGCAACACATTTGAAACCCTACGTCAAAAGTCCATGGGCGGCGGTTACCATTTAACATCAGTTGAACCGCCAGCTCGTTTGCCAATTTATCACACAAAAAATATGAAACCTTTCTTAGGATACTTACAATTTAAAGAAAGAAACCTGTTGGTTGTTTAATTTTGGAAAATTATAATAAAAATGAATGAAATTGTCGTTATTTGTGAACTGTTAACTGATAAGAATTGTTACTACTGTCTTATAGTATAAGCGTCAGCTCAATAATCTCGCCTTAGATCATTGTTATATCACCATTGAATAAAAATTTAGAACTTTAGTAATAAATGTCAAACATCGAACACCCCGTTTGTAGGGCTCCGAAGTTGAATTAATTCCATATGACAAACTATTGTTTAAAATTCAAATTGTACGCGTGGAATCTTGACCGCGCTTAATTGTATTGACCAACGTGTCCGCAATGTACACGGGGGACGCGAGGTCACTCGCTGTCCGTGCGGGGTCCACAATAACGCCGTGACGTAAGGACCCCCGCCCCTTCCAGCGTAATGGTTTTAATAAAGGTACGGAATCCACGTCGCGCCGTATTTATGATTTTATTTCGATATATTTAATTAAAATTTTAGTGCGCCCCTACTCGTGCCCGAATAGCGGTCGCCATTGTTTCCTAACGTGACAATTATTGTTAATGCCCGATTGTGATTCCGTTTAAAATGAAGGGGTGAATTGAATCATTGTGTGTTATACAATTCGGCTTTTTATATTGTCGTAGCATGTTTGAAAATAACTGCTTAAGATGTTGCGGTTATATAGAGTTCAATCAAACGTAATAGTTGATTTACGTCGTACCTGAATTGAAGTTGGCACTTCGTAACCTACCGTACCTTAGCAATGTCTCTTGGACAAGATATCGACGTCCCGGGACATTACTATGCTCTAGCAACCATTTGGTAATACCACAAACTTTAAGCACTCGCTCGAAACTATTAGCCATCGATGTTTTCCAGTTTGTTATAACAGGACAGAAAAATGACATTAAATGAATGTACATTTTATGAAGAAAACATGTCAATTACGATATTTCCGTCGGCACTCATTGTGACATATTTAATGGAACTTGCTTTATACTTTTCAGATAATATTATAATAATAAATAGTTGATTAACGACACTTGGCTCATTATTTTAATTCCTCATTGTTATCTCATTGCTTTAATCTCCACTGGCTTTGACATTTTATAATGGCAAAACCATTGATATTTCATAATAAATCTTAAAATAAAATAAGTAACATATATAATAAATAATAATTAATATATTTATTGTAATCATTGGTTCCGAAATGAAGTTAAATAGACGTAAATTAGTAATATAATATATATAACCATATACCAATCGTTCGGAATCCTTATACTTACTTGGAAGTTTATTTAAACTACATTATTGATTAATGTGTTTTCGGCACTGGTTGCCGGCATACGGATGGGAGATAGTGAATTGAAGTCCTATTGTAAATATTCATTCATAACAAGCTCCGTAGATAACTAATGGGATTAAAATAAGCATTGTTAAATAGTATTTAAAAGGACAATATCAACTGTGGTAGGGCCACGCAGCAGTCGCTGTTGAACGAATGGGGATACTTGTCCGGGGAAGTAAGAACTAAGGCCTCGCAGAAGACCGGCGTGAAGTGGAAGTGTTAAACTTCTGCGTTTCGTCTGGTGAGTGAGGTAACCGCGGCCCACTTTGTTAAAAGATGCCAACGCATCTGCTACCCTACAGGTGTTGTACGTTTGCCACCTTCTCACGCAATAAAGTAATACATGACACAGATCTTTCGTAGATGATTTTAGCCCCATGTCGGTGGTATTTTAAGGTCACAAGAGCTCAAATAGATGAGCAAAGAAGAGATACTTCACGGTGTCCTACAATCCCTTAGATCCTTCGATACTTAGCCGCCATTCGCACTGTAGCGCGTTGGCCGCTGTGGCTATTAAGTCGCCGGCATATTCATAGGGCGGGCGCACACGACACGATAATGTAAGCGGAGCGACGACCGGCCGTAACAGGTGGACGGAACTGCCCGTGTGACTAACGGTTATATTTACGCCCGTGTGTTCGTGCGCTCGTAACTCAGCCGGTGCATCGGGGCGGCGTGCTCGATTATTTATCGGGCGGGCGTGAGGCGGTTTATGATCGTCGGATAGTTCTTTTTCATCGATACGTCGCCCGGAGTTATTGCCGGCCCGCACACTTTTTTAGTATTCGCAATGTGGCGACACTGTCTCGATCGTTTTTAATCTGTGAACGGGTCGATCGCAATTGGCAGTACTTCTTCTTTCGCGCCATATTCGGCCTACTTGGAGAGGCTTCGAGGTATTCGCGTCGGATGTTGAAACTGATCATAGACTTTTTTTGGTGTGGTGAATGTGCTCCTGATGTAATTGATACTATTCGTATTCAAATCATTGCATCACGGGTTCAAGACACCAAAGGCAGCTGACACACTGGTATCCTCCCATGGTGGCGATCTCAGGTTATAAGTATTCTAATACATGTTGATGATAAATCTTGATAAATGTTTATTATTTTCGAACTATCTGTATGCACCTTGTCGTATGTCACCCGTATTGATATTGTTTATATGAATAAATTAAATGAAATCTTATGCAATCTGCATGATATAAAATTGAAGAGTGTAACTAGTTATTAACTCTTTTTTATTTCTTTATCTTTGATGGTAAGATCTTTATTTGGTAAAAGATGGTTCTTCTTTAATTTATTAAGCTCACCTGCCTCCTTTCTTAGGTCATCTATACACTAATCTTAAACGCTTAAAACTAATTGCACATCCAAATTATAGGCAGATAAAACATTGATAGATTCACGTATTTGTTAGTAAATGCATGTTACAGAGAAAAAAATACGACTAAAATAATGGGTTATACAATATGTGGTGGTAAGGCTGTCACAACACATGTATTATACTTAGTACTGATTGGATATTGATTCTAAAGCTTGTGAAAAATCTCGATTAAATAAAAGCGATAAATAATATAAAAGAGATTAAATAAAATCACAAAAGCTTGTGATCTCGATGTTATGAGTCGGATTAAGTGAGTGGCTATAAAAATCAGCAAAATGGCCGATGAAAACGAGCGAAGGTCGACACGAGATCCAACATGTTTTCGATTCTCATCAAAAAAGTAAAATCGTTATGACGACGTCCCTAATAAAAGACAGCGCAATATTCCCCGCACTGGCAATATCGTAATGAACACCTTGTATACACGGTGGCCATTTAATCTCACACCTGTATCAGGCTGTATTTGGTTAGGCGCAACTCATAGAATTCGGGAGGGAGCCAAGAAAATATTAATTTATTTACAACTCGAACAACCACCATTACAGATTTTGCCAATACAAATATACTTTGGCTCACATTAATCATTGTCAATCAATATATATTCGAATTGAATTAAGTACTTGACTCTCTGAGACTTTTGACATACGCACCATAAGCAGTGTCAGTTGTTTCAACAACTAAACAAACGGTACTGGGACTCCGGCGCCGAGATAATGAAAGATCTTTTTATGTGAGAAGGTGGCAAGTGAGTTGGCGGTTCACCTGATGATAAATGATAACCGCCACTCATGGACATGTGCGACACCTGTAGGGTTGCAGATACGCTGCCACCTTTTAATATGGTTCATTTGATGATTAATGATAAGGGCCACTCATGGACATTTGCAACATCCGTAGGGTTGCAGATACGCTGCCACCTTTTAGTAAGGTTCATCTGATGATAAATGATAACCGCCACTCGGGACATTTGCAACACTCGTATGAATACAGACTCGCTGCCTTTAATAAAGTGGGCCCCACCTCACCAGACGAAAAAAGACTTAAAAATCAACTAATAATTAAAGCATATTATACCATTTCGGAATATGTCGACAACGCCAATGTGTGGAGCTTACTGTTGATACTCACATAGGCTAGAATAAGACTATTATACCTGTATATTAAATTGTACCCTGATATTTTTAAAGAAGAGTAACTGCCGGTCTCTTCTCAATAGAAACTGCTTTCCGAACCGGTGGTACCTTACGAACCTATATACATAATCTTTGATGTAAAATTTGACGATTTATAAGAGCACGCAAGCGTCTATTTGAATAAATATATATTTGATTTTGAAATTCAAAAGCATAACACTTCCACGCCGATCGTGGTGAGGTGTGGTACTTCCCCAGATGGACCTGCCCATTCGTGCAACAGCGAAGACTGTTGCATTGCCGTAAACGTTACACCGTTAAGATGATGATAATTTTTAAAATAGGATTTTGATTAGATTTTATTAAAGGAAAATAACTCTTTATCGTCATTATTCTTAATACATGTGATAAATAAGAAAAATTTATTCTTTCCATGTTCACATATCACAGCGTTAAGGGCATCGTTCGGTTCACTTATTACCCGCTTAAGCCTATAATCAGCTTCCGCCGCCGCGCGCGTTTTGCGGCCCGAGAATCGGACCCGTTAAACGGCCGGCAGTTAGCTTGTCCTAAACAAATACGTCCAACCATCTGCGTAAGGGAGTTTCGTGAGAGTTAAAACATTGTTTAGGTGTCCAGCTCGTGTCGTTAGGCGCGAAACAGCGCTGGGAATGTAGCGTGCGAGGTTTTTTGGCTCACGATTATGTTTACGGGCGGGCCTCGGATTACGATTCCAATTTCGAATGGGTGCGAATTGGCATGGTTGTATTTTTTCTTCTAGAACCAACATTTGTAGCCAGGCTTTTTGTAAGTTTTAATTATAATAAGCAGATAATGTTTTTGATATCAATGGTTCTGTTGCTTTTAAGAGTACTAATGCTTGTGCATTATTTTTAAAAGCGCGCAATAATTTTGCTTTAGGTCTTCCCTTCTATATCGCACATTTAAAATCAATTATCTTAGAAACAATCATATAACCAAATGAAAAAATAAACACCAGCAAAGAAACGCTGAAGTTAAACCGAAAACTTAAGTCTCTAAATTCTGATACTCAAATTGTGTGTATGGACTTTTTTGCGGGTATTTACTTACTTTGTTTACGTACTTTGAATATTCCAAACCAAAGGAAGTAGTAAAATGGTTTGATTCAAGTTAAATCGAGAGTGTGATTCAAGCTTTTCCATGAACCTTTCAACTCATTCCAAAAGCGTAATGAACCTCATCTTCGAAGCTGTCCATTACAGATTTCTATATTCAAAAACTTGACTTTATCTGTGCACCGTAACTTTCCCGCCAATCGCACTTGTCCGACGTCAATGTCTGCGGCGAAGAAATTAAAAGTTGCTCAGTTTGCCCGCAGCGGTCGACGGCGCCGGTCGCTCCTGAGATAGCTCCGTTCGCAAAGCCCATGACAGATATCTATGAAATAAACTTTTATTAAGAACGTTAGTTCCGCTAGGTATCGCTCGCCAGGGCTTCGCATGAGAAAAATCGAAGTTACATCAAACTTCTTAGCACAATTTAGAAATTATACATAAATATTATCTCCCTTTGAGTTATTCTATTGTTAATTAATGCTTGTTAGAGAATTTCCAATTTTTCTTCTTAGTCCTTAGTCCACAAATTTTGATGTTAATAAATATTAGATTTTAATTAGAAGCCATTTATACGGATTTTATTACGTTTCATTTAAACTTTTACCTAAAACCGGACGATTCGAATCCTTTGCATCATATTTTTATGTAACTAGTAACTAGCAAGGACCAGTTTCAAGTACCTAGTTAATATTATAACAAAGAAAAAAATCGTTTTAAGTTGTAAAATGTTGCCTCAATTCATGTTTAAATTTATATATTTTAAATATACATACATATTTTGGAATTATAAATATTTAGCATTTCTTCACTGAATAATTATATACCTACTGAAACTTAGCAAAAATGAGCGTCTGTAGTCAGCGGTCTCAGCAACTATTCAAAGACGCAATCGATTCATAAACATGTAATTAAAAAATAAATTATCTTCTTCGTTATAATGAATTTGAACTTTTCTTAAGACAGCGCTCGTATCGATGTTTCCCTTTATCCTTCCCAACTTAACTCGGGCGAACTTATAATTTGATGAGCTTAGGCGTATCCCGGCGCAAGTTTACGGTGTATGAATATTTAATAGGCCATGTTTTTGGCGCCCAGCGTGGATCTCTTGTACACTTTCCGCTTGTTTTCCCGCAGCCGCGATTTTTACGCCAGTGATTTGGAGAGATAAAGGGAGTAATTTAATCAATGCTTCGCTACATTTTTTCGCGTCGGTTTTTTGTATGGGAATTTGGCTCGGTCCATCTCATTATATTCGCGGCGTGAATTGGATATTATGTAGAATTTTCTCAACGCACAGGCTCGTCATGCTGATAGGTCTTGTTATATACAAAAGTTTTATTTCTATTCTGAAAATTAAAGCACGGCATACAAAGTGTAATCATCGTCGGTAATACCTCATTAATTACCTTTTCTTTTTGATGTGGGTTTTCGAAATGCCTACGCATACGCCACCCTAGCAAGGGCAAGAGGGGGTTATGTCGGACTCGCACAGACTAAAACCCCCACGATGTCCCACCAAGGCGCATATCGGCAGGGCGACGGGAACGCTTTCGCACACATCCGCGACGCTGCCAGCGCTGGCCGCCTCAACAGTTCCCTCACGGGGAGCAACCCCTCTCCTCCAGGCAAGGCACGCTGAAATATTCAGTGCGTCTTCCTACTCGGCTCGAGTTCGCTGACCAGAAGCCAAGGGAGCCAGGAGAGCCAATAAGCAGCAAGCCTCCCAGCCCCCAGCGGCAGACCTGGTCTGTGGCTGCACCGTTCACCACGTTTCCGCCGCGGAAGGTATGGAGAACGGCGTACCGCAATACCGACACTCATCAGCCACGATGCACGACCACTGCACCAGCGGTGTAGCCCCGCCGGGTCGCGGAGGATAGGGAGCGCGGCCAAACGCAATGTCGACAGTACTCTTCCCCGCGACTTCTCCCCAGTAGCAGTAGACAGTGAGAGTGGCTCCACCTCTACCACCCTCGACCTGTCCCCTACATCCTCCAGCACGCTCCTCTCGGGCCGGCCTTTCACCACAGGCCGGCCGATTGTTTATTACCTTATTAATTATAATTAACGCCTTCAGGTATACCTAAAGGCGTTAACATAGATAATATTTCACGATGAGACCTCAGTTTACATGATAAATGTAAATGGAAAAAGTGTACTGCAAATAAGAAATCCGAAGAAAAGGAAAAGCGATGTGAAATCACTGCGAAATTATGATAAGTAATAACTGGCCCGCAAAGATAATGGTTTTTAAAACGATTTTCAACTCGTGTAAAGTAGGTGAAGCTGTAAAGCGTTGTCTAATACTTCTCCCAAGGTCTGTCCATACATCTTGTATGGGATTAAAGCCAGGGCTGCGAGCTGGGGAAATTGTTCATACAGACAGCTTGGTTTAAAACAGAGGCGAAAAAAGTAGACTTGTTCCAATTTATCATTTCAATTTGTTATTCTGCAAATTTTTGAAGTTTATTTTTTTAATTTGACGCTTTTTTAAAAATAAACCTTTACAAATGTACATATATTTTCATACTTATTTTTCATAAGCGTCATTACTTATCACATAATGTTAATGATTAATTTGTTTAAACAACTTTGGGAAATATCGCCGTATTTCCGTGATCCGTTAGTTTTGCGATCCAAAGGTAATTAATGTCTATTTTAATACGAATAAAAACCATAGCAAAAAGGCAATTCAAATAAGATAGGATTAAGCAATATGATATTTTTTAAGTGAACGTCTAAAACGGCGCTGTACAATGAAACATTTGTACGAGCAGCCTTGAAGACGCGCTGGTTGCCGTGTGGCCAGTAAAGCAGCGAGTAGGTAACGTTATTGAAAATAATTAGATTTAAATTCTTAACTTACAAAGAAGATTTGACGATGAACTTCTACACTTCATCCGTTTCTAAATTTTAAAAACCGTCATTGGATAGTTTATTGTAAATATTGATAGGTTAACACGCCCGGTTTCTGATACACCGATCATCGTAGAAGTTAACTAATCAGCTGTCAAATGTCTTCTCAAATGTCATTTAAGTTGCCAAAACCATCGTTAAACTCTTTGAATTGACAATGATCAGAGTACGCACCAGAACACACCGGGCGTAAGTGCACCTAATACATGAATTCAATATTAAATAAGTTTCATATAATCATGACTGTCGACCTATTCGTCGATGACATTTAGTGTTCCCTTCCTTATAATATAGTCTAGTTCATGACTGTCGATCTATTCGTCGATGAAGTTTACGTGTCCCCTGCTTTATAATATAGTCTCGAAGATACCCCCCATATTAAGGAAACCTTGAAGCGCTAATAAGGTTTTCCACCCCCACCAGCGTACGGCTTCTTGTAACTTTTGATAACGCCTGCCATGTTCTATCAATCAATTTTAATGAGTGTCTGATACTGCTGTATTATTTTTATCTGAACTTTAGTACATATTAAAATTTGTTGATGACAATGTCGCAAAATTATTTGTCGTTCTCAGGATTCGAACGTGCTCAAGAGTGATCAAGACGTCATTGTAAAAATTTTTTTCGTTATTATTTCGAAAAATATGCAGGCGTACTACGTAACGCTGCCCGCTGTTTCCCTCCTCACCGTTGAGCCACGTGATAATCGGCACTTAAATTAAAATTTCATTGGTGGGCAGTCGCACACTCGCTCGCCCACAGGAACACGCAACTCGGATTGCTCGGTTTTAAGTTATAAATTATTCTCTTTAATCTGCACTATTTCCCATTTTTCCTCGTATGTTATCTGAACAGAAGAAGTTATATAACATACACTTCCTAATTCAAATAATAGGAGTTTTAAGCTAATATGATGGTCACAATCGCAAAATAAAATGGGTTAACATGCCATTAGACACTGGTGTGACAAATTCATTCAACGAATTGATGAATTTTAACTGTGGCAGGGCCACGCAACAGTCTTCGCTGCGGACGAATGGGCAGGTCCGTACGACTAAACAGAAGACCGGCGCCAAGTGACGGCTCGGTGTGAAGTAGTCGGGCTCGCATTATAAAACGTGACAACGCATCTGCATCCCTATGGGTGTTACAGATATCAATGGGTGTCGGTTATCATTAACGTCAGGTGAATCGCCAGCTCATCACCTTCTCACATGAAAAATGTTTTAAATCCTTACTATATTAAATCCTTACTGATATTATAAAGGCGAAAGTTTCTATTTATGGATGGATGTTTGTTACTCATTCACGCAATTACTACTGCATGGATTTTAATTAAACTTTAGAATAATATAGCTTATACATCAGAATCAGACATAGGCTATAATTAGATACATATTTTTATGTATATATATGTATGTCTTTCTGTCTGAATGTTCAGCCTTCAGCCTATTCTACGCAGACGTAGTCGCGGGCAGCAGCTAGTAATTTAAATATTGCAATGTTGACGCACGCGACAAACGCGTCGTCGTGCGCCGACGACAGGCCTGTCACTGGACCGTCCGCTCGAAAATCGTACGTGGAAAAATGGCGCGACGCAATAACAGTTAGCAGCACGGCCGAGGCGCGATTAGCTCAGCCGGGCTCCGTTACACGCCGTAGAGTAGACGGAGGGCGCATCCGCACAAAGGTACAGAAATATGCGGCCGGTGCTAAACATTAACGATAATAGTCACCAAGTCAGTTCTAATTGCGAGCCAGGACCGCGTTATGCAATATGTATATCGCATACATTTAATTTTAATATATTGTACCGCATTTACTACTGGATGTTGAGGCAAAGGGTTGTGGAATATGTTATTTGTAATCAGTGCAGTCCCTTTTTAATGTATTATTTTGTAAAAAGTATGCTGGAACCTTAAATTGTCTCGCAGAAGAAGTTAAAACTTTTTTAATGCATACCTTTATTAATGTACTGCTCATAGATTTTATTCAAACTGACAGCAACTATGATTCATAAATGAAGTAAAGTGACGTGTTACGATTATGGAGTATTAGTTACACGTTTTTGCCACTATATTTTTTTTCCACACTTTCTTCTTCTTTCAAACTTTCTATTTCTTTTTCACGATCAAGTGTTATGTTTGTTAAAGTTCTTCACACGCAATTTTCCATATTGCATATCTCAGAAGATTAGTAAGCTGAGATTGTAACCGATGGGGAAGAAGGGTTCTCCACTGACAGTCTCGTACTGGTCATCGCAGTATAGGATGACCCCTGCTAGATGGAGGCACCACCTGTGCTAATGTGCGGGAAGTCTATAGACGCAGGTGGCTTAGAGTTTTGTTTCGGTGCAGTCTGTAGGTTAGGCCTATATTCAGCATTGGGCTTTGGCTCTCTTCGTATGCAAAAGCAAATAAATAAATAAATGAGCATGGGGCACGTTAGCATGATGCGGTCCCGACTAATTGTGAGCGCGCGTTATCGCGAGACAAACGCTCGCTGCAACGCATAACCATTAGCATTTTTTGGTTTCGTGAAATTAGCGCCTTTTTGCATCGAGCTACCCCGTGCGGTGATAGCGCCTGCGCCCAATGCTATGGCGATGGCGTTTCCCCTTTTTGCAGTTGTGTGGAGCTACTTAATTGGTCTATACGGGACCCAACGTCGTGGGGGTCCGTTTATTAACGATACGTCTCTCTTCGTGTTCCTACTGCGAGCGACGAACTGGTGTCTCTAATGTTTCCTTGTACTGTTATAATTCTACATATTTAATCTAATTAATCAATCATTTATTAGTACCTTTTGTTGTCCTTTAAAAGTTGTTGGTTTGCAACCTATTGCGTCACGTGATATTTCCTACTCCCTAGAATGGGGGTGGTTGGTATTTGTTTTTGAAATTTAAATCGTACACATTCAAACGTATGCGAGTTAGTATTTGGTTATTGTTATGCAATTATTGAGTTATAGTTGCATAAATAAATTGGTAAAGGCTATGTTTTATAACTTGACACGGTGGTAGGGCCACGCTGCAGCCTCGGCTGTTGCACGAATGGGTAGGCTCGTCCGGGTAGGTACCACGACCTCACAGAAGACCAGCGTAAAGTGGAAGTATGACAAATACTTTCGCGTTTCGTCTGGTGAGTGAGGTAGCCGGAGCCCAATTTTCAAAAGGTTGTCAACGCATCTGTACCCTCGGGTGTGACAGATGTCCATGGGCGGCGGTATTCACTTAACATCAGGTGAACCGTCTGCTCGTTTGACAACTTTTCGCATAAAAAAAAACTTATAGCTAACAGTAGTTCTACCTAAAAAGGACATGAACATATGACCACCGGGTGAACAATTCTATGTGTATGTAAACAGTTTGTAGATTGTTAAATGTATGTCAACCGATTAATTGGAAAAAGTTGAGGAACAATAAGAATTATCAATAAAAGCATTAGATTTTGATACAAATCATTCGAACGTCACGAATTGAGATTAAAAATAAACGCGATAAATCCGTAAAAACATTTACATTATGTACAGTCTACTGCAACTAGAGTAAGATTAATTGTAAAGTAATAATATACATGTTTGATTCTAAGAAATTATTCGCAGTTCTTCGTCTGTTCATTGCTCCTTGTATGTTTTGGTCCTGCCTTATTCGTTAATTAGTAAATGGCAGCATCTAGGTCTCAGTCGGATACGTAAGGGAATTGGTTATTAATGACCTGTCTTCGTAGTTTTTCAACTAAACGTGTTAGATAGACATTATAATAATTATAAATACTTGGAGCATCAAGATGTGGAATTGCAATTCTCTTTACAAAATATTTAAGTAAAAAATGTTTATAAAACATTATAAGACAAAAATGGCAATGGCCGCTTATTTTCAATCTTATCTTATCTAATTGACCCTTAATTTATGATTAAAAAAAAAGTCTTAATTAAATATTTCAAGTCTGTTGTTTGAAATTTATGTGAGAAGGTGCCCAGCGTGCTGGTGGTTCAAAGCGATATTTGGAAGCACGCTCTTCACATTCCCAACATGCTTTCAAAAATCCCAGTAAGGCCACGAACAGCCTCGGCTGGAGCACAAATGTGCAGGTCCGTTCGGGTAAATACCATGACCTCACAGAACATCGGTGTGAAATGGAAGTGATACACTGCTACTTGCCTTTCGTCTGGCGAGTGAGGTTGCCGGGGCCCGTTTTATTAAGAGGTGGCAACGCATCTGCAACCCTACTCGTGTTGCAAATGTCCATGGGCATGCGGTTATCACTTCACATCAGGTGAACCGCCAGTTCGTTTGCTACTTTCTCACATAAAAATAAAATAAAACTCTAGCTCCACTGCTTGGCCTGCCCGCATTAATAAAGTTAAGAAACGGCGCATCGAGACTGGCTGGTTGGACGATCAGTCTGTTTAATTAACATTCCGGCACATCCAGGTGTCAAGGCAAGGGAATTAAACCGGTATCACTCGAGCATTTATTGACAGCCGCCCTAGCGTCGTAGGGCTGCCGATTTCGATTCGAAACTATTACTTTCTTTTAAATTGAATTCCGCTTTCTGCGCCTGAGAGTATTGACCAAGGAATGATTCATATTAGATAAGGTTATAGCCCCTTATTACAAAAAGTCGCTTTATTTGTAGACAAATGTGATTGTATACATTTGAAATTTACAGCACTATGCCACGTTCTACAAGAAATTGGAAAGTAAGCACAATTTTCCCACTCAAAAAAGGCTTTATCAATTTCCATGTCACGTGTTATCTGTGCTTAGTTTTACGTTTTACAAAGTCACCATAGTTCACTTATAAAAAGCTGATTAAAAAACTCAGAGTAGATCTGGTATGGCACGTAAGTAATGGAGTTACTGGGCTGGTGCCTTTTCAATTATAACAACAAGTATATACGTAAGTAGGCGTTGAATATTTTCAAAATGGACGACGCAGCCCGTGTTTAGTCGCAAGACGAGCGTTCGACAGCCCCCGTTACCGAATCGGCACCGGCATTCACTACATTAATGTACGCTCGACGGAAGAGAGTGCCGCGATATTTGATCCTGATACAAACAAAACGCAGAAGAGAAGACTGAAAGACTTACGGGCTTCTCTGAGTGTTAACGCAGTGAATTGTAAAGAATGAAAAAGGTAACTAAAGAGTTTTAATATTTGCGACTACAGAGTTTTTATTTCTTATCAATTTTAATATCTATGATATAGGAGCGTTGACGTCAGGTTGTAAATCATTTGGGCAATACTATTAACAACAAGATTCAAGTTATGCCGACCCCACCTAGGTGGGATAAGGGCAGGCGAAAGCTGATGAAGAAAAGAATTGTACAATACTTGTGCTTGTAAATTAGTTGTTATAGTTCCCACTTATAAGTATAAATCCTCTGATTTTATATTTTATGTAGATGTTGTAGATATATATTGTGAATAGCTATAAATTGCGTATAAATGTATCTGGGATATGTAAAAGTGCGAAAAAAATTTGGACTGTTTTGGTAATCACAATGATCGCACCCTTTAGGAGCGAACGCGCCCGATCTCTCGCCTGTATTAATGCGGCCAATTTGTAAGAGGGCGCGGTGCGCTCATTAATCGAGCGGAGCGGAGCGGAGAGCGGGGCGGGACGCGTGCGCGTTTGTCTGTTCATTTTCAACGCTAATTTGACTTTAATTAAACAACGAATCGCGCGTTCGTTAAGATCCGTTAGGAATTAACGACGCCTATTTTGCATGCGCCGTTTTTAGCGTTCACAAGTAGACGCCGCCTCCGTCCGCTTACTTGGGCTGTGTTCTGATAATGTTGAAATTAATTCTTTGTGTATACAATCTTAAAATTATACACAGAAGCTAGAGAAATTGAAGCTTAATTCTAATTTACCAGTTTCGTTCCATTTTTTAATCATTACACCAAAAAAATTGTCTTACATTTGTATATAGAATTTTTTTTGGTTTGTATTTTTAACAGAATCCTATGGAATGTTTAATTGGTTTTTTAAGTTATAAAAACTTTTAAAATAAAAGTACACACGATTCATTTATTTCACTGACTTTACCGTAATTGCTTTCAAGTTCGGAGCTCTAATTTCATTTTTGTTTTTAGCGCTAGTCTCTGCACTTAAGATGCAACTTTTGGAGGCTCTGTTTATTTTTGCTAAAATACTTCAGATTGATATTTGATAGTGAGCTATGAGCACATATAATTGTGATGAGAAAATTGTTAATATAACCCTTATGTAATGGTGTTATTAGTAAGTTTTGGACAAAAATCGTTAGTGTCACTCGTCTCGTCGAACGTATTAAGAGTTACAGCGCAACATTTAGCGACAGGTTTACATAATGTACACGTGACAGATACAAGAAAACCGTAAAATTATTTCACGCTTGACACTGAGACTCAGATGCAGTATCATCACTTCATTTTTGTCCGACCATTAATCTAGACACATAAAGATCCACCCTTATCAATTATCATTCAGGGGTAGGCGGAAGGGTAAATGGAGGCTCCGCGGTACTTCTAGTTTTTTAAAAATAAACATAATAAGGCGACACAATATATACACGTGAATCTACGTGTAAAGGACAAATCTAAGTTATTATAATCCTTGATGTAAACGATAAGCCGCCGGAGACAAAGGCGGGCACAGATAGGCGCAAACTTCGAAATGGAACGGTAACAAGAGAAAACTCGTTTATCCACCTCAATACAAGGCGGCGTGATAGCATCTAAATGCCATCAGCGATCTCTTAATAAAAGGACCCGAGTGCCGATATACACCGATTTGGCACAACTGGATGTGGAAAAGGAATGAAGAAATATAGAGGTTCCAATGATGGATTCGCTTCTGCGTCGAGGGTTATTGGTTCAATCCGACGGGAGAAATCATTCGTGTGATGATGGTCCAGAATCTGAGTGTTTACTCCAGTATCATCCGTGTATGTGAAATAAAAAAGATTTAACACGGCGAAGCCACATCCAGGCGGTTTAATGTACTCCAACCCATTATTTAACACGGCATCAACTGGTACTGTTAATCGGCCTGCGATATGGGAGACTAACAAAGAGATCTCCCGATACAATACAACGTTTGACGTTCAAATTGGACAGGACCTGAGAATGGTAGCGCTGAGTTTTCGATTTGACGTGCAAATATTCTTCATGCTACAGTAAATAATGTTTATGTATTCTATTTTAATACACTATGAGTTTCATGTTGCAATCTAGATGATTTTGTTAATTGAAGTTTGCCTTTCGCGACGATTTTGTGCTTAAAGTAAAGACCTAGAATTTTGCTTAGGATCTATCTCTTAGAAACAAAATGTTACGGCAACACCAAACATCACTTCCGCATCGATCGGGGCCCCCAGAGACACCCAATTTCTGCCTCGTCACTTACAACTTCAACGGCTCAAGTGCAACATCAAAAAATTGTCAGACATTAAATTATCTACGAGCGACCTATTTTTCATTGATACATCCACTTCTCTACACAAAAGGACCCCCTGCCTATGAAGTTTTTCTATACATAACTTATGTCGATACTCCTTCGCCATGGAAGAAAAATCAGCAAACACGCATTCACATTTATAGCATTACTAGATGAGATTTAATAGTTAGAGTAATGATAATTTTTGGTGGTAGGGCCACGCAGCAACCTCGGCTGTTGCATGAATGGGCAGGCTCGTCCGGGTAAGTACCACGACCTCACAGAAACCCGGTGTAAAGTGGAAGTATAACACTTTCGCGTTTCGCCTGGTGAGTGAGGTGGCCGGAGCCCAATTTTCAAAAGGTTGTCAACGCATCTGGAACCCTAAGGTGTAACAGATATCCATGGGCGGCGGTATTCACTTAACATTAGGTGAACCGTCTTCTCGTTTGGCAAATTTTCACATAAAAAAAAAGATGAGACATTCATTTGTGATCTGTCGTTGTTACGTATATCGTTATTATCAAATTAATTCTATTCTTGGACATCCAAATTCATATCATTGATCTTTGTATACTTTTATTACCTCGTTCCTTTATTTTATAAATTTATGTATATACTTTACCATGAAACATACTAATATGCAATGCTATAGCGGTGCATGTAAGACAAACAAAGAAACATTGATATATATAGACGAACCAGCATTTCGTTATATTTACATTTTACGTATATAGGACATATATAGGACACTGTTAAGCTACGTGCTCTGTCCCTTCAATGCGGGGCCTATAAGCTTACGTCCCATTAACTCCGAGTTTCGGGAACAAATTCGATTCTGCAGCGGAAACTTCTGGAACAATACAATACCTTGTTTGTTAACGCGGTCCGTTATCTCGGGCGGATCGATTAGATGTCGAATAGGCAAAGCGAATGCGTCCATTTGTTTTCTTTAATAGAAGTCACGATCCATAGGCTGTGGGTTTAAATTTTGACAAAACATAAGTGTCGTAAACAGCTAATAATAACAATAAAATTACTGGTTATTTTAACAATACCACTTAAGGCCCGTTTCAAAATTCTATCTGCAGATAGATTTGGTTACTGGAGATAGGATTTTGACGTAAGTATTATGTTAATGTCAATATTACATAATATAAAAAAGAACAAACTCGTTATTGGCTATTGCAGCATACGGTGAGCTTCTATACGATTGTCATAGCAAATACAGAATTTCTATTCGGTTGATCTAGCAGACGAACAGTTTATACATCACCTGTAGCAGCATACTCAGAGTTTTACTAAATGCACAAATACTGTTCCTTTAGGACTGAACTCACCGTATTTTGGCGATCGGCAAATAGCAAATTTAATTATTAAAGCGTCTGGTCGCGAAACCAGAAGACACAGGTTCGATTCCCGAAGCGCTGAGAGTTTTTCTTCATTTATGTACAAAAATGTACGATTTAAAATTTAATTATTGTTATATCGATGATAAAGCTTATCAATAATACGCCAGTATGTCAGTGTTAACGTTTTGTGTACTTAAACAATGCAGTTAAACGTTTGCGTAGGAGGCAACTTTAAGGAGTAACCGTGAATTATGGTTCAAGTTGGAGTCTTCATATTGTTTACCTTGTCGAGTGCCCGTTTACCAATGCTAAGTGATTAAGAATGCTAGTGCAAGTATATGGACAGGGGTGAAGTGGAGTAGTTTAGCATGTTAATTTTATTATCGTCCATTTTTGTAGCTGATATTAAGTCAATAAAAACTCTTGATAAATTATACCGTTGTCTTACCGTAATTTTTGCATATTTTGAAATTATAATGTTATATATGTTTAAAAGTAAAGTAAAGTAACAGCCTATACATGTCCCACTGCTGGGCAAAGGCCTCCTCTATACAGAGGGTATAAGGGCATAGTCCACCACGCGGCCCCGCTGCGAATTGGTGGACTTCACATAATTTTCGAAATATATTTTTTTTTTATTATTTCGAAAATATGCAGGTTTCCTCACGATGTTTTCCTTCACCGCGGAGCACGTGATAAGTCAGCACTTAAAGTTAAAAACTTCATTGGTGCCGGCACCGAGGATCGAACTCAGGTTGTTCGAGTATATTAAAATAAAGGCGAGCGCCCGGACACTGAGCTATCACGGCTCTTGTTATATATGTTTAATATATATATATATATGTTTTTAAATTTAAAAAAAACATAATGAATAAGTTATTTTTAACCTTCTTTCTATAAGGAAAACGTTTAAATATTAAACACTTTTAAGTATCTATATTATAGGTAGCATGCCTATATTGTAAATAGATTGTTTAATATTATGAACAATCCTAATAAATTATTTTATTAAAAATTGACATGGCGCAGTTTTATGTTTGATATATTTATAAACCACACTAATTACCCCACTGCGGATTTGTGTATATGGCAGATATCAGATATCGTCGAAATACACATTTTTTATTATAATTAAATGTGAAGGTTTCCTCACGATGTTTTCCTTCACCGCTGAGTACGTGACATATCAGCACTTAAAAATAACAATTGCATTAGTGTTAGCATCGGGAGTTGATTTCGGGTTGATCGAGTATTTTGAATTAAAGGCCAATGCCCGGACAATGAGCTATCACGGTTCGATCAACGGGCGGATATTATATAACTATTATAATGCATGAGTATGAAACAATTTTTGCTATCATCATTTCATCATTTCAGCGTGTTTGAGTCCACTGCTGAACATAGGCCTCCCCCATAACCCTCCACGTAGTACGATCCTGAGTCACCTGCATCCATCGACTTCCCGCACATGGGCACAGGTCGTCACTCCATTTTTGTTATCACAAGGACATAAATATATATTTTTATAAGCATTTAAACACACGAAATCTTTTCACGCATTATATAATAAAATGCGTTTAACCAATAAATGCAATTGTGTAATGTATAAAAGTTTTTGTGGCATAATAACTTATAAATAAAAAACTGCACAAGCCTCTCCATTCGTTTCGCTTCCATGCTTCTGCCCCGAACTACATAAGATACAGTTCTCTCAAATTCCAAGTTAAACTGAAGTAAGTTACGGGAATCGGCCGATCGCCTTTGTCGCTGTAAGCCGGGGGGCAATTATCATTAATTATTATTAAATGCGACATCGGCGTGATAAACGGGCCGCGATAACTTGGGCAAATAACTCAGGGAGGCTCCGACGGCCTCCGATGCCTTTTGATTCCCAATTGGGCATGATTTGTTATCGATCCCAGGTCTTACTGGGATTGCGAACCGATATAATTTAATTTAATAACGTTGAACGTTATTTATGGATGACGGTGTTTTATGGAAATCGAGAAAATTTGGGCGCGTTTGCGATAGTCTTAAAATACGTTCGGTTGTGTGGGTTACTTCTCATCGATGATATTCACCCGCACTGTAGGTACGTCTAATTTCGAACGTAAGATAGTAAACAGATCTTGTTTGACAAATAGCCTTTCGAAAGCCCGAACTAAACATAGCGTAACCATCTATCCTTAATTAAATATTGGAGAAAAAAACAACACGGAGCACATGAGTAGTTATAACAGACAACAGTAGGAAAAATAGTACTTTATCATCGTTTGTGTATAGCCACATAGAGAGCACGTAGCCGCGTGTTGATGAACGTATTTTATATAGAAGCAGACTAACCATATAATTTTGCTAAATTTAAGTCTTACACTATAACTTTATCGTTACAACTTTAAATGTTAAACGAATAAAACGTCAGTGTAATAGACACCGACGATGAGTAACCAAATTATGAGCCAGTTTTCGTCTTAAATTGAATGTCACTAGGCAGTGATCGACATGCTCTGATCTGAAGAGGAAACCGGTGTCAATATACATAAAGTACTTAATTTAAAATAAATATTACATCACACAAGGTATATTTCATTGATAGTCTATTTAATCTTTTCAATTTAAAGCTAAGTTAAGACGAGCATAGCTAAGCTAAGCATATCACGAGCTGGCTAGCATTTTATAGTTTTCCTAGCAAGAGTATATTAGTCGTACTATTGGTAAGACTGAATAAAATTCTTTTTACTATTGTCTTGACTCACACATTTGACCAGGAGAAGATGTTGGCATTAAGTTCCATTCTATTTATAAAGTATGGTAACACATAAAAACGTGGTTAATCTAATGTTAATCTCAACCTATTAACACAACACTGCGTTGGTTGTAGCTATGTAGCAACCCGTGAAAAGCGTAATGTTCCGGTTTATTTTTTAACTAGATGTAAAACATTACTAACTTGTTGAGTTTTATGGAGAAGACCGTTGCGCTCCCGTTATAGTGTCTATTAACGCATACCGCAGTTAAAGCTACTGCGCGTCTCAATCGCGTATATGTATGCCAGTTACAGAGTTATTTGGGCTACTGAACCCTTCTGTTTATCGATAATCTGATAGTTACTTATTCTAATAAAAGCCGCGATCGTTTTAAACTCTCCTCCGCTATAATAATCATATCTATCGCACTTACTACGCTATCGTAATGAATAATGATATGATAACGCAAAGGTATTTTAAGATGAGGTTAGGGCCTCACTCGGCTGAGTTACAGCATCGGGCCCGCGTTATGGTGTGGCGCGGCCGTTATCATTAATTTTACAAGTATTATTTACTGTTCGCGGTCCATAGAGCGCCGCGGAACGATAAGATAATCATGAGATGACGCCTAATGGCACCGATAAATTATTTGGGCCAAAATAGTCGTTATGGTTTCAGTCGTAAACGTCAGGTGTACGCTGTATCTGTCAGGTTATGTTCTTGAAACTTGTTCTTTTAATAAATAAACATGTACTTGTAATTATAAACAAATTACGTCACATCAAAAACATGCACATGCATAAGTTGAATATGTGTCATAGATGTGAGATAATAATTGTTGCACGTATTTCGAACTTGAGACCTCAAATGGTGAGAAAATGTTCTTGTACTACGTTACCACTGACTACGAGGTGAATGAAATAGCAAAATTTTTTGATTATTTTCAATTATTATTTTTTAAATTAAATATTTTCTAATATTTTTGCAACGGATCGAAACTCGTATACTTAAAGAGTAATGTTACTGGCACTTTTTTTAACACCTTTCGTAACACCACATGGTTTTCTTGCAACGGTTAAGAATATTGATCAATAAAATCAAAAATATATTTATTTTTATTAAGTTTATTACTGAAAAAATTTAAATATCATGCTTTATAATATTTTCGATTATATAAAATAATTTCAGATTATATATATTTCATAAAATTGATCCATGGAGCCAACCGTAACTACTCTTGATGTAATAAATGAGTTGGGCCATACATTAAATTATGATGAAACGTATCTACTTAAGAGCTTATGTAAATTAAATCTCAATCTCTCCTTTTAATGTGTTTAATTTATTTATACTGTAGCCAATATACTAATGTGTAAAATATTAGAGAACTAATTATTTTACTGTTATTGAAAAAAAATAAAGTAAAATTATTTTTATATACAGGTGTTTTGAAATTCTATGTTTCCAAAAAATAATTTTACTAAGTGTTCACAGATATTTTTATATACACGTAAAATTTATGTTTGTTAAACGTCCTTACAGCACAGGATAATGTTATCCTAAAGTAAAGGCAGTGTTTTTAGAAAAACTTAGAAAAACAAAACTGAGAAAACAATGATCTATTTGCAAGAACGCAATGTCAATATAATTATCTACCTAATGTTTATAACATTAAATGTAAAGTATCTAGTAACCCCTGTTTTACTAAACAGTGTTTTAAAAGTCATTTTAAGTTCTTACTACTTCCTTTGCTTGTTATTGAAGATTTGCTGATTGAATGATTTGCTTAAAACACCGTGGTGCAGTTGCCAAGGTACTCGTGTTGGCTTCAGCATCGGGGTTCGTGGGTTCGATTCCCACACGAGACAAATATTTGTGTGATCCACAGAAATGTGTCAGATCTGGGCGTCCACGTGAAATTTATGTATGTAAAACGTCCTTAAAACAGAGGATAACGCTATCCTACAGTAAGGTAAAACACAATTAAATAAAAAAAAACTACATTCCTTATTTAAACTGGGACTTACTTTGTTAAATGGAACTAAAATATGTCACAGTGCAGTTTTATGAACTTATAAGTAATGTAAATTGAAATTAATTACATGTACTATTTTACAGTATCAGTTTTTGATATTGCATGAGATGTCTCAGTGTGTGCAAACAACAGTACATTAGAAAATGAACCGATGTTCCACTGACTTCAGATTTAGCGGCACGTCAGCAACCCCGTTACGGGTAAGACGATACCAAATGGCCATAATTAAGCCCAGTTAAGGGGGAACACTCGCCATTTTCGTCAAATTTACAGGCCACTCGCGTTTCATTGTTTATTAAAGTTTTTTTACGATTATTAATGATGGTGCTCTGGTTTAGTCGTGTTATGTCCAACCAGTTTGGTTTTTTCAAACAGATAAAAAAGTAAAAGTAACAGCCTGTACATGTCCCACTGCTAGGCAAAGGCCTCCTGCATACAGAGCGTATACAGTATACCTCTAAACAGATTAAGCATACGTGCAAATAACGGAATCATTTAGTAATATTAATTATTTTACATTTACGAAATTTCAATTCCTGACGTCTTAAAAACTTTAATATCTCCCCGGCACGGGTAAGACAGACTCGTTAGAAGCGTTTACTTGGAAACAAATTCCAAAGCGGTAAAATCCTTAAAAAGAGTTCTATTTAACACGGAATAATGATTGTAGAGTAATTCAACCACTGTGGGCACAGCGAGCACAGCGCGGCGTTTTACGCATTCAAACCGTACGCTTGCGTTTTATCGACGCCCGTTTGTATGGCTCCATTTGCGCGCACGCGTTTTATAGACGCCCGTTTGTGCCGCCCCATTCGCGCGCTCGCGTTTTATAAACGCCCGCTTGTGCTGCCCCATTCGCACGCTCACTAGGGCGTGCGCGATGCAGGCCGACGGCGTCGTATCAATCGCTTCAGTTTTGACGAGGCGCCGAATCGCAAATATGTCGGACCGTCCGGGGGCGCCTCATCTTAATCTGCGTGACGTGGGCATAGAGCAAACGCGTCATAGAGTAGATATTTAAACAGGTAATCAATGTTTATAAACTGTTACGTGCTGTTTCTTTTATTTTTAGGATTGCTCCTGAAATTGAAATTTTAAACATCACGTAAAATTGGTATTTTATTTCTATTTGTATAAAATGTTAATGTAAAATTTATTTGTAGAAGTTTATAGTGTTAATAATGTAAATAGTTAATTATTAAAGGTTATAAAAAAGGAAAGGATTTTTATTATTAAATCACCCATGGTATAATCTTAAAATCATTAATTTCGAAAACGTCTTTTTTAGGGCACTATTTTAGTATTCATCAATATTTAATTATATAATTCACCAGCTAAATAAGCATAACACTAAACATTAAGTACTAAAAAATATTATTTAATTCATCACTCAAATAAACATGGCACTAAACATTAAGTACTAGCAAATAAGAATAAAGTAAGATTCGAAAGCTCTCGCGTAGCACTAATATAGTGGAGAGGTGCTACGCGAACAGCGCTAAGCCAGTTAGCGCTACGACGCGAGCCAAAGTTCACCGTAGCCAACTAGCAAAGCCCTCAATCATACGTGGCGCAATAAACAAATTCGCCGGGAGCCCATTCGCCCCACCTGGCCGCGCAGACCCATAAATAGCGGGGAAGAAAAGCAAAACGTATGTGCCCTATCGGCGGCAAAGCCCCGTACAAATCTGGCCAGTGGATAGCGGGGCCTGATCGACAAATCCCGCAGATTACGCGCTGATACAGGGGCATGTTTATGAGACAGCCGCTGGACTGCGCCGGACTCTATCCCGCCCTGTAGGGCTGTCAATCGCCACGTTACTTTATTTTATAATCGCTTTTATATTTTAAACACAGTTGTTGCGTTTGTTTTATTCTTGCCTCTGCTACATGCTCCTAAACAGATTGGTAATGCGATTGGATGTATTAATAATTGTGATACTGGATTATAATATGAGATAGATATAATCTACCAAGAATCTATTTTGAGTAAAAAATTATTTCGAAATAGATACGCAGAGGGCACAGTAATGGTTTTAATTGAGACCGAGTTGCATTGTAAACGAAAATAAACTGACCAATTAAATTATGTATTACATACATAATACATTTTTCTTAATTAGGATCTTCAGAAAATAATCTTGAAATAAGTGTAAAATAATAAGATATAGATTTTTACCTTGAATTTGGGAGTAAGATGATTCCAAAAAAAACGTACTGTCTCAGATATTGACCGATCAAATATAGTAATTTTAAATGGTAAATCGTAACAACAGGACAGGCTTACCTAGTACGGGATCGACAGATGTAAAAAACTTGAAATAAGTTTGTCATATCAATGCAGCTTTTTAGGTTAGCTCAAATTTTGGAAAATCCGATAATCTTTAAACCACTTTTCAGCTTACAACGTATTATATAAAGTGCTTTTACATTTTCGTTCTAATGTGTGAAATAATTAAACCGAACATCGCTATCACAACAAACTTATTTGTGTATTCGCTAAACTTTCAAACGGCCACAAAATAGAACTGGTACCAAAGCTTACTTTATCTGTTAACATAATTTCAGCATAGAAAATAATCCCCGATACAAGCGAAAAACCCGAAAACAAGTCCGCGCCAATAAAAACATACGCTTCCTGATCGAACCCCCTCCGTAGCACCGCTACGTCGCGTAGATAACAAAGTAACGGCCACCCCGGAACGAGTGCCGCCAACTTTTAAAAACGGAACGAAACTAGCACACGCAACTACGTGTAATAAGATAAAATAAAAATGCAAATGCGTTGGCAGCCCTGAGCCCGATCCGTAGATAGAGGGAAGGTAGCGGAATAATATTTCGGCTCACAAAACGAGTCCAAGTTTTAATAGTGTACCGTCATGTTTATGTTATGGGAGCCGGAATGGAAAGAGCTACCCTCGGAGACTGGCGGGCTGATGTAGAGTTTTCGGCGTTAAAAGGCTTCCACGTCGAGCTGTTTTTCTTTTCGAGCTTTTTCGAGTTCGAAAGCGGGCGGCGCTTTAGTTTTAGCTCTGATCTAGGTTATCTAGGGTATTATATTGGCAACTATAATGTATACTTGATATTACTTTTACTATTTTGAGAAAAAGTTAAAATAATATAAATTTTTGTATATTAGGCTATGTTAAACTAGTACTTTTATAGCATATGACACTTCAAAATATTACATAAAAAACTTTTTTTCAGTAAAAATACAAGTGGGGTTGGCGTTGACACTGCGATTTTGGATACGCGACGTTAGGTCGTGTGCTCGAATCCCAGTGTAGAGAATTATTGACTTTTTATGTTTATAGCATTTTTAGGCATGAAATCCACAATCATAAATTAGAAACCGCTGTATTGAGATGAGGAGCATCGCCAGCTATGTGCGTGATTGCTAACAGCTGTCGTCTTATTAGTATAAAACACGAGTGTGTCATGCTAATTATATGACATCTTACCTAACTCGAGTGGAAGTCGACCTTAAACATTTCAATCTCCTCATTTAATTTCAAAGGATTGGAACTCCGTGGAACGATTGCTTATTCAAAGTTGGGTATAATAATTTTTTTTGTAAAATTTTCAACATGAATAAAACTCAACTAATTACAAACCATCTTAACAATAAGGCCGGCAAAGCTCCACGGATGTTATAAATGTACATGCATGGGCTGCGGTAATCATTTAACATGTAGTGAACTACCATCTCTAATAAATAATGTCACGATTTTTCAATCATCAGCCCCTGCATGACAAATCACATAAAATCAAATCATTTATTTATCGAAGTAGAAGTATACTTCATTATCGATGGTCATTTTTTAAATCTACCATCGTTTCGTAATGAGATTCCTCTGACGGAGAAGAAACAAGCGAAATAAACTCCGTAGGTCTTTTTTGTCGTTTTTTTCCTCAAACTATTGTAATGTAATAATTTACATATTTTTTTTAGAAACAGCTTAGGGGCGTCCATCTCATTCCTAGGGGTTATTATCATTAATGTATTCATTTATATTATAATAACCCTTTTTAAAAAGTTTTTCTTTAATATATTTCTTAAGCCTGTTAATAGACAGGCTTTTGCTCATTAACTGGGATTTTGTTGTAGAAGCGTATACACCGTCCCATGAACGGGTTACTTACTCTATCGAGTCTAGTAACTGGTCCTGGTGGGGTCCAGTAACATGACACGAAACATTAGTCGTCGAAGACACACACAGATAGTGCTAGGGCCACGCAACAGCTACTGCTCTTGCACGGAGGGGTAGAGGCGTCTGGGGAAAAGACTTCAAAGAAAATCGGCGTGAATTGCAAGTATTAAACTTTCGCGATTCTTTCTTTTTTTTATGGGAAAAAAGCAGCAAACGAACAGGAGGCTCACCTGATGGTAAGTGATCACCCCCTTGTTCTTCTAGTGAGTGAGGTAAGTGAGGCCAACTTTTTTAAAGGTTGTCAATACATTAATATTTATTTTCTTATGTGAGAAGAAGGCAAGCAAGCAGGCGGTTCATCCGACGTTATGTGATAACAGCCGTCCGACACTTGCAACACCAGCAGGGTACAAATGCATTACCACCTCTTAAGAAAGTGTGTTCCGCTCACCATACGAAACGCAGAAGTATAACATTTCCACTTCACGCCGGTCTTCGGTGAGCAACCTGCCCATTCGTGCAACAGAGGAGACTGTTGCGTGGCCCTACCACAGTTATAGATGTCATCACTTTACATTAGATGAACCGCCTGTTCGGTTGACAACTTTTCACAAAAAAAAAAAGACACGGACACAAATATACGAGTACGTACTTGTACATGAACAAACAAAAAATAATCACGAAACGCTATAATATCCCGGCTACGCAGTTCTGGGTAACTCGAGCCCAGTGTATCGCTCATTTAAGTTTCCGCAGCGACGCGGCCGGGCATACATTTCGGTATTACGCATATCCGTTACGGAATTATCTAGCATTGGGGTAGAGCGGCCGCCGTACTGTGCAACACACACGAGAACAATTTGTGTCCCGCACCGGACGTATTTAAGCTATTTTATTTATTTTCAGATACAAAAGGCCTTATCGGCGCGTGTGTAGCTTGTTAGCGCGCGTCCGGATTAGGCTATTCTCCTTTATTAAGCTTTGGTTTTGTTTGCATTCGTTATGATGTGGGTGGTTTTATTTTATACTTAAAAGAAATATCTTTCGGTATACATTTCGAGGATTGGTCTTAAGATTTGTTTACGAAAAGTCGTTTTCTACAAATAAAATTTAATTGTACTTGTTGTTAAGGTAGGCAAACTTCATGGAAATTCAAGTAAAAAAACTGAAAAAGCACTTGCTCATAGAATAAAACAAAAAATTAATATAAGCTAAGCATACTGTGTTTATGTACTTTTGTGCTATATTTAATTACATTAATGTTTTATTTAATAATATTGATTCTTACACCGAAGTTAATGAATACGGAAAGGCAGGAGTCTAGAAATTTATCATTGAAAGTAATTAAGATCTGTGTTTTGGGGAATTTTTGTATCGGATGACAGGGTATGCAAAGCTTTTATACTGGTATGTGCATGCATTACTAAAATAAAATAAAATAAAAATACTGGCAGGCAGTGAGAGGTCAAACTCCACAATCACGGTCAGCTCTGAGCGCTGTATCGTCCATGCTGGGCACTCCTCCAAAACGTGTTGGGCCGTCTCCTCGGCACATATATCTCAATGGTCCAGCCACATCCTGAGGACAGGACGTATGGCCTCCACGATTGTTAGGCTGGCAGTGGGGTGCTTGGGCCTTTGTCGCATGGAGGCGTTTGAGCGCAGTCATAAGCAGTTTCTTCCTCGCACCAGTAGTGCAATGGCGTGAGGATCTTAGCTTTTAGGTTCTTTGGAAAGAAAGTACCCTAGATTGCGCCAAGCATTGCTAAAAAGCAAAAGAAAAAACAAAAAGTAGCCAAGACGACGAGATTTTCACGCGGTTGAGATATCGACCGCTCAGCTACAAAGCTATGGTAAATGCCTCCAGACCACCAGGTCTGGAGAGGTTTACCTAGAAGGTCGGTGAGTGAGATTACCTAGGTCAATTCTTTTAAAGATTCCTTTTGAAACAAAGAAAGAAACATTGATTTTTTTCTACACCCCTACTAGACGTCCATGCAAGAGATAATCATGGATATTAGGTGACCTTTTTACTCGCTTGCGATGTTCTAACATAAAAAGTATTTTCTATGAACAAAAAAGCAAGTGTCACAGTCTGAACGGTCAGCAGGCCGTGATAATAAACAAGGCATCTCATAGAGGCGGCTCGCTATCGGACGTTGATAGGCGGACCGGCGTAGTTTTAAACCATGCGCGACCCTCGCCGATGGTACTTCTAAATATGTTATTGACTTACCCGGGATCCGCTAGAACAACTGTTCGCAGGATTGTTTTGTTTCGCTTCAAACAACGGTCAATTTATGTACACCGTTTTCAGTAGTGGATTTCGAGAAGCATCTTCTGATTGGATGGTTTCGGCTCCGTGGTATATCAGATTTCACTTATTCGCAAAGAAAAAATTGTATAAAATTTTAAACGAATACCAATTAAGCCTTCTCTTATTTTAGATGGTGTTAGTTAGTGTGTTAGTTAGTTAATGAAATCAACAAGGTACGAAGCCAAGGTCGTATGAATATGAAAAAATCACATAAAAATCAATTAGAGAATTGCAACTTGCGTACCAGCCTTCTGTCTTGTGCCTAATTCTAAATGTGACTTTAAACAATCAATCAATTTATTGTGTAGCTCATATATATTGTCTTACGAAAAGAAGAACGCTTAATGATTCAAAATTCAAGTACTGTAAGAAAGGCACGCTGCAAAACCGCCACCTCTCATCAATGCCATTCTTAATTCTAAATTTTGATTCAATTACACTGATTAACTTAATCATAATAATATGCAGAAATGTTTGGTTATGTGCCTACATACCCCTGAGTGTTGCTTTCAAGTTGACTTTGTATTGCTTGAAACCGACATTGCTACCGTAGGCGTTCTTCACCCCGACGATCCCAGCAAACGTTATCGCCGCACTAAACCGATCCAACAAGACGGAACCGCTGGAAGCAATTAGAGGCAGACACTGGCAACACATCGACTCTCAATCTATCCGTGACACGGCGGTCTGTGTCTACATCTTGAGGGCCGAACACGGCCCGTAAATCGAGCGTCCCAATTTACGCCGCGTGCTGCGGAGCCGGCCTTTATTGATAGGCCGATGTCGTCTTGAGATATTGCCGGGCAATTTGTACAGCCGTTAGTCGACTGAATTACCGATAATCAATTGTGGGCGTTAAGAGTTAGGTGGGCGACTTAAGGTTTTTGAACGGTGCTACTTTAACGCGACCATTGGATATTTGAGCTAATAGAAATTTAAGTCTTTATAGCAATATTTAATGCAACGACGACTTCTTTCAAAGCAATATCATCTGGCATAAGCATCCTCATCCGAAGGAACTATTACATTTGGTAGAAGTATAACAAACGTTTAGCATTTCGTATAACAACGGATATACTTTTTTATTTGAGAAGGTGGCAAGCGAGCTGGCGGTTCACCTGATGTTAACTAAAAACCGCCGCCCATATACATTTACAACTACTAAAGCTGCAGAGGCGTGTCCACCTTTTAATAGAAAAAAAACGCTGAAGTATAACACTTCGACTTCACGCCGGTCTTCTGTGAGGACGTGGTACGTACTCGGACCTGCCCATTCGTGCGATAGCCAAGACTGTTGCGTGGGCCATACCCCAGCCAACACTAAACTTCAATTAGCCGCCTAGGTTACCGAGAGTGTCAAATTAATAGTCATTCAGACTCATACATTATAAAACCATAAGGTACCTAATTATCAGACATACCTCGTAAACATGGCCGAAGTTTAAACTCAAGCAACCTTAAGGTACCTAATGCAGGCAGTCTAATTATCAGACTAATACATACCTCGTAATCATGTCCGAATTTTAAACACAAGCAATTCCATCAATCCAAATCAAAACGTATTAATACATTCACGCGGTCCATGAATATATCAGCGCTTAACGCGCGCGTAGCTCAGCCCAACAGCGATCCGGCTAAGACAGAATAGAGAGGATTAGGCACTATTTACTGCAAATTAACCCAACAATTGATGACCAATTGATCGTCTAATGTGCCCATATGGCCATTATATTAAATCAAACAGGCCACGATAGCACTCCGGGTACCTGAACAAAGACCTATTGATTTAAGAGCGTCCTCGGTACGGGATTGCCTGTAGCCCTGTTCTGTTTAGATTGACGGCGCTTTGCAGCTAATATAATTAACATTAACACGCGATTAATAGTAATTCGCCTTGTTAGGTGTAATTGTGTTGCATATTGTTATATATACGACAACAACAAACGACACAGTTTAGTTTATTTTTAAGATATAAAAAATCATTTAGCCACGTTATGTCGCAAGAAATGGAAGGGACGTAACATTCAAAATCCTTTTTTCTCAATTCGACGAAAATAAAAAAACAATGAAGCAAGCTTATTTAGTGTTGAAATTATTCTTAGCTTATTCTAATTAAATGATATACACGCTAAGTAAATCGGGAACTAATAGGCGCTATACAATGAAATATTAAACAACTTTATTTCTCTCGAATCTTAAAAAACACGACAAGATATTTTTTTTTTTATAAATAACCAATCAATCCAAACTGTCACCTGTATTATTGTTTCGTTCTACCTTGATTTTATCACCAAGCCAACATGTTACATGAATAATTATTTAGACATGCTACAATTAAACTTCTTATAATATAGTAAAGGTTGCTTCTTAAGTGCAGATCTCATTCAGCCGCATTGCATCCCACCGCAGCGACGTAACGGCATTGTAAGCTCCGCGGCTCAGATCTCACCTGACTAACTGCCTCTAACCACCTCTAACCGCCCCGCGCCGGCGGCGACCGGCGTAATCCGGTGCAATCCGGTTCGCAAACTTTGTTCCGCCATACTTGCTTTGCGGTCCGCGCGCTTTGCCACTCGCCCGTTGCGCCCGCAAACAATTCGGTAATGGATTCCCGTTATTGTGTTACTGCCCTGCGGTGGATTCGAAGCGTTTATGGGCCGCTTTCAATGTGCGATTGGACATTTTTGGGGTGTTGACTTTTTCGTCTTCGACTGATACATGAAATAATGAAGTCTAACAGTAAATATACCCGAGAATACTCGAGACTACTCTTGAAAAAGCAAATTTAGGGCGTAGTATGTCTTTTGTTACTCTATTTTCAAATAAGGTCTTTTGTTACTCTATTTGAATTTGGAACAGATATAACAGTAGTAAAGCCTGCTGTAAAATAATCACTTTATTTTATTGGTATCTATATATACTATCTATCTATATATATATATATATATATCACAAAATATTTTCGCTTGCCCGCTTAATCTTTCACACGCCGCAGTATCTCCTCATCGTACCGACTTAATCGTCACTGAGTACCAAAACAGACCATTAGCAATGTTTGTATAATGCAGAAGCAATATCGAGTGGACCGAATAAAAATAAAGGTCACAATTACACCGTACCCTTTTAGCTAAATGTCACGACGGCGGCACCATAGAATCGCAAATGTCCCAGAATGGTCCACCGTAAAGATTTAGAAGCGACGAACTTAATGCAGCCCGTTGGTTGGCTTGGTTCATTGCACAGGAGTGCCGTTTGCGAATAGGTTTATGAGTTTTGCGACAAAAGAAAAGGATTGCGTTGATTTTTAACGGTATTTGAGAAACACAAAGACTTGATGTTTAAAATTTTAAAATTTTTTGATCATAGCTTTATGATTTCAAGTTAATTACTGTACTAACCTTCAAAACATGATAGTTTGAAAATCTACGTAGTACACGTATTGGATAGTAGGAGGTGGGTTCTATCTTTACAGGACGTAAAGTCATAGTAAACTTTAGCAAATAGTATATATTTCATCTTAATGTCATTATTTATGCTCTAGTTATAAGTAAAGGGAGCTTACCTTAATTTTAAATACTGCTAAATATGAGAAAGCGAATAACCTAACATATACTACATACACATGTTAAGTGTATGTTGTATACATAGATTGTTCAATTTTCTAATAATAGTTCTTTATGTTTATAACAAATGCACATATCTTATCGGCTCTGGACCACTTCACTATCGGTTGATTGAAGGAAACTTGAAATTGTTAATTATAATAACAAAAACCAATATTTTTTGGTTGAATTAACCAAAAAATATTGGTTCAAAATAAAAAGATAAGAGAAAAGAGTTCAAAATAGAAAAGAGTCAGTCTTATAAGATTAAATAAAAGTGTAAAAAAGTTCATGTGTTAGTCGTAAAAAGTAAATAATATTGCAATCAGAAATAAAAGTTCATGATTGTCTCCCCCCTGCTTGACTGATAGCCTCCTCAAAGTTTAACGTTCCAACTTCAGCGTAAATCGAGATTAAACTAGCTATAACCGGTTCTCACCGGCGGTGATCCGGTTTAAAGCGGTTCGAGCGTGAGCGCGTCGGTGCACAAGTTTGTTTTGTCACTTACTCTAATAGTTGGGCAAACGTTTAGCGACTCTAATTGAAGGTACTGTCTGCTCTTGATATTTCCGCTCTGTACGTCACGGGGAATCTAGCGATTTGACTTTAGAACTTAGATGAACGAATTAAGCTGCGCTATATGAAGGGTGTCTATACGAGCTTTATAGTAATTAAGTTACTCGAAAAGTACATAACCGTTTAATCAATGTGTACACGCTGTGCTCTATTCTAATGAAAATAAGATCATTTTTAGACCGTAAATTAGATCAGTAATGTTGGTAACCTAAACTTTTTTAATTAATATAAATAAAGCCACAGTAATATATATATAAAGCCACAGCTTTTTTAATTGACGGATTTTTAAATGATTGGAGATCCTTTATTATTCACGGATTTTTAATTTATTACCGATGTAACAGCTTTGAGCACTGAATTTTATTTTCTAAAACGTTCGCACATTGCTTCCAAAGATGCTCGTCTGGAGGAGGCTCGATAAGGACTCACGATGCCGCCGCTTATCTGAGCAACGAGGGGTAATCCTTGACGTGGCATCACTCGGACCCTCACGAAAGCCTGAGTGGCGTCAACAAGTCGTCAGGATTAGCGAGGGCCTACGTCCAGTTGACGTTTACGCGATTCACAAACGTTCGTGGGCAACGCGTGCGTCAAGATTACGAGATTTTGAACGGGTTAAGTATTTCATTTGTAACATCTTTTTTCGTACGAATAATCTTACCGGTGTATGTTTTTTATTTCTTAATACTGTGTGCCTTATCTTTTTTTATTTATTTATTCTTTATTGAGAAAGAAATGTAAAGGCGGACTAATGCCATCAGCATTATTTACCAGTCAATCTTAGGGTCATTCAGAGAAGTGCGTGGGACACCGGCAGTGAATTTCAGACAGATTTCAGACAGGGTAGACACTGAAAAAAACTTAGCAATTTTTACTTGGACGAGTGGCCTTTGAAAAAGTCGTGAATTGTTAAGGTTATTTTTCTTTGCGAAAATTAATAAAAATTTTAGATACGTTTTTCTGTTGTATTATTTACGTATTATTAATAGATCACTTGAGTAATAAAGTCTAAACTAGTTAATGTTTACAGATCAAAATGACAGGATATGCAAAGCTTTATTGCTTATATGGGCAGCACGCGCCTGGACTCTGGAGAAGATGGGTTCAAATGAAGGTTTTTTCGAAGATGCAAATGAGTTTTATGTAGTTATTCAGAAGTCGGTAAAATTTATTGAGATTGCACTCAGCTAATGTGTACTACGTCGCCGTAGTTGATTAAAGGGCGGGTTAAGGGTTGTGTCGCTGTTGCTTTAGTTTTGGATAGGTAAAAATTTTAAAATCTGTACAGCAGACACACTTATGTGTGGTCTTTCCAGCTCAGAGTCTTGTCAATGCATAAGAAAAACACTTAAACCTAAAGCTTATGACTAATACAAAAGATAGAGTTATTAGCGCTTAATGCACTTTCATTAGTACGGGAACTCCCAACAACTAAGCCTGACACAATGATTACTTTATGTGAAAAGTTGCCAAGCGAGCAGGTGGTTCACCTGATGTTTAGTGAAAACCGCCGCCTATTGACATCTGCTACACCCGAGGGTTGAAGATGCGTTGACAACCTTTTGAAAATTGGGCTCCGGCTACGACACTTGTCAGGCGAAACGCGGAAGTATTATAATACTTCCACTTCTCACCGGTCTTCTGTGAGTTCATGGTACTTACCCGGACAAGCCTGCCCATTCGTGCAACAGCCGAGGCTGCTACGTGGCCCTACCACAAAACTAACAATCAATTCTTACCTCCAAGAACACCGTTTATTCTATCAATTTAAGATGTCTAAGTCCCGGTTAATATCATTGGTCACTTCTGTGAGGCTCTCCGAAGTTGCCACACCGTACAGTAAATTTTCAAATATCAAATATATAGTCCCTTTCCTTTAGATTAGCAGTATGATATAAATATTTTGACGTTAAACGTATTAATAATCTACAGATTAGTTACTGTATTTGATATGTTGAAAAGTTAATTTGATGTTACTTAATTTTATTTCGTATACTAATATGTAAGAAGCAATATCGAGCTATTAGTCAAGTGGGCAAAGTCATTTTAATTCTTTAATTAATGGCACAGTGTGAACTGCGCCGTACAAATCGAATCGGGGACGATAGTTGAGTGCAAGAAGGGTGCGCATTAATCATTTCATTGTTGTGCCGGGGTGACACCGAGTCAGGGTGTACTGTGGATTCGTTGACAGGGATCAAGCCGGCCCGACAGCCGCCTTATTCCGGGACACCGAAGCGAGAGTGTGTTAGAGCGTTCGTGATGTTATTCCATAAACCTCCAACGAAATTATGATTACAGCTTAGTTCAATTTTGTGTAGAAATAAATATTTGCTTTAATACAAAGTGAGTTCATTGTAACTTATAACATTATTTGCGTCATTTCAATTCCTTATTGTTTGTCGTAATTTTCTTACATATATTAATTAATATACTGCATTTTTAATATATCATTATTATAATTTACATGGAATATTATTGAAAATGTTTACAAATATAAATAGTGCACCACATGTCAAATTTTTATTCATATTGATTAAATGCTACAAAATAATATTAGATTAATTAATTTTTTTATACGTATTTATATCATTAATAACTAATTTATACACAAGCTGTGATAAGTACTAATTTATGTTCCAGAATATGCCTGTCCCGTGGCACTGAACAATCGCAAATGAAAGGTCGCAGACAAAAGGGGACTTCCTTTGTACTAATGAAGAATGGTCATCCTAACACAGTGCCCCGCTAGTGTGTTAGGCGTTAGATTAATTTCAGTCCAGTCCTGTCGCTAATTGATTTACTCCAGTGGCTTTTGAAAAATGGGAAAACTTTTTTCATGTACTTCTGTACTCTTTCTTCTCTACCCTTTCTGTAACTTCTTGTGTGTTTTTATTCTCGTCACTTTTCTCGTGTTCCGTACCGCCTCGGGTAGGCTAGTGAATAATATATAAAGTGGGTGATAATATAGAATATGACGGATGTCCAAATTGCGTGGTGTTTAAAAATTGTTCCTCTTTACATTGTATGACATATATAAGTGAGTGTGACAGATGATATAGAACGTATGATAAGGAAAGAGATAGCAGTCTATAGAATTGACCACATTTACCAATTGATGTAATTTGATTGCCTCAGTTTCGGTGCGCTTGTCATATCTATTGTATATAATATCACTGACTTGTTGTATATCAATGTGTTCATAATACATCGTAACATATATGCATATAATATATTTAATGTATATAAATTGTGAATAATAATTACGTGGTAGCAGGCTTAACGATGTATTATGTACACATCCATTTATTTATATCCATCCATTTACATTTTAATCACTTGTAGATCTGCATCTGATCTTTAGCTAGCGACAAGATACATTGCACATTTTTACAAAATGACTTTTAATATTTTGCTTTGTGTAAACATAACATTAACCTGTAAATAGCCTTCAAGTTTACGGTTTTTAACTTTCCATGCTCAAAATGCAAATCATATTCTCTCCATCTTTCATTCACTTTTTCAAACGTTATTAATATAGTCACAAAAAGCCTTAGTAAGGCTTAATATAATCAATCAATTTATGATCAATTTCTGCCAAGACTTTTTCGATTCTTAGCAACAACGGGTTGCTTACGAACGGCCGCGTAGTCGAGTAGCTTCGTAGCTTGCGTAGCCGCGTAGACTTGTAGCCGCCCGAGTGAGGGGCGCTGATTAATAGGTTTGACCTCCGCACGCTAACGAACCTAATTACGAGGGGCCGATAGCCGGATGAAACAATTACTTGAGTTTCGACCGGTTTGCTCAATCTTAGGCCTAGGAGGGACGCATTTGTTTTGCTACATAATTGGGATTTAGCATTCGTCTTAGGCTTATTGTGCTTGCCGTTTCGATAGTAGAGAATAGATATCGATGTTAATTACTTATGTATAAATTTCAAGAGCGTTTGCTACTTTATTGTTCAGCATCATCCAAGGTGCCGGACTTGTTCAATTTATCGCTCTTTTACAAATTGAAATAAATCAAATTGAGCATAGGAGACATTCACTGTTTCTTAAATATTAATATATAAATAAAGACTTTCTATAAAATTCATCATGATCATAGTGATATTGCGAAGAAGTTTGATGGTCTTTATTGATCTTTCATAGAATCCTGCAGAATAGCCTAAAACGTAGTTGTACACTTTAGAACCCATGTTCAAAAAATTTCAATCATAATGAACAAGACCGAGGATATATTCGAGACATTATAGTCCCATTATAACTTCAAAAAAATGGCATAAAAATGTTCAACATTTTTTCACTAGCCTTCGATCAGCGGCGGTATTGATTTGAGCCGAACAAATTGTATGCAAAGTTTAGCACTGGGCCATGTATAGCGATACGTTAACGCCGGGATATAATTAGAAAATGAAAAATGGCGGTAATTGTGTCCGAGGGGCCCGGACGGGCATAAACATGCCGCGGCTAATACGGTCCCTGGCGCCTCGTGTGCAGTGATACCTCGCGTGATAAGCGCCTGAATTTTGATAACTTCGCCCCGTTAATGGGCGCCGCTCACAACGTAATGACGCCGGCTGTGTTTTAGCGCGACCATGAGCCGTAACGGTTCATTATCAGCCGTGAATACCGGCAGAGGCTTTAATAATGACACATCTGTGTATTAATTAATAAATCATCACGACTGCGCACGAAAATAGGGTCGATAGAACGCGATTAATACACGTCGTATTAGTGCATGTAACTTTGTGTGTATGTAATTCATTTGGTTATTAAATTCGTCCAGTTACAAGCATTAGAGTTCGACCGTATCTCATGACTAATGAGCCCAATTAAAAATAACACGAACACATTTGTTAATTTGGCATTAATATATTGCCGTGTTTTAAATACTATTAGGTTAACATGGTGATAGTTTAAAGGTGTCAGGTCTGACTTTCCGTCCAACGACAACACTGTCCTGAAAATAACACTATTTTTCAAGGAATTCAAATGAAGATATCAGAATAAATAATCTACGGCTAAATCCTCTGTTACAGCGCCACCTCTCATGTAAAGGATGCAACATATGCTCAACCATCTTCCTTTATATTTTTGCTGCCAACCTGCGATTTTGTGTTTTTATTTTCTATGTTTAACGTCTTTTACTATATTATAATCTTCTGCTCTTTTCCATTTACTTGCTACAATACACAGTTTCTAAAAAGTCACGAATTTTCTAAATTATTTCAAAGCCTACAAAATACATTTCATTAATTCTCTAAAGAATTAACATCCTTAATTTATTATTAGGTTCAATACTATTTAATAACATTTACTATTAGTGAACAACACTACCACTTGGCAAGTAATTATAATAAAACATGAATTTTACCCCGCAAGAACATGGGATATAAAAAATGTTTAAAAGATATCAAATGTGGTAGGTCCATGCAACATTCTTCTATGTCCTTCTGTGAGGTCGCCCCTCACAGAAGGACGGCGTGAAGTGGACGGGTAATACTTCTGCGTTTAGTTTGGTGTGTGCGGTAACCGAGGTCCACTTCATTGATAGATGACAACACACAACCCTACGGGTTGTGTGTTGCCCTACGGTTATCACTTAACTTCAGGTGAACCACCAGCTCACTTGTGACCATATCAAATTTAAAAAAAAGTGTACCCATTGTTACACGAACTGGGAAATTTTGGTATACTTCTATCATATGGGATAGTTCGTGGTTATCTATAAAAAATGACATGTCCTCGACGAAGAATTCTGTGTCTTCATCAAACTTGTGTCGTAATAAACGCAATATTTGTATTAGTTAATTCATGTACAAAAGCCACTTTCAAATGTAATTCAATAAAATCACTTGCACGTGTACCTACGTCATAAACCTCACAATTAATTCACGGAATAAGTTTATTAATAATCGTGGTAAAATATTACCAATATGGCGAATTGCTGTAAATGCGTACACATTAGTAGTTTGCGGATCGGCTCGAGTCAGTCTAACTTTTTGACTAAAACCATTATTGATCTAATATTTACAATATTAAATCTATCTAAAATAACTAGTTTACTAAAACTACTAGTCTTAATGCTCTCCAGATATGTTCAATATGGACCATACATTTTCCGGTATAAACAGTAGACTTTTTGTAGCGCATAAACTATTTTTATGCTTAAAATAATATGGGAGTGCAGTTCTATTATTGGTAGAGAAGATCATACCGGCAAATTTACTAATTAGTATGAATATACAAAATATATGTGTATATTTTAAAAACTTGTAATTTTTCAATCAAAATAACGGTGGTAGGTATTATTAGAGCATTCTAAAATAAGGTAAATGGAGATTTTTTTCAAAAACTAGAGAACTATTGAACGTTATGCATTTAAGATCTAAGTACAGAAACCATTTCTAAGTAAATTGTCAGATCAATCGCATTATTAGTTATTCGTTTTTTTTAAGCAGCCATAATGACGTTTATAATCTTATTACAGTTTAAACTGCGTAATCAGTTGCCATCTCGTTGAAAGAATAAAGTCAAATTTACGACAGCGGATATATGTAGGACATTATCAACTGCTTGTAATACAAAATCGCTCGGTCGTATGGTCATTTGGTCGCATGGTAGTGGTATAACTCTGAAAATCAGTGGGATTTTCCCGTTTATAATATGAGTGCGATCAAACCAATATACGAGTAGTACACATTTATGCTCGGAGAATCGCATAGACAAATGAGGCAAACATAAAGGTACGGGCTTTTTAAGAGATTTGTATTTATTTACATTTTGTTCATTTGCCATAATGCGAAGTACATTTTATCTTGATACAATTTAAATTTTATTTTCACGTGCTACACTTTTGTTTGATTTAATGTTCTATTATATATTTAACAAGTACCTAAGTATGCTAATATATAGGTATTAGGCGAAATTTGTGCGACATTTTAACTTAGTTCTGTTTTAATCGGCAGTTTCAGAAATTCTCACGTCGGACCGCGGACAAAAGTCGGCGTTCACCGCAAACGTCTAATACCGATATATCATACGTCCAGCGGCAGCGGCGGCTTATCAATTTATGGTCCCATTGTATCGAAACTTGCTCCCGTGCATGGCGCAACAGACGACAAACTGCGCAAGTTGCCACATAAATTAAAACGTGAGATATTTAGCGCTGCACCGCAATTTAGATATTATTCAATATATTGAAAGTTTCCTTGAAAATATACCGGTCGATGAAGCGGTTGCGGTTGTTGCACCGTCGATTTTGAGTTTCGTAACTCTCTGTCATAGAATTGTTTAGCAGTATTTAACGATTCTCTTTTTATACTTCTGTCGTTTGATCAAGTATCATGGGGATTTAATAGTGAGTACCGTATCGACTTGTTGCGTCGAAACAACGTAATTTGGCAGTGAATCTACCGTTCAAAACTAACAGCCATGTTGGACCGCGAGACATTCATGAAGTGAGCACTTGTACTGTCCTATTGGTATGATCAGCCATTATAGATGTGAAAGACAGAAGAGGAAAATATTAAGTTCGCAACATGTTCACTACTAGATTGTTAACTAACGTCGACCCTTAAGCACATGGACGGGTTTTTGAAAACCTTCAAAGTGTCAAACGTAAAGTGTATGACCACAGACCGGACCATAAGGTACCATTATAAATTGGGACTTCAAAATACATAAAATATTTATTTCAAGCTAGTTGTAAGGTAAACTATGATCGTAATATCGGCGTTAAACAGTAACCAATTACGGTGAGGCTGGCACCATTTTAAATTATCGTTCAATGTTTATACAAACAGAGCGTCGAACACGGGTCGCCGTAATATGGTCTAAAGTGACTCGCCCGCTCTTGTCTAATTCCAGCCCGTGTTCTCACAGCACCACTGTCAGCACGTATTGATGGTTGTTTCACAGATCTAAAGCACCTATAGATATGGCCTTGTATAAAATATACCTTTTAGAGCAATACTTTTCAGTCTTTATATAGTTTATTATTACTAATCTGCATTAAGCAGGACTTAAAAAAGTTAGTTGTTTTACGTGGTGAGGATATCAAGATCTCTATAATTGTATGCATAACTACTACTAGTACTATTGCCCAGCACAATATACTAACTTTCGCCAGTGGTAATAAGTTTTTGTTTTAATGTCATCGGCTATATCATTACATGCTATCTACTCTCTCTATGTCATCTCTTCATTGTTTAGTGTATTATAATATGAATGGTATTATGAAAAGAATATCCCACTTTAAGGTATACATTTTTGAGGGTATACTGTATTAGACGTTTACTGTAGTATAAAGGAAATATAAAGCATCACCATCATGAAAAATCACGTTCGTTACCTAAGCGCGCGTATCGCTTCCATTCGGTTCGCACGGATTGTGAGAGATGTGGGGGCGATTCCTGAGCGGTTGCCCAGGTGATGCCCGCTAACCGATGGTAAGCGGATTAATTCATGGGCGTGTTACCCACTGTCGGCTAAGTGCTGACGGTAACTACCGCTGACGGGGCGTTAGTGCCTCGGGGCACGGCCGCGTGGTTAATTTTGGGTAAACATCCCCGCTGTGGCGAGGGCGTGCGGGATTTAAGTGTCCCAGATATTAATTGCTGTCGATAAGGAGCTTAGCCCCATTTGATATCGCTTTTACGGCGACGTAAAATCTCTTATGACGTCTTCGAAGGATCCGACGTAAGCAATGCCTTTTGTGGTTGATGAGGATACAATCGAATTATTATATTACTAGCGATCCGCCCCAGCTTCGCACGGGTGCCAATGTAGTATACATAATCATAAACCTTCCTCGTGAATAACGTCACCATTTAGTAAAAAAAACCGCATCAAGATCCGTTGTGTACTTTTAAAGATCTAAAATACATAGGGACAGACAGCGGGACGACTTTGTTTTTTTACTATGTAGTGAAGATTGACTTTTATCCGTCGCTGGATATAAAGCTGATACAATTTCGCAATATAAAGTAAACAGGATAACATCCGTGTCACAAACACGGGTGTTATAATGTTTACTAAATCAAATGACAGCGGTTTGATTTACTACATAGCATGTATGAAGAAAAAGCGTAAAAAATTTAATTGAAAAAAAAAAAAAAACTTTGATTGATTGCCTCCCTAAAAAACGCCGTATATTGTTTTTTAAACACAATGAAAATCTGACGCTAGCGATCAATCAAGCAGTGACGTAACAACATGGCGTCGCGTCGAGCAAGCTGCGCGCGCGCATAAAACGCACCTGTGTTCATGGTAATGGCCGTAAAGGCCGATCAAGATGATTTATTCACGCTGCGCCGGCCATACTCAGCAATTACGTTATGCATCTTGCTTAGGGTTTGTTTTTGGATATATTTCTGACTACAACTAAATTAAATATGTTGTGATTTGTTTCACTGATCTGTCAAGCTTTTGTCTAATACAAATTTAATTATTTTAAAACAACATATTTCGAAATAAATGAATAGCGTAAATGAATCTTTTTAAAGGATGATTAACTAAACTTTTTAGAGGATGCAATCACTACCGATTTCATTTTCAATTTCGTTGGTTTCTATTTAAAAAAGGTTTTATTTGTATTTTCTTCCACGAAAGCCACAACTTTTTAAATTATTTGGAGTCTGTCCTTTCATCCATTACTCTGTGCCCTCATAGTTTTACAAACAACATCCACTAATAATCAGATGTCACTATCCCATAGCTGAGTTAAGCCAGTCCAATGAAAATGGGACCGTTGCAAAACTTAAACAAGAAAATCCCATTTTTCGCTATAAAACCGAAACGCGTTCGTAACGGCAATGACCATGCATCACCGGGCGAAAAGAGCTCAGTGTTATTCCACATCAATCAGTCGGCCACCGCGGCGCCATCAAAAAATCATAATTGATTTTTTTCACGGGCGATATGTCAAGCGCGAACGTAAATGGCCTACGTCGGCCATATTGAATTAGTGCGTGGACGCGGTGTCGCGCGGCCAGCGGTGCCGTGGAGATAAAATAGAACAAAATCGGAATTATTTTTGGCCTTTCTTTAAAGCTTCAAGTAAATAAAGAACAAGTCTATTTTTAACCAACTTCAAAGGGAGGAGGTTCTAAATTCGAATGTATTTTGTTTTTTGTTTGTTGCCTCAGAACTTTCGACTGAGTGAACAGATTTTCATGATTCTTTTTTTTATTTGAAAGCTGGTGCTTCCGATGTGGTCCCATATCATTTTCATTGTTATTGGATCTTGGGCTACGGAGATAAGGGTAACTGACTTAGGGAAATTCTAAAATTCAATTATAAAATGAATACGGAGCGAGACATTTGAAGTCGTTTTAGTTTTGCGTTAGTAAAAATAGTTTTATTACAACGTAAGAAACGGCGTTATGTGACGTTATGAAACGTGATTATGTAACTTTTGAATTACGACCAGTATGCTTTTTTTAATTTATGAAAAGTAATTGGAGAACTATTGTGGTCATAATTCATATTTATTGATGATGGTTGTGCATCTGCTAGGATTTAGTGCCAACCTTAGCTACGTGGTTTGCTCCAATCTGAGTTCATACCGGACACACGATTACTTTGAGAAAAAAGTTCTCCAACATTCCTATACATTATAATCTATCGTGGCATGCAATTAATTTTCAAACTTTATGTTCTATCTTAAACAGTCTGTTTTGAACTTTATATCGAATATTGAGTAACGTGGAACTAATCGTAATTAAGAAATAAATATTTATAACTTTTAATTTCTTACATTTTTGTATCCTTGCATAGTAGAAAGTTCAGTTTTCTTTTAGTAGCGACCGGCTCCTGGAAATCATTGTTCTGTTGCGATGCTCACTCATAAAATTAATTAAAAAACACTTCACTCCGGCGATTTTGTCCAAATTGATTGAGAGCGGTGCGGGCCCAGCGACGCGGCCCCGCTAATGGGAACGCACTTTTTAGCGTGACGTCACGGGAAACAAGTTCCTCCACCGCGTCGGACACAAATTGCATTAATCGATAAACATCGTTTAGCAAACACGCCAAATAACAAGTCCATTTTTTTAACGAGTTCAGATATCTCGCTCTGTATTCATTTTATAGTTGATTCTCAGTATCTCCGTGGCCCAAAATCCAATACCAATGGAATTAATATGAGACCACATGGGAAGCACCAGCTTTCAAATAAAAAAAAAAACATCAAAATCGTTTCATGACTTCGTGAGTTCACACCTTCGAATCTGAGCCGGGAACCCGTTGAGTCATTGATGACGGAACCTGAAAAATAATATCACCTCAGATTTATGCCTTGTTTAGCCGCGTTCGATTATTAAACTTGGTAGTTTCAGTGTTATCGCATCGTGGCAAATTAATAAATTAGCTAATAATCAGGAATAATATTAAAGACGCTTCTTCACCACGGATACTTGTTGTTTTATAGTATAAAAAAGCCTTTTAATAGTTAATAAATAGCTCAGATCACTTAAACAGTTACAATAACAGACTTTATTACAGTGCTAATAATTAAAAATGACAAAGCGAAAACAATATTAAATGCGCATATTGCGCGTTACAGGCGTAATGGACAGCAGGTACCGGCTTTTGTGTATCGGACTTGTTCCGACGATTCGGCTATCGAGCGAACTCGGCGCCAGCTAAAGTGGCGGGTTTACAGCCGTCCGGTTCCCGACCGCAACGTATGCCTTTGCCCCTGATTACGCGCTTTGACGGCCCGATCTCCTGCCGAACCTCTCCTCGCCGTTAGGTTGGCGGGATTGGACCCGTGTAATGCCTACGTAAAGTTTAATCCCGTGTTACTTGCCCAAAAATTACTTTGTGCTCCTATGCTTGATGCTACATTGTTGTTTCATTGGTAGACTAGAGCTTGTCTGTGTGCGGTTTTAGATGTATATAATTTGTATGCAATAAAGGGTTATACCTTTACATGCGATTTTTTTACATGATTGTCTGTCTGAGATTTCATGGAGTGTTTTCTGACCCCTATATGGATATTATGTTAAGAGGACAAGAACAAGATTTTAAAATAGATGTTAAAATAAATACAATGCAAAATTGTATGATTGTAGACGATCTACAAGAAAGTATGTGCAAAAAGTACCCTACTACTATTTTTATACAGACTCAACAATGAAGATGGACTTGAGGAGCCTTCTGGTCATTTCTCGTCGTTTATGAAAATTATCATTCTTAAGAAATTAATTACATAATTGTGATAATCACCGAAGGGGAAGGTCATTTGATGTTTTTATAAACTTTTAACAAACATAATAAATGAAAGATGTCATTGGTTATATTATATCGACATACTGTTACTGACCCTAATCTTTATGAATATATACTTACGTGCTTAGTGGTTTTTCTTTTAAAATCTTTCCTGCAGAATGAAAATATTGTTTGGACGCAAGTACGTATAGGAGTGAAATATGCACAAATGATAGCTAGCTTCTTGCACCTAGCAATTAATGGTTTAAAAATAAACTAATTAAATGTAAAGATCGAGCGTTCTCTAAGTATGCTACTGTGGTAAGATTACGCAACAGTTTTTGTAGTTTTTTTTTAGGTAGGTAGGGAAAATGTCATGATACACATAAGTCCGGCGTGTAGTGAAAATTTTATAATTCTGCGTTTCATATGGTGAGTGAGGCAACCGGGGCCCACATTATAACGCATCAGCTACGTGTGTTGCAAATGTTAACGAAGGTTATCGCTTAACATCAGGTGAATCACGAGCTCGCTTGCCATATTGTCAGACATAAAAAAATGCAGTCTGCTGTTTGTTGAAAAGGTTGATTGTACCATACATTATCAGTATAGGTAATTTTGTAATTACATTATTTTCTTATTATGGCTATACAATTAAATCTGGCGAGGAAATGCAGCTAGCATTCTTGGCACCATGCCGCGTGGATTAGGTTTATTAGATAATATGTAATTTTAGATAGATTTAATCTTGTAAATATTAGATCAATAAAGATTGTATATTCAAAAAAAAATAAATAAATCTAGGCTATATGTGTTAAATAAATATAAAATCGACAGCGAAGAAACTCAAGACCGACGTAACGGTTCTTCGGTCGCCTATCAAGGGATCACGCTTTCCCTATAATCTGAGTAACTCAATTAACGAAATCTGCCTTCACTCGGATCGCGCAAGCTCCATTGTGCCCGCCTCATAAATTGACAAAGTGTCCAACTCTCATGAGCAACCGGAATAAGTTTCTGCTTACGGTCAGTGCACGAAATATTGATAACATACGGCACAACTTTCGGCGCTTGCCCGCCCGGCAACGTTTCCATAATGTAAAATATTTTTCTTATTTCATTGCATGTTGGGACAGCGTGATTTAAAACAGAATTATATACTAGTTCTCAATTAATTATTAGTCAAAGAAACGAAATACTAACGTGTACTGAGTCGTTTATAATGGTAAAAAAAATAACACATGAAAAGTTAAACAATTCTGTAGTGAAATAAAGTACAGTTTCAATTTTATTTTTAGTTCTAATTTCTGTCCATAAAACGAAATTTAAAACGTTAAGATATTTTTTCGCGGTGCCAGGATCTGAAAAGCGAAGGTTTGATGGAAACTCATTCGACAATTTGTTTTTTTTATACACCAGATTTTATCTCTGCATTTACGTATACGTAGAATATGATTACTGTGCATGATAGAAACGTATTAATAATACAAATAGTACAACATGATTATTTATATGTGAAACAATAATATGTAGATCATATTTACATACATACTTTTTTATTATTCAAAACGTATGGGCGTACGCGTCCTTCGAACCTACGCGTCATGCGAAGTCTATCTTTTACCAACTTTGTTTTGCATGTTTATTTTCTAAAGTTTTCATCATTAAAAATAGAGAATTTAAAATAGATTTCACGTATAATAAATAGTTGAACGCCGCGTTTCCCTTCGTTGTATCCGGCCGTATGTTCCAACACAGGGGTCCGCAGGCGATGGTCTGTGATTTAGCGTCCAACTTGGACCGTGGCCTGCGAGGTCCTACGGAACCACTCCACGCTTGTTTGCCTAATGAACCATGAATTTCTATTTGTTGTGCGCTTTTCAGGTAATTAACTAATAGGTGTGCCCCGCCCATGCTTCGCTTTAGGACTTTGGCCAGCAAAAATGAAGGCTGTGAGTATATTTGAATGATTTCAAAGGTAATGGATGGGATGAAGTATAACTGAATGGTTGCAAATTATAAAATTGGGAGCAAAACTCTCAGAATGAATGTTATGAGGTGCGGTAATGGAATCAACGTGTCGTCGAACCATTCAAAGGAACTATATGTTATTGTTTGTATTCGTTATTGTTTTTTAAAAATAACTTGAAATATTTATAGAAAGCCGTTAAATATTTCGTAATAACTCATCATTGTGTCACAAAATTAGTTATTGCGTTACGGTGACAGCTTTAATTAAAAGATTGTTTAATGTATAAATCCTATAATGTAATGGATTAAAACAAAATATTTTAATAAAGATTTCTTATTAATGTCGACGTAATTTATTGAGCGTCTGAACTGAGGGTTTGTGAACAATAAAATATAAAAATTCTTAATAACATTTAATTAACTCCTAGCTATATTTTTTTTGTTTAAGTCTTCTAAAACTAATATCGTTATACTGAATATCTTACAAAAAAAGAAACTATTACGAAATGTACAAGCTGTACAGTGACACCATATTGAAATTACTATAAACAAATTTACCACTACCTCCATATTTAACAATCAGTCAATTAAAAATAAATAATCACGATGAAAAAAAGATTGTAGTTATTATGAACACAAACATGATTAGCAGAATGAAATCATTCGTAGTCCAAAGCGCGTCTCCTCCAGAACTCGGCCAGGTCACGGAACTTTTCACAGCACTGTCTCTGCCTCCTCGGGCTGCAGTTTACCGTTGGACTCTTGAGGATGCTGCTGAACTTCCTCACGAGGGTCGTGACCGACTCCCTGGTCGACTGGTCCACGTCCATCGAAGCTATCGAAGAATTGAAATCGTTGAACGCCTGGTCGATGACACGGTTCGTGTCGCTGCTATCACCTTTCTCCGTACTCAACACCCCAATCACAGTGTCGTCAAAGGAATAATCCTCGCTGTCAATGCTGCAGCGCACCACTGCTGGCAGATCCACCTTCTTCTTGCGCATCGTGCTGCTGGGCGCGAGTTTCTCTATCGACTTGAAATAGTCGTCTATCTTCCCGCATATCTCCTCGACGGAGAGCGCCGATATCAGCTGGCCGTTGACGAAGTAGAACTGCTTGGAGGACTCCCGCGAGGAGTCTTTGCGCAGGTCGTTCAAGAACTCGCCGTAATCCAGGACGGAGCGCTTCGACAGCCGCCTGCCGACTTTCCTCCTGACCTTTTTGAACAGGAACGAAGAGTCGAAGGTCGTTTTCTTCAAGTCCAGAGTGCTGAACACGTGCTTGAGATGCGGCGATTGGTCTTCCTCGGTGTCGAGGTCTATCGGCATGCCCCATTCCTCGCCCAGCTTCGTCCACTCCTCGCGATCGGAGAGTATTGCGTCCGCGTCGAGTAACGCACTCATTGTGATTTTAGTTACACGTAATTATTTCGCTGTTACCTCGATAACACTGTCTGCACCGTAACGGCTTGCGACTGACTGACATACTTGTGTGTTTTGCTTATGTTTTATGTGAGACATTCAATGAGCGCAGCCGTCTCTGTCTTTTGTTTGCTACCAAACGTAATAGATTTCGGGGAACAAAGTGTTTGTGGCAATTTGAAAGCAATTTACTAATGACTTGGCGTGTGAAGAAAATTGTACGGCAATCACATGGAGATTCTAACGATTGCAAATGAATGTTATCGATCTATATTATTTCGTAAACAAATTAATATTACAAATTAATATTAGAAAGGGTAAGACGTGGGAATTGCAAATTAGAATTTTTAGTTGTTATTCTATAAATACCCTAATAATAGAAACCTAGGAACTATGATTTCGATTAACGTTTACATTAAAAACAATGAAGTTTATTTGAGCTGATGTACCTTTGATACATTGTTGTAATATTTTTGCCAAAGAATTTATAATATTAGGATGTTTGTTAGTTATAAAGAGTCTTTAGCCAATAGTTGATAAAGGAAAAAAAGAATTGGCGAAATTAGGGCTTGGTTTATTAATTTCAAAAAATATATCTAATGTTCTTTTTCAATATTACTACATTACTCGAACATACGCGACAATCTGCATTACTCGAAATATTAAAACCTTTTAATACCGATATTATGTATAAAGTTGAAAGAAAAAAAAAACCCTTCTGTAATCCTTCTTTACTTCAGCGCCGGAATTGAATCTAAATCTTCGAAGGGTCCGGCGGTGGGAATCGCTTTAACGCGTCCCTTACATATACACAACACTGCATTCCCTCAAGAGAACGACGCAAACAATATCGTTTTAGGTAAATATCGTTTCATAATCGAAACCCCACACTCCGGAGCGTATGATTAGCCTGTTAATTAAATCAGTATTTCATTGAGACGGCCCGTTAATAAATACCCGAAGAACTAAAACGCACGCGTCGCCGTTAGTAAACGCGCTCGCGAACGTCGCGTTGGTGTAAACGTACACGCGTGCGTTTATGTTCAACTTCTGCAGTGATGCCGACTCGGGCGGTGTCAGTCAAAGTTCAATTCCTCTTGATAAATTTACGTATACTTCATTTTATTGAGAACTTCTTAATCAATCCAAAGTCTCCAGTCGCACCACGCCCCCATTGCGGATTGGCGGACTTCACGTATCTTCAAAATTATTATTTTTTTTGTTATTATTTCGACAATTTGCAAGTTTCCTCACGAAGTTTTCTTCACCGCTGAGCATGTGATACGTCATCAAATAAAATTAACACTCTAATTGGTGCTGTGATCAGGAAATGAACAATATCCATAGATATTTTTGTATGTATAAAATTGTAGTGAAAATTAGGGCTGCTTCATACAAGTGGATAGTATCATTTATATTAACAAATGAACTTACATTAACACTACGAAATCTCAATACACTGGACGTTCTGCATAAAACTGCAAAAGTGCAGTCACCATTCTAGAAGGACTTTATGCCACGACGAAAGTGTCGTTGCCAAAGATTTTTTTTTTAAATTTATTTATTAACATAGTAAATACAATTGGTTCAAAAAAACATTAAGATCGCCAAACTGAGAATACAGTTTATTGGCGAAACAGCACTCATTACGGTTTACAATTGCATTGTAATACTTCTCTAAGATAGATTTTAAAACAAAACATATTAGTAAACATATAAAGTTATTAAAAATTAAAGACTAAGTAGGTATAGTAGCCCTTATCGCTCTAAATCAATAACAAAGCTATAAAAGAAAAAAGGAAAATCTTAAATTAAATTAATAATGAATAAAGTAATAATAAAAAATAATTAAGATTAATAATTAATAATAAACTAAATATTACTACTACTAATAATACAGGTCGTCGATGGCATTCAGTAGCCAATATTTCAATTTGTTTTTAAAAATTTGTTTTGTCCGACAGGCCTCTTGTGGCACGTTTTCATTAAATATTCTTGGCACTAAATACCTACGCGTCCTTTCGCCAAAGTAATTTTGCGCACTTGGTTCCTCAAACAATTTACGAGTATTCTTTCTTAAATTACCATAAATTGATTTCCTAACTTTTTTTTTTTTTTGGGGCTGGATGAGCCACTGTTGGCCTTAGGGGCCTTTACAGTTCCGACGGGCTTGAGGTGGCCTGGCGCACGGGGCGCCTAGCCTGAACCTCGGCGTATTATTATTACGCGTTATGGTGACTAAGCTCGAGGGCTCCCGGGGGAGCCTCGGCTCGGGCCGTCACGCTATTATTATTACCGGTTTGGGAGGCCGCCAAGCTCTTAGGGCGCTTTGGCGGGCGCTCCATGGAGTGATCAGGCTCAAGGGTCCCCGAGAGGGGACCTTGGCTTGGGCTGTCACTCAACACGCGTTTAGCATTCCGATTCGAGGGTGCCCGAGAGGGCCGGACCTCGGCTCGATCGGTAGCTATTATCTGACTGGTGATTTCCTAACTAAAAATTTACTTTTGTATCCTTCAATTGCTAATAAATACTTTGTTTTTTCACGTACCGGTAGAATACTGCATTTCTTAAACAATAGTCGAAAATCGAAATTCAGTTTTCTTTTTACAAATAACTGAATACGAACTCGGTTCCCCGAGCAGAACGAATCGAAGGAGAGCAGGCCGTGGGCCATCGCGGCCTTTAGTATCGCGGAAATGCATTACAAAAATATATTAATTAGAGTACACGTAAACGAGCTTCGCGGAAGTTGCTAATTAGATCGCAGACGGGGAGCAGATCGTTTGAACTCGCCCCCAGCATCCGTTCATTGTTTCGGATTAACTTTTTGCTGTTAAAGGGTTAGATTCCGAAGTACCGCGTAATGCAAACGTTGTTGGCGCGCCGTTAAAAGTTAGGGAATACCGCGGAACATGTTACGCTTTGTTACATTCGTAATAGCTCATTCCGTCACTTTTGGGAACTAATAAGGTCGGTAAAACGTGTTGTAATTAAACTGAGTTACAGGAGCCGTGATAGCTCAGTGTTCGGGCGCTCGCCTTTAATTCAATATACTCGAGCAACCTGAGTTCGATCCCCGGTGCTGGCACCAATGAAATTTTTAACTTTAAGTGCTGACTTATCCCGAGACACTTCATCTCCGCGGGGCTAGCCAGACGGGAAAACATCGTGAAGAAGGAAAAACCTGCACCTGCATATTTTCGAAATAATAACAAAAAAAAATATATGTTTCGAAGATATGTGAAGTCCGCCAATCCGCAGTGGGGCCGCGTGGTGGACTATGCCCTGATACCCTTTGTATAGAGGAGGCCTTTGCCCAGCAGTGGGACATGTATAAGCTGTTACTTTACTTTTACTTTTACAGGTTATAAAATGTTCGTATGCTTAAATATTCAACTACGAAATTTGAATAGTTTGGGTAAATGGACTTAGCTTATGAATTATTAGAATAAAATCCCTTAATAACTTAAATCTTACTGCCGAGCGAAGACCGTGGACACGTTAACAGAGATACTAATGTATCGTTAGCCATAACCCATTGCGATTTGGCAGACATATTTTTGAAAAAAAAAATTATTACTAATTTGGATTAGACGTTTAAAATTGCAAAAATTGTATCCAATCGAAATTCAGATTTTTGGTGTATATTTAATTTAAAAGGAAACACCTTACAATGAATTACCACTCTTCGAAATGTTTTGTATTTTACAAGCTTTTATTTCACGATTACATTACACTTAACATTACTTTCGTTCTTTCAAAAAAATTAGATACTTATACATTTATCTGAGTAGCATCGCCTCGCGTAAGCTTCCGCCCCGCAATATTGAGCCGTAAATTATGGAAATTGCTGCGAAGCGTTGTGTCGTTTCATAAACACGGAGATCCACTATTCCCACCTTAATCTTATTATTTATCGCGCGCTCTAAACCGTCCTCAGCAATTAAACGCATCCAGCGCCCGGCCGTGTATCACAACCCGTAATCCACGGGCGCAATGATAATAACAAAAAACAATAAAAATAACGAATTACCACGCGAACTGGGCCCCGAATCGGCCGAAGGATATCGAACGGGGCCATGAATGGAGATCGCATTGCTTATAATGAAACTAATTTAGCCGTGATATACTTAATTACAAAGTATCAATGTTATGTGTAAAAGTCAGAAAATATAAATCTAGCAAATAAATACCTTTACGGGCACTACGGATTTAATATTTTAGATCTGTTGCAATCGACAAGTTCTTATTGTGGATTACTTGCATAAACCGTTTTAAAACACATGTGTGTGATTAAGAAACACACTTATCAAGGACACGGTTATATGCGTATCTTTAATTGAGAAATAAGAGTAAATTTTTCCGAGTTTTAAAATAAACATAAGTTTTATAAGATTTTCAGGTATAAATTTTTAGTGGCAACATCATCTCCGCGGACCGATGCTACCCTGTTACGAATTCGCGTTATGTTTACGCTCATTCTTAATATGGGGCAAAACTGTTGGAAGAACAACAGTTTTTGTTGTATATTTTATGTTGTGTGACGCTATAACTCAGCGGGCGTGACAAGCAGCCCTGAGCCGCGTGATATACTCACCGACTGTACTGTCGCTTATTTATAACTGGGGCAGTTATTTTTATTTATAACCGCGCTTTATTGGTTTACTGTGTTACGGATTGTTGGACGCGTTTTCGGTTTTCTTTAAGTGCTCAGGACGTTGTTATTGTTCACGTCCGGTCGGTGGTACGGCGGCGGGTTGGCCGCCCGTCCACTTCAGCGCCGTTTTGGCGGTTTGCCTGACTTCTCTGAACGATAATTTTAATTCTATGTTGTCTTAGTATGGTGTCCCTGCTTATTCCATCACATCGGTCATGACCGCTTTAAACAAGATACCATTGAATATTTAGACTTTATTTAAAAAAAAACAAGTTAGTTGTAAAATTGATGATTTTTTTTTGTGTGATAGATGATTCCATGTTAATTTGTTACTTATTGTGGATACGTTTTTAAATCAATATTATAAAGAAATAAGAAGTTGTTTAAGTTATTTGAATTTATTTTTTAATTATGTACATATGGTCGCTTTTTAAAACTACTAACCTAATACGAAAACTGCTTTCATTAATACATCTTTACAATCCTTCAATATGACAATCTCCGTATTTTTATGTAAAGTTAGTAAGATAATTCAGTATTTAGTTTAAACCGGTCTATTTTGCAAAGTTCAGTCTTGAAATTCTCAATGAAGCAGAATTTTATTTAAACGATATTTTGTTTACAATTTGAGTAGCTTTTAAGTAAATGGTATTATAAATTTGATTTCAACAATTTTCTGGAAACGGGTTGTTTTTTTGGAAGAATATAAAATGTTCCGCTAATAAGTAAGTTGTCAATGAATTTTGCAATTTAAATAAGTTGAGCTGTTATTGTATACTTCGTAAACGATATTGTTTGCTTAACTATTATAAGTTGCACTGCTAGGGAAAGTCCGGTATTACAACGACTTGCTAAAAAGAATAGTTGAATGTTGAACGATAATAACTGGAGATTGCTCGCTTTAGATTCGTATGGGGCGAAAAATCTAAAGTATTTATCAGTATTCTAACTTTGGGTATATAAACATGGTTACGTCAATAAAGTACTTGTTATATGTACATACATTATGTTCATAACATTATGTATATATCATCAGATAATAACAGTAAGTGTATTAAGCAAATGCAAGGCAGCCAAAAAATACGACTGATTCTCATTTTTTTTATAAGATTTAATTTTGTTTGAATATAACAAAGGTAATGTTAATAAGAAGGTTATATGGATTTTGATAGGCGAAAACCTTTTATGAACCGGTTGTTCAGTTTCAGAGATTAACAGCGATATTATATATGTACTTAAAGATTTCCAATTCATCGTTAACCACGCGGTGATCGTGGACGTTAGTCGTAACGATTAGCCATTTAACGGCTGTCACCCACGGAACTCATGCTGCGTTGGCGCGTATCTAGCGCCGTGTTAGAACGTATCTAGCGGGAATCTACCGCTAGATCCGCCCGACGGCGGGCGGCCGCATTGATTGCCGTTATTTCGCGCCATTAAATCAAAACGCGGCCAATTCGCGGGCCCTCATTACGTCCCCGCCGCCATGATGGGGCGGCCTGTCGCCGCTACAATCAGCCGGCTGATTTATGCCCCACTATGCGGCAGTTTTTGGAGCGATCGCGCTCTAGTTTTACGGCTTAGCCGCCGATAATGTAATGCCATTCCGCGTATTACGGCGGCGATATTAAATCGGAACGCGCCCGTCCGTATGATTTATCCGTGGGTTTTTAGCGTTTATTAGCTTCATTTGTATGTCGTTATTTATGTGTGAAATGTATTATATTATTTATTAGACAATATTATTCGGGACACGAATTAATACTAGAGCTCATTTTACTTCTAATTAACAAACACAGTATGCATAAAATAATTAAAAAAAATACAAAAGTAAATAGAAAATGTTAACATAATTTTGTTACTGTTTACTTTAAATTGATATTTTATTACTATACAAAATATTACTTGGTAAAATAGAAAACCCAACCTTCTCGTGAAATTAAATCTCAGTCTACCACGATCTGGTGTTTGTTGTGTGATCTGATGAAGTGATAACAGAAACTTATAATTGTTTAAGTTAAAAATTATTGATCAAATGCGGTAACCAATAGAAAGAAATTTTCCATTATTCTTTTTTCTATTTTGATTCGATTTTCTCGGTCGTTTTAATTGGCAGCTTGGTGTTATTTTATGATAATTGTAGTAAATGAATATAAGATATTTGAACTTAAGAAATTTTTCCCGCAGTCAAACTACTTCCATGAAAATCCTTTCCATAAAGCAAGTACCAATACTACTCTATATAATTTATATTTTATATCACCGAGGACAGATTTCTTACACATAAATATAGACTAAAAGCGTTTGAAACATTTGAAGACATCACATAAATCTATAAACTGTAAGTGTGTAAAAGTTTGTCTCAATCAAATATTTTTTAATTTGATAATCGTCGGTTTGGTTTGAAAAAATAATGACGCAACATATCGTTAACAGGACTTTGATACGAACTTATTCGACTTCCGTTTCTTTATCAAATGGAAGTGCGTTCTGCGTACGCACGTGCCCGATTAAAATGCGTTTGCAGAGATGGCGCGTATGGCGGCGTAGCCCGGGCGTAGCATCGGCGTAGCGGGTCGCTACGGAGCCGGCGTTAATGCGCTCGTAAAGCCGTCACCGATCGGCCGCGTTGCGTAGCGATTTATAACGCGAGCGAATTTAGCGAAAGCACCGCGGCCGAGGTTAATTTAATTGGCTGCAACGCATGTTGAAGGATTGACTCTGTCCGCGCACCTGTCACGGGGGCGTTTTACGAAAACAACTCTTTTTTTTACGTAATTCAAATTTCGAACGCCTACGTGAGAGTTTAAGAGGTTGAAGTTTTCTTATGCATCTTACGTATATGAGGATTGCTCTTTCTTTGTTTTGATTTTTAATTTTATTTAAATTTCAGAATCCAATGATGATTTTCCCTTAAGTTAGATTGACTCACCATGAGTGTCCTATTGAGTGTCCCTCACGGTACATACAACACAATTGAATGCTATATTATATAACAAATCCCTTAAATGGTATTGTTTAAAAAATATTAGTAATTTTTGATTGAGACTATTTTAAATTCAATAAATAGTAGGTACTTACTTATACGATTATTAATATGACTTCTACTAGTATGTACGCAGCATTACCTTATACCTTGCATAGAGTGTAAAGTTGGTCAAAAATCGGATAAATTCTACAGTCAAGGTTTTGTTGTTCTTCTTAATATAATTATATTATGGAAATTATTCCTTTCCACTTGACTGGACCACTATACATATCAGTGAACAATATCTTCTATTACTAAAAAATGACATAAAACTGAAAAAATAAATTTTACGAAATTTTGTTAACATATGTATATGTTATGACTGTACTAACCACTCCACATAAAAATAGTAAAGTCAGTTACCAAATCTGACTTAAATGTACAATTTACTTACAGCCGTGAACACAATAAATATTTAGTCAATTATTAAAATTACATTTGAACACGACTGTATCGTACTGTACACACTAGTTGTCTGATCTCGCTTATACTTATGTACTGGCGAGTTCACCATAAAAAGGCCCCAACTAATCTCTCCTGTGCTAGATCACAAACAGGCCTTAGACTGCCGGCGCTAAATCAAATTTAACGCAGTCATTATCGCGTGCGCGCGATATTATTGACTGCGATGATAAATAATCATTGCTGGCGGAATTCTAATTTAATGTGCGTATTTAATTATTACGAATAGGTGATACGGAACATTATTGGGGCTCTTTGAATTAATGGCTGTTTTATTGTAGATTTTATACGAACGAGTTCGTAATGTAATTATCAATATTATTCGTTAGCAGTCGTGTTACGGTGTTTGACTATAATTGTCATTCAATGTTGTATATACATATAATTCTTAGTAAAATGATATTCGATGAATTTCGATCTTTTTCGAATTTATTTTTTATTAAAAATTGTCGGCCTGCCAATTGGAACTTGGAAATTCGTTACTTCAATGTTGGGTTAGGAATAGGATAGCTGGCTAGCAATAAACTCATATTATTCTGAAAAACAAAAGATATTCAAACAGCTTATGAAGATTTACTACTGGTAATGCATATATGAACCAAAATAAACTGATCACAGATTTTCGTCGAATAATTTCTAATATAGAACACTAGTTAGACAGTTGTGTAAATGTTAAAATTTATTACACAATACGAAGAAACCATATTTTGAAACTATAAACTTTTGGATTGTTTCTGATTTAAATGCTTGCAAAAGTTCCAGTTTTATTTTTGTGCCTTGTACACTGTACTAGTGGACACCAACAAGGATAACTGTTTGGACCATACGTCTTCGGTGATACGTCATAAGCCATATCTCTGTATACCTCTTTTCGATGGGTATTATTTTAATGCTAATGAAAATCACTAATTGACCATTTACCTAATTGATATATTACCAATAATTTAATTAAATATATGAAGGTTATTTTTAAAAAAATATATAACAAAATTATTTACATAAGAATAAAAGATGTATCAGTCACCGTTGTTTACAGTACATACGATTTTAAATTCAAATTTACACGGTACGTTCGAACGCACACATAGAAACAGGTGCGCGTTCTGATATTGCCAATACGGCTCTGCTCTGTGCAAATTTAAGATGGCCGACGTCGACTTGCCTTGTTTTAATTGGCTTGTTTTTCGATAACTATACAGAGCTGAACTCCTGAACAGCAAATTTATTTCAGCTTGGATACGCAATAATCTGATCTCATTGGCAGAATATTCTCATCAAGTTAGAAACAATTTTTCCGAGAAAAAAGGGCGGAAAAGTCATTTTTTAACTTTTGCTTATTTGTGTTTAACGTCAATTCTTCGCGGTAAATATTTTGAGTCGCTCTCATTTAATAGCCACACACATTTTATCGGCTAATGCCAAGGTGGCTAAGACTTGTTGACTTATCAAAAGATATTTACCACTAACTTTTTGCCGTAGATGATGAACATAGCCATTTACCACTTTAGTAGTGTAGGTGGGTAGTCCTTCCCAAGCTCTAGTCAGTTAGCAATAAGATAGTATCTTACTTTTAAATTGTTAATTTTCATAGATAAATAAACAAAAACATTCAGCTCTGCGGGAGTCAAACGCGCGTCTTCCTTCTGGGCGTGAAACCATTCAGATCCCGCACGGCATAATTTAAAGTTTCATCTTGAGTGCGGAGACTAACTTTAAAGATAAAAATTAATCATAAAAAATAATATGTTATGATAGTGCATTTAAATAGTAAAATTACGAACGAGATTATTTTCCGTCCGCTATAATTTTAAACGTAATATAAAAAAAATCTAACGTTTCCGAAAAATCAACGCGGTATTAAAAAAAAAATGTTTATCTGTTTCCGGGTTGTAGCAGCTCTGCGGAGGTGGCGCGTCGTCCGCCGACCGCACCGGCCCGAGTTACGGCGGCCGCGCGCGACAATCGGCCGTATGCGACGCACTTTATTGCGTCGATATCGCGCGGCAATCCTGCGGACGGCGGCCAGGGATATATGCGTCGAACGCCGCACGAAACTTGACTCTCGTGACGCTACGAGTACGCCGCTTTGGCGCGCGCGCTGCGCGGATTGCGCGCGAAATTCGACGCGTCCGTCTGGTTTGTGGTTGTTTTATATTTTAATTGAGTTGCGTTTTATTTAATTGAATTTTCTATTACAAATAGGTTTTTTTGACAAGCGAGCGGCCTCGGTTTCTCACGGGTACCATGTACACACTAGACTAGTTATTGTAAGTAAATTTATAGATATGAACCTTCCTCTTGAATCCCTCTATCTAGTAAAAAACCGCAGTATGATCCGTTGCGTGGTTTTAAAGATCTAAGCATACATAGGGACATACAGACAACGGGACGACTTTGTTTTATACTATATAATGATTGAAAATTTACCGTAAATACTTGTCACACACACCGCGTCGCGTTATTCGGCTGCGTTATGAACAAATGGGAGTTGATTAGGTTTTAAAAGACTTTTGTATGTCTTAAGGGAAATTTACCGATAAACGAATTCATGGTCACGTCGATTGTTTCGTAAGATTGTGGGTGCACTTTGTTAAATGCGTGATTTCTTGACACACGTGTACGTATCGTATTATAAATTTTATATTGTTTTAGTACTAAGTCAAATTAAAAACGCTTAAGTTAGTTTCTTCTTAACGTGTCAGAGACTTTACCAGTTTTCGAATTTTTTCCAGTTTTCGAAAGGCCTTGTTAATTGTTGATTAACATGATTTGAGTTGTTAAAATGCCCGAAAACAATGTTGATTTTGAAATTAATGGTTAATTAACGGACGATCAACCGAAAATCGAGTCTCTCGGAGCTTTTTCCCTTCATCAACAAGCTGTCAAAAAATTGATTAGCTAATCTGTGAATTGGCCGAACCCAATTAAAAAGTGCTAATTAAAAGGATTTTTACATTAACACTGACACGGTGACATGACTGTTTATTAATAGATAAGTCAACATTAACGTAAAACACAAACTTAAAAAAAAACCGACTTCAAACAGGAAATCAAAAGCATTGTCAACACCTATAACATTTGAGGATTGCCCTCGATTTCTCTGGGATGTCATCATCAGATCTGAGTTTCCTTATCATGGTACCACCCTTGGGATATCTCCTTTCCAACAAAAAAAGAATCACCAAAATCGGTTCATAAATGACGAAGTTATTCCCGAACACACATAAAAAAAAAAAAAATATGTATGGTCGAATTGAGAAACCTCCTCCTTTTTTGAAACCGGTTAAAGTACAGTCGAATTGAGAACCACCTTTGTTTTTGAAGTCGTTTTAAAAAAGGTTTTATGTTAAGCCCAATTGAATATCGAATGCGTGCGTCACTAATCAGCGACTTCGACGTAATTAGCGGTTCCGACCGTAAAGCGAACAACAGCGACCTGAGAAAGCTCTGGAATAAAATTAAAAAGAGAACGGCTTATTAAGTTTAAAGAAAGAACAGTTTAAAGAATTAAAAAAAAAACTTTTAAAATTTTAAAATAAAACAGCTTCGACGCCGGTAACGCCCCAATCGGCGCCCGGCAATTTCCGTATATCGTATCGGTTTCTCAGCGTAGATAGGTACAAACAAAGGAGCAAACAAACAGACAAAAACTCGGCCGCATTAATGGCGTTATCAAAAAGCCATCGGTTACGCTCGTTAAGTACGTACACCGGCGACACGGAATGGCCGAATTAAAACTGCATCCGCTCGCAAATGTAACGATAATTATCGGTAATTAGAATTAACGCGGGCCGTCCGGGTGGTGTGAGGGGGCGGCTCTATTTTTCTGCTTTTTTTTAATTTCCACTCGATACCCAAGTGAGTTGGGTGTCGTTGGGAAGAAAATCGTTTGGAAATTGGCGCCTCTTTAATGAAATATATTTTTTTATATTAGTTTAACACGGCTCATTAAGATTGGGCTAGATGATTAATGAATTCGATTTTTGAATTGTTTCACCGCGTTTTAATTCGGTTTGCTTATTGACTTTGAAAGGAAATAACGTAAAATGATTTGAGGTCTCTTACGCATCAAGACTCTTGTAAAGTAATTTACTGTACTAATTTTTTTTTAAAGTTGTAAGGACACGTTATGAATTAATTGTGTTTTTGAGCATTTGAACTAAAATGAACACTTGATCCGAATGAAAGAAATTGTGACCAAATGTAAAACTTAAAAGTATTACAAATGGGTGTAGCCCAGGGATCGGTCCTGGGCCCATTTCTTTCATTAATGATTTGCCACATATGTTAGAAAAAGGTCTCAAATAGTTTCTTTCATGGCGGATGACGTTTCGCTATTGTTTAAAATTAAAAGAAAATGAAACATCAGGCAGATAGCGAAACAGGTAACAGCCAAATAAGTTTATATTGCTTATTTAATAGTATTATGTCATATGGTGTTCTGTTTTAGTGTTCAGCCGCCTTAGACTATTTGTAGATTATTTATGTTGCATAAAAAAGCGATACGAGCTGTCTATTGCTTGGGTCCACGTGTTGCAGATGCGTTTCCACCTCTTAATAAAGCGGTCCCCGGTTACCTCACTCACCAGATGAAACGCAGAAGTGCAACACTTTCTACTTCACGCTGGTCTTTTGTGAGGTCGTGGTACTTCCCCGGACGGACCTGTACATTCGTGTAAAAGGAAAACTGTTGCGAGACCGAATAAATGGGAAAGAAACGATTTATCCAAAGTAACCGTAAACAATGTATTTTCTATCTATCTATGTTCTTATATAATCAGTTCCATGCTTCATATGTTCGTGCTTTAGAAATATTTGCGTTCAAATCATCTTCCAGCTTATTCTTAAATAAACCGGAAAGGACCTAAAAGGGCATGAAAATATTTCCGCACTAATCTTCCAAACGTCTCTCTTGGGTGGGACAGATTTGAAAAAAGAACTCGAGTGACAAGCAGCTGTCAAGATAAAAACGTGGACAACCGAACGGCGACAAATTAAAAGGTGCACATGCATTCGACCGTAACACGTTAGATATACGGCTTAGAATTGTACAAAAATTTTTACTTTATTATCTGTGAAAACTTCGAAGGCCGGACATCTAAATTGCTGCTATTATAGCTCTTATTCCTCAGTGATTAAAGTCGAAACATCAAAAGTTTGGATACGGAAAGGCTTACGTTCTCCTCAGTTACTAATTTATAAACGCAGTCGAAATGAAACTTATTTATTACACGTTAAAGATGATTCTTGGCTACAGAAACCGCAAGAATGTATTTGGTGTATCAGTGATGTGATTGTTCTGTAACCAGACAACGTTTTGCTTGGCGGGACACGGTGTCAGTGTAACGAACGTTTACCGATGCTTTATGATTGCGGTATAAGGAGCAATTAGCATTTTGCCTTACGACTTTGTATTCGAAATTTAATCCTACTTTTTGTTTGTCACTTTCATTTCATTTGTATGTCTCTTTTTTAATAAATAGAAAAACCACTGGTGTCATCTCTTTCATTGGTAAACGAATCGAATATATATTCGCATATTTCGTTGTCAAAACATTATTAATTATAATTTTTAAAGAAATGGCGTGGAATATTATTAGCTATATTTTTATTACCGCTTTTGCCACTAAGGTGTGATTTATTTTTTTAATGCTTGGAGCATTAAGTTACCCTTAACATAAACGGTATTGAAACCTTCCTCAAAACTGCTATTAAAACAATCAAATTAATGAACACTTACAACAGATGCTTAAATATGTTGTCAAAAGCGTTTAATAATAAAGTTCTATAAGTATAAGAATTTAATGGCGTTAATAGAATAAAATTATTAATATTTTCTACATTCATGTTTATTGAGGCGCTAGAAGAATATAAAATTAGCTTCGTCATTCATGGTCACAGTGGTAAGTCTACTTTCTTTTATAATGAAATAAAAAAAAAAATAATGCATGCATGAGATTTCCATAGATAAGTCGGGAATTTAACTGTTTCTTTTCGATACGGAGACAATTGAATCTTTCGTTAAAGAATAATAAACGACACGCATGCAAATGCAAAGTAACAAAATATCAACCGTACATATCTCAATACAAACTGGACATTATAAACCGGCCGGAGCGACACGGTACGCGTAATTATCGTAAAGCTTCAAATGTTTATGCATTTTTAATTCCGTCGTATATAACGCGGCGCGGCGATAAAACGGCGGTCCCGACAATATGGCGGCTGTTCGACAATCGGTTCACAATAAACTTGCCTTAATGAGACGGCCTCACTATTTTGTGTTGAATGTGCCGGCGGAATGTGCTTTTGTAATGTTTTAATATTAAAACGGCGCTTTTGCGAAGTTTTTGAACCAAGGATATTTATTCATTTCGGTGTTGAAGTATATTTATGAATATTTTATATGTAAAGTGTGTGGCATAATAAAGTAAAAGTAAGTAAAGTCACCGGCACCAATGAAGTTTTTAACTTTAAGTGCTGACTTATCACGTGCTCCGCGGTGAAGGAAAAAATCGTGAGGAAACCTGCATATTTTCGAAATAATAACAAAAAAAAATATATTTCGAAGATATGTGAAGTCTGCCAACCCGCAGTGGGGCCGCGTGGTGGACTATGCCCTGATACCCTCTCTATAGAGGAGGCCTTTGCCCAGCAGTGGGACATGTATAGGCTGTTACTTTACTTTACTACTTTAAGTAAAGTCTGCCTGTATATGTCTCACTGCTTGGCAAAGGCCTCCTATGTACAGAGGGTATTAGTTCATACGACCACCACACGACTTTACTGCGGATTAACGAATTTCATCTTCGAAATATTTTTTTTTGTTATTATTTTGAAAATTTTTTTCTTTCTTTCGTCTCGATGTTTAACTTCCGATGAGCACGTAAAGCAGAAAAAAAAATTCGATGGTGCCGCCACCCGGATTTGAACTCGAGATGCTAGAGTGTACATTAAGAGCAAGCGCCCGGAGACTGAGCTATCACGTCTTTTCAAAATAAAGATTCGGCAAAATAAAGACCGCTACATAATGTCTACTGAACATTTATATACCAGCCCTAGCGAGTAAGTATTTTGATCTCGCAGAAGATCGTCGGAAAGTAGAAGTATTTATACTTTGGACTTTTTCATTTCAGTAGATCAGTAACGTCACCTTAGTGCTACAGGGCCAGGGTTGGCGATGCTATGTTTGTGGTTCTCATTGACTATTAAGTGATCAACTTGCTGGGATACCATCCCTTATTTGTCATATTTATCTTAAAAAACTTTCCGATCTAGTGATTTCATCCAATTGCGATGTTCCAATATTTTTTGTGAAAACATCCAATTAAACGCCAAACATCTGTCCCGCCTCTAGACACAATTATTTAAATGGCGCCGTAAATAATTATTTTGAAACTTGTTACCTAATGTTGTCGGCCATTATGTGAGCTAAGTGAGTCATTAAGCTCGCCTAATTACGGCTAACGGACAGACAAATCGGATAAACATTGTTATTTATGATAATTATGAGTTCGCGGGTAGCGGTGCCCGTGCAATTTGATTTTATTACTTATATTTATTTAATAAATAAATTTTTGGATTTTATCTGAACGCATCTGAATGTTCGGGACTTAGTTGGCATGCTTTGAAGTTAGAAAAAAAAGTTAGCATACTTTTTTAACTTAATGCATAAATGGATACTTATAAAGAAAAACTTTTATCAACGACTGCGGTGATTTATATGCATAGATACAAGCAGTTTGGCTGCATGTCATAGCCATATTTGGTGGATTTAAAGAGTTTAATAAAAATCCATTGCTACCAATTACCAGCTGACACTGAACAGCGTCGTGATAAACCAAGTCAATCAAATCGTAGATCCCAAAGTCCATAATCTATTCGGAGGCTGAATGACGAACGATCTTGCGCACTCACGCCCCGTTTCTGAAACACTGATCAGATGTCAACTAATCAGCTGTCAAATGGCTTCTCAAATGTCATTTGAGTTGCCAAAAGGTTGGTTAAGCTCTTTGAATTGACCATTCTGATCATTAAGAAGATCATTCTGGTCAATTCAGAGAGTTCAACCATCGTTTTGGAAACTGAAACGAAATTTGAAAAGCAATTTGACAGCTGATTAGTTGACATCTACGATGATCAGTATTTCAGGAACCGGGCGTCAGCCCCGAACGCGTAATCAGAGCGCCCCGCATCCGCTATAAACCGTAAGTGCCGATTGTAACTCAGCGGGGCCGGCTGCGAGCGGCCGATACGCAGATACGCCGCGTCCATCAGCGTACCTCGTGAAATACGCGCCAACTGCCGGATTTTCACCCCCCCCCCCACACAATCCCCCATCAAATCAATGCACGTGCGTCAGTGACGTTTAAATTTTATGTTAACGCGAGCGATAAACTTTCGGTTGGCTCGTATCGTTTTTTATACGGAAGCAGGCAGATGAGGTTGAAGCTTACAGTGTCCACATATCCGGATGCAGGTGGAACAAAGTCAAAGTCAAAGTCAAATATCTTTATTCAATATAGAAGCATTCACTTACTTATTGATGGTCAAAAAACTCTACCACACCACTTCGGAAGGATAGCCACTGATCTGAGAAGAACCGGCGTAAGAAAATCAGCGGGAAATTTTTTTTACTTGCCAAAAAAATTACAAATATGTGTACAATTATTAAATTCCACTTGAAAGAGCCTGGAGCGATCAATTCACTTCCAGAGTGTGTTATCATTCAGATAATCACTAATACTATAATAGCCATTAACACACAAACGTTCCTTTACAAGTTTTTTGAATTTAGCAACGGATTCATTTTGAACGTTTTCTGGGATTTTGATGTAAAAGCGTATACATTATCCCATAAAAGATTTACTTATTCTACGCAATCTAGTTGAGGGTAGAACTAATTTATGCTTGTTCCTAGTATTTACATCATGCACATTACTAAATCTTGAAAAGTCATTCTTATTTTTGTGGACATACATAACATTAGCAAGTATGTACTGAGAAGCTACAGTCAATATTTTTATTTCTTTAAACAGGTTTCTTGGTGAATCTTTCGGGCCCAGGTTATAAACCGCTCGAATAGCTCTCTTTTGCAGGATGAAAATAGTATTAATGTCGGCTGCAACAACGGAACAACTCCCGAATGTTCGTATCTCAGCTATGACTGTGATGTACCGATTCTTGAATAGGTGAAAACGTAGACAGGGTCGGTCAGAAAAATAGAACGTAACCAGTAACAAAATCTAAAAAAAAACACACACACACACACACAGGGAGCGTTCACAGGTTTTATTTAATTAAATAAATGACATCTTACAAAGAGTTAATGCTACAGTTAAGTAAAATTATTTTATGGATTTTATCGTGTTTAATTTTGATTTTAAATTCCACACATTTCCGGACACTTTGCAGGTTTCATAGAGCAGTTTTATTTTTTTGTTAGATAATAATTTCTGCACTTAAGACAACCAACGAAACAAAAAAATATTTGCCTCTTCAGATATTAAGCTATTCTTCAATCACTATTGGCCACCACTATTTGGAAACTGCTTAATTATTTTTTTTTATATTACACAAACTTCTGATTTCACGTAATTTAGTCGATGACTCCGTGGCGCAGTTTGCCAAGGTATTGGCTCCGGCGTCGGGGGTCGTGGTTTCGATTCCCACAGGGGACAAGTATTTGTGTGACCCACAGATAGTTGTTTCGCATCTGGGTGTTTGTCCGCATGAAATTTATGTTTGTAAAACGTCCTTTACAACACAGGATAATATTACCCTAAAGTAAGGGTAGTGTTTTTTTTTTTAAATGAAAAAAAGTGGAAAGGAAACACAATGATTCGTATTTTTGAAGAATATCATTGAAATAATGTCGAACTAAATCCGATGCAATCCCGTCTATTTTGAATATCCCATAACCCCCCTCCCCCCGTTTTGAGTCTTTAATATCAATTAGGAAGCTTCATCATTAAGAAAAAACCAGACGGGGGCGTTGCGGCCGCAGCAAACTGATATTTCATAAGGCCGGTTAAATGTAACTTACCTTTATTTTCTTATTACCAGTTAACGGGGCGGTGTTATCGGGCGAGGGGCTCGCGAGCGCAGTTAAACTCGATTTATACTTTCGATTACAGGGCCGGCGGATGAATAAAAAACAAATGAGCCGAGAATTTGTTGGTGTGCTGCGAAGACGCCTCTGGTTTATTGTGGATACACCCTAGCAATAAATGGAACTTACTGTTAAGAATATTTTGTGCTTTCTAGATTTTATTAATGGTCAATGAAAATGAGAAATATTTGGAGACGAATGTAATAAAACTTACTAAGTATTGACCTTTTATATGTTCATGAATTGTTTAACTGTTTTTTTATATTCTTTAATTATATATAATAGTCTCGTGTATCTTTTAATTTTCATTTTAGTACTCTTATCTTGGCTCCAGTTTTACTATGTGAATGGCAGCTGGAAAAAAATCTATACAACTGGTACTAATATTGAAACTATATGATTGTAGTATTGTAGTTTCGCAAAGTCAAGTCTATCTCTACTATTTTTTTTTAGGTATATATGACTCAATATTTCAAAATATGTCAAAAACCTCATCAGAGGTCTAATATGATAAAATAATTTATATTATCACGACGTATCCATATAACACTTTCGTCGTCATCCAGAGGCGCAAACCTTAGCTATTATACTTAATGTGTAAGCTAGATTTGAACGTAGTATCAAACTCGGAGCATTATTTGTCTGTTGTTATTACTAATTTGTCGTGTTTTCTTGTTACAATAAAGTAGGGGAATTAAATTTTATTTGTTGAATCCGGTCTCGTTGGGTCGGCTTTAGTAATGAGCTACGCGGCTACGGGTGAAGCTACACGGATCTACGTTACTATGAACGCAACGAGTGAAACTTTATAAAGTAAGAAATTTAATAAACTCTTTAGTATTTTTCACTCATACTTTTATAATGTTCCTAACCCTAATATAAAATTACTATTTAACTCTAATTAAAGTTAATTAAAGTTTCACATTCAACATATCAACACTAGAGAACATAGAATAGGAAAATCTTTATTAATCGTTTACAAACACCATTTACAAAAAAAAAAAGGCCAAATTCTATTATTTTGAGAACAAAAAATGAAACTAATTTAAATACATTTATTAAATGAAAAAATGTTTCACTAGTGTTGTAAAATTACCAGTGCGTGTATGCTAATTTATTTTATTAATGATTAAAATTTCTAATCAACGAAAAGTTCAAAAAACGCTTCGTACGAAGTATACTAACTGCTAATTAATGAGAGGAGACTTAGTATTGAGTATCGCCGGTGATGTTTGAAGAAATATAACATATAAACATAACACAAAATTTCTAATCAACGGAAAGTTCAAAAAACGCCTCGTACGAAGTACACTAACTACTAATTAACGGTACGTGAATTAGTATTGAGTATCGCCGGTGATATTCAAAGAAATATATCGCCCAAACACTTAAGCCACCGAAGTTTCAAACTAAAAATAATCACGGTCATTCAGCTCTCGCCGAACCAGCTCGGGGTAAGAAAATCCTCTTAAAACGCGAAGAAAGTTAAAAAATAATTAATGCTTTCGTAAATATTCATACCTTGGCCGGAGTTTAGAGTTAACCCTCTGTTGAAGAGCATACGGGACTTTATTTATTAATAAACGGAGTTAGTGTAATGCATCTTCTAACTACTGAACGTTGTAGTTTTATGATTGAAATTATATAGATCTATTATTGTTATATAAGGCAATAAATTTCACTGATATTATCACGTCTAATTTTGGTTTAAAGTCCGTGTTTTCGAATATTTTCAGCGTCCTTTGTTCAGAGACTACTGACAAGAATATCGGATACATATTGAATATTTGTTTTTTATTAAAACAATAACTTTCAGATTAAGGATGAGAGAGTTAGTATTTTTGTTCATTTTTTTACATAAAAAATGCTTAATGCATACGTGATTCGATCGTGTTCACCATTGCAACAGATAAAGAAAATAAATATCTTGGACTTCTATAATAAGGGGGGATTTGGATTCCCTTAGTTGGCAAATCTGGTGAGCGGTGAACCCGCTCAGGGTTGGCAACAGTTGCGGGAAGTCGATGGTTGCAGGTGGCTCAGGATCATGCTTCGTGGCAGTCTATTGGATAGATCTATGCTCAGCAGTGGAGTATAGGCTGAAATAGTGATGACCTGATTTTATTTATTTATTTATTTACTTAAAGTACAACCACATCATACATATTGGACATTTACATAGTTGATTTGATTATAAAAACTTATTGCTGATATACATATGAAAATAACGGTGTACATAACATTGACAACATATGAAATAACAAAGTGGTAGTATATGAGTATACGTTAAAAATATTGAAAATGTTTACAAATAAAATTAATGACTAACATACAGTTTTGTAAGCAGCTCTTTAAATTTATTCAGACTGCAATTAAATATATCCACATATTGATATTTTTGTCTTAGTGCTCTTATATATAAGCTGGCATATAATTTTGGAAATACAATTTGATGTTAAGTGTTACAAAAGCTTCATGTTTCTCAAATTTGTGCAGGCGTGCCCGTACCGATTCCCCTGACTTATGCTCTCGCAGCTGAAGAGTTCGTCGAAACATTCCCGATTTAATTTAAAGCGCCGTTATCGTCGGTCGCCCATTGTTTTTCTTCTCGGAATTTTACGGTCAATTTGACGTGCGTCCGTTTTCTTTGCCTCCTTTCTCGTTTTTTGCGACGATTAATTCGAATTTAATTAGTTTCGAGTGTACCATGCTGCGTCAGCCAATTATACAGGGCAATTTCGATTTCACGCGTACGTATACAACTCGGCGAGTAAGTAACACTAAATTGAGATTGAACTTACATTATCATCCGGGATTTCGGAATAGATTGGATCCGAAGTTTATGGGTTTAAATCAGATGACTCCGTGGTGCAGTGGCCAAGGTATTGGCTTCGGCATCGGGGGTTGTGGCTTCTAAAAATCCTAAAAATCACTGTCTGATATTTGCTCCTACTGTACGGTAACATGCATGTCACGCTTTGGGCAAAATATACTCGGCGAAACTCAAAAAGCTATTACTTACTTGTATGTACCTTACTCGTTTGAAAAAATCGTGCGAGCTTCATTGAGAGACAATGATGGAACTTTCCTAGGTTTCTTGTTGCCATATATGAATATGTTTCTTCCGTGACCAAAAAACGCTAGAAAAGCATACGAAACGTCTGGAGGTTGCATTTCATTATTCAATCAAATTCATTCTAATTCGTAATAACACGTTCTTTACTGATAGTATAGAGTTGTAGTAATAATACTCCCATGTAAAATTACCTTAAATTAAGCTTTCTAGGGTTCCGTACCCAAAGGGTAAAACGGGACCCCATTACTAAGAGTCCGCTGTCGGTCTGTCTGTCTGCCATCCCATATGTCACCAGGCTGTATCCCATGAGCCGTTATAGTTAGACAGTCGAAATTTTCATACGATGTGTTTCTGTTGCCGCTATAACAACATATACTAAAAAACAGAATAAAAAAATATTTAAGTGGGGATACAGGAGACATAATATTTGCTGTTTTTACAGATGGTACGGAACACTTTGTACGCTAGTCCGACTCTTGGTGAGTTTTTTTTTATTTCTAACACCTGTGAACAATACAAAGTATATTCGATAATTTTATTATTTGTTAAAAAGAACATTCCTCTCAAAGTTATTTTGTAAGGCACTATCGGGTTAGTTTTTTCTACATACCGATTGCTTTCGATATATTATGCTCTATTCAATTTGCAGCGGGCAATATCCGAATCTGTTTTGCAACAGTGCTCGTTTTACGAAGTGCTCATCACAATGACCCAACGATTGGAAATAACTCCATTACAATACAAATTTCGAACACAATACCCGTGATAGATGTTTCCCCCACTCGGCGCAATGTAACCCTTTATTTGACAGTTGAATTTGAACGCACCCGATGTAATAATTCCCCAAAAGTATGTGTCGACGTACAATAGTAGATAGTTATGCGAGTTGATAACGGCTGTGTTATATTGAACAGTATCGTTTGTGACGAATACGTTCAGTTAAAGTTATAAACGTAATGTAACGTAAATTATCTTCATAATAAATGTTTCATGAATTAATTTAATCTAAACGTCTTTTGTATTATTTTCTTGTTTGTCAAAATTTCGGTCGACGCGACAATCATCTTATTTTTTACAATATTTATGCAAAAGGGTACCTTCTGGCATAGCTAACAATGGACAATTGAAAAACGATAAATAGTCATATATTTACTGCGATTTTTTTGTTTCCTGCTGTTTTAGCGGTCTGTTTACGTCCTGTTTTGTATTTTGTGTGGAGAGGATTGGGTAGTAAGTCCCTGCGATCACTGTGACCTAGAACATCTATGGTACACTTTCCTTCGAAAACATTGCCCCCTTACTGTAGGATAACGCTATCCTGTGTTGTACGGACGTTTTACATACATAGATTTCACGTGGACAAACACCCAGATCCCAAACAATTATATGTGGGTTAAATAGTTGTCTCGTGTGGGAATGGAACCTACAACCCCCGACGTCGAAGTTCTCGACCTTAACAACTGCGCCACGAAGTCATCAATCGTTTTGTATCAATAATCTCAATGGTCTTGCTTCACCTAATGTTTATCATCCTTTACCGTTAGGCGATTAGATAAATCGTGAATCTTTCAACGCTTCACGCAATACGTATCGTTCTACAGTCGCAGCTCTGGAAACTTCGGGAGTCGGGCCACAATGGGGCACATAATGGACCCGGGAGCCGAGTGGATATATTGCCGCCGATAAAAACGTATCCATCCCGATATGCTCGCACTAAATCACCACTTAATAGTCGAGGAGGCCGTAAATATGTCAACATACGCCAATATCTAAGGATATACAGAGCCCCCGTTTTTTCCTCGAACTGCACTCTGTCAGGATTTGCCGTGACTTTCCTTACGACGATTATCTCGGCTGCGAGCTCCTTCGGACTCAGTTGGATTGGATTCTGAGCTATCGTACTGCGATAAGAGTTATTCAGTGATTATTCACGTGCAAAGCATTTAAGAATAAGAAGGCTTCTTTTAGAATTTTCATACAACAAACAAGCCTTCAAAGTTCTTTATAAACAAGACGTTTTAATAGTGACTTTATTTAATCAATCCATAGTATTAAATTGACGGTAGAGACCCTGCTTGTTGCGAAGAGAAAAATATTGTGTGATGAACATAGTGTTTTTCTAGTGTCTGGGTGTTTATATATTTATAATATGCGTATATTTACCAAAGAAAAGTATGTTTTAGTATGTTTATCAGTTATTCAGTACCCATAGTACTAGCGTTGCTTAGTTTGGGACTAGAGAACGTTGTGTAAAAATGTGTCAAAAAGTTTTATGATGCATATACTTTGCCCAAGAATAATTTGTATTTCTAATTAAGAGAATATATATTGTCAGATTTAATTCCTGCCAACGATTCGACCCTTCGTTTTACAGCGAAAACGGGGACGGGCTGTAACCCGTTAATTCTTCAAGCTTTATCTTAAGACGTTTGTTTCGTATTTGATGAGACTGTAATTCTGGAGGACCACGAAGGATTGGGCGACCGAGAAGTACAGTTGCTGGATGTGATATCTTCGTTACGTCTTTCGCACTTGATACAAAAGCTGGAAAAAAAAGATGTCTGATGAGTGTCACTTTTTTTATTTTAAATCATCGTATATAAAACAACAATAACATGACAAAATATTTAATGAAGAAAAATGTTGAAGAAAATACAAAAAAAAAAAAAATCGTTCTAATTGTATGTACTAATTCATTATGATTATGTAATCATTGACAATAATAACTTTAAAAAAAATATAAAAAAAGATTTTAATAATTTTTTAATTTGGTATTTTAACTTTGTACCCCTTTTTACAAAAATTGTGCGGACGGAGGAGTATGAAATTTTCTCAAAGTTATAGTTTATGATATAGAGAAAGAGTGCAGAATGCTAATATTTTTTTAATTATGCATAAAAAATACATTAAATCCACATAGATAACATTACACACACTACTTTATACATGATTTTAGATAATTTAATATATTTTTTTTCCTTGATGCACATTACTCCTCTATTTAGATGATTGCGATATATACTGACACTATCATTTGTTCTTTACATAGATATACTTAATATTATTAGATAATGTTTTAGGATAAGTGCTAAGAAAAGGAGCCCCGACTGATCTTTGGGTATAAATGTAATTCGTTTAAATTCGTGGATTGGAGATTATCGTAGTATTTTAATTGAACGTTTAAATTCTGTTAATTTACTTCGGGTTGGATTTCCAGCAGTGTGCATTATAAGTGAGTGAATATTCTTTATTCTACACGAAAAAAGTGAAGACTGGGGACGTCAATGACCAACCAGTATTTGTACTAAAAGCAATTTCTCTCAGGAAACCTATATACCAAAAAAGACTTCTGTTTCCTCGAAAAAAAAATCTGACTTCCGTTTGTGTGTACTAACTAATTATTATGATATACAAATCTAAAATAAGAGTAATAAATAATAAATGTTAAAATCTCTTAGTTTTTATATTGGATGTTTTTTCAGAACCAGGTAATCTGTGTACCGTTCAAAAGTTGAATGGTAACCGATCCAGAATAATTGGCATCGACGAAAATAATCTTAACTATAACAATATTGAAGCCGCTAACATCGCTCTGGGAGGACGCAATGCTTGTACCAGCTAATGCCTTAATCTTGAAACGGTGGACGACCAGAGAAAGAGTAGCATGGATGAGACCTTCATTGTAAAATAGTTTTGTTTCACAGCTTGTACTTGCTCGAAATTTTTTATTTATTTATTTATTTATTCTTTATTGCAAAACCTTAAAAACTGTAAACTGTGTGTTTACTGTATGATTAATCTTTTTGTCCTTTTTTACTTCAGCTAATATAATAAATATTCCTTCTTTGCCATCTAAATACTAGTTTTGTTACGGGCGACGACGATGCAGTTATGTAATAGTTTAGATGTAGAATAAAATATGACTAAAAGCTATTGGCTTCGGCGTCGGGGTTGGGGGTTCGATTCCCACACGGGATAACTATTTGTGTAACCCACAAATAGTTGTTTCGCATCTGGGTGTTTGTCCGCGTGAAATTTATGTTTGTGAAACGTCCTTACAACACAGGATAATGATCTCCTAAAGTAAGGGCAATGTTTTTAAAATAAATAAATAACTTCACAGAAGACCAGCGTAAAGTGGAAGTATGACAAATACTTTCGCGTTTCGTCTGGTGAGTGAGGTAGCCGGAGCCCAATTTCCAACAGGTTGTCAACGCATCTGTAACCCTCGGGTGTGGCAGATGTCCATGGGCGGCGGTATTCACTTAACGTCAGGTGGTTGTCAAACGACCGTTTGGTCGTTTGACAACTTTTCGCATAAAAAAAAAAAAAAAACTTCAACTATACAGGGACGGAATATCGTTTTTCGTTAAATGTAACAGTTCAGCAAGGAAACAGCTAGCACAGTTTCTCGTCTCCAATACTGAGGGGTAGCTTTGTTTTAGATTATGTTATAATTAGTTAAAGTTTGTAAGTATATAGTCGTTATCTTCAGTGTTTATTTGGCCACTGCTGTAGGTCTCTCCTAGTGAATGCCATGAGATTCGATCTTGCGCCGGTAGTGTCCAGTTTAGGACACATTCTTTTTACACAATGTTCTCTAGTCCCAAACTAAGCAACGCTTGTACTATGGGTACTAGAAAACTAATAGACATACTTAAACATACTTTTTTTTGTATATAAATACACATTATACATATATAAACACCCAGACACTAGAAAAACACTATGCTCATCACACAATATTTTGCCAATAGTGGGGATCGAACCCACACCCTCTGGCGCAGAAGGCAGGTACACTACCGACTACGCCATTCGGGTCGTCAGTTGCTGCCAGATATTGTAATACCTATTATTTTTTGAATTAAATAAGGCTTCAGGGTAGTGCTAACAATGGTCGGAATATTTTATTGTTTATTGCAAACAGCTCGATGCGAGGCTGCAATAACTCACTTTATGTTAAACAATGAAGTAGTCTCCAGATGTGAACGAAGTGAAAGCGTGTTCAATATTGCTTTTTAGCTACTCAAATTGAAAATGGCTACGTTGAATGGAAGAGTGTTTACCTTGCTTCGCCGTCCCGGAAGGTCCACGATATCTCAACAGCAACGGCATCACCTTCAAGGTATCTCCCCGGGCCATAACTCTCAACGGCAGTGCCCCCGTCGACGCGTTGAGGAATTATTATTATGCGAATAAATACTCAGAATGTCACGACTAAATGTCCCCCCCCGGCCGCCGTAATCCAGAAGGGGGCGGGGTGGTCGGGTGGCGAGACAAATGCCGTTCGATTCGGTGGAACGCTCCCGTAATAGTTTTAAAGTGGAGATGCCTCGGAGTCTGTTTCGAAGCCCCGTTTCTGTCGGTGACTTTTTTCTAAATTCTTTCTGAAATCATTATACCTTTTAGATACGACGATGTAAGAGTTCTCAGTTTAATTTTGTCGATTTTATTCAGCCAGTCGCTGCTATTACCAAGGTCTCGAGTTTCTATCTCTTGACCCTTTTGTTTGGCTTTTGATGCTTGATGTAAGTGGCTTTAGTACGTGTGGGCATACGATCAGCAGAATGTGGGTGCACCTTGCGTACGCGATGGCGAGCCAATAACAAGATAATTCAAATCCCATAGTCAAAAATTTCAATCCCACTTTCACACGACCACCAGTTTTCCTATTTTTCGTTCATGTCACCGCATCCATCTCCGTTAGTCACAAAGGACGTCTGAGCTTGTCGTATATTGTATCTATTTAACAAAGTTTTTTGATTAGAATTTTAATATCGAAGACAAGTGTGAATAATTGAGTTACTGCGATTGTCATTCGCGGCTTTATCCCTTGTTCTGGCCAGTCTCTTCTCTGAAAAGCAATCTACCACTCATGACATTGTCTTTGTTACCATACCTAATGATAGACACTGATATTATCTATGGAGCTGTTTTTCATTATGCTGATATCGTAAGTTTCACCGTTAGACTATCGAGTTCAATGACTTTGGTAGTGAGTTTAAATAAACTCACTCAACTTTTGAACAATCTGTATTTTACTTGGAGAATAGAGAGTTTAAAGTTGCAATATGTTTATTTCCTTTTTTCATCAACTAATGTTAATTAGGTCGATACGACGTATAATTATTGTTAAAATATTTCTTCTAACTTCTAACTAAATAGAATAAAAAAATATAGAGTACTCTATATTTTTTTTATTCTATTTAGTTTATCGCAATGTTTTTCCAGTTAATTAATGTTTTATAACGATAAAGTAACATCTTATATCACTAAGCACAAATAATGCACAATACATAGTTAAGATTAATTTCCTTCAATAGAAATACCGGCTAAGAGATTATCTTATTACAAGCGCATCACGGATGAGATAGGGACACCGGAGGTGTTTTCATGGTCATTTCGGCACAACTTACTTATCTACTGTGCCATTGCAAGTCTTCACGACACAAATGCGGAACATTGATCTGGTAAAAACGGATGGGGTATTGATGTGAACATTTTTACCTGAAAAAAACTGATTATTTTATAACATTACGAAGTACAGGAATATAATGTTAAAATAAATACACGGTGAGATTAATTAAATGTACAAATTATTTTGGAATGGAGTGAGTGAATAACACAGTGGACAGTATATCGACGGGTGCTTCTATATAACTAAAAGATTTATGTTATCTGATCCAGAACTGTCTCAGGTCCATGCAACGGTCATCTCTGTTGCGAGAATGAGCAGGTGTATCCGGGTAAATACCACGACCTCACAGAGCACCGGCGTGAAGTGGAAGTATAATACTTCTGCGATTCGTCTGGTGAGTGATGCAGCCGGGGCTCACGTCATTAAAAGGTGGTAGCTCATTTGAAACTTTTTTTTATTGAGAAAAGGAGCAAACGAGTAGGAGGCCCACCTGATGGTAAGTGATTACCGCCGCCCATGAACACCTGCAACACCCGAGGGCTCACAAATGCGTTGCTGGCCTTTTAAGAAAGAGTATGCTCTCTTTTTGAAGGTTCCCAGGTCGTAGCGGTTCGGAAAGACCGCCGGCGACAGTTAGTTCCACAGAGTGGTTCTGCGAGGCAAGAAATGCCTTAAAAATCGCGCTGTTGTGGAACTTTGGACATCGAGGTGGTGTGGATGAAATTTTTGGTTCTGGCGCGATGTCCGATTGTGGAACTCAGCCGCCGGGATCAATCCAAACAATTCCTCAGAACACTCCCCGTGATAAATGCGGTAGAAGATGCAGAGTGGTATGTCTCAATTTACTTTGGAGAACTATAACCACGCGATACTTGAATTTTTGCAGGGTAAAAGTTGTCATTCGGACGTCATATAATTTTATTACCCCGTTTCTGCGTGAAACAATGATTAAACCAACTAAGACACTTTCACAATCTTTGTAATATTATTAGGGACATTTAAAGACACTGGAAGCATGGGAGCATACGTTTTACCCCATTCGTCTGTACGGAGCCTTCCAGCGTTGGTTGGTTATGAAGCATATACTTATAGGCTGTGGAACATTGATGTTTGGTAATGCATAATTCCAAAGGACGCAAGGAAGCGAAATCAGTACCGCCTCCGTAGTCTTCGCGGTAGTCTTCGCGGCTCCTCGTGTAACTGACGAGCGGGAGACTGTAGCGGAACGTCTTGTTTAAATCAAGCGGGAATGATGGCAATAACAGTTAGCAGCGAAGTTACGAGTGGAGCAGAGATAATGGCGCGGTTGGGGAGATTTCGCCTAAGTAATTGCTAATTTCGCCGCCGAGCTGCGGCGCGGGTAATTGTTTGTTTTTATATTTGAATATTCGCACGTTTCTATCGCAGCTTGGTTTGATGTCGCGGTCGTATCGTTCGTAAATGGTGGGATGATACCGGTGTTGGTGATAAACTTAAAGTTCAGAAGACGCGCGAACGCAATGTGTCACCGCTACTTAATGGCAACAAGACCAAGATGATGGATACTAGTAGTAGCGTAAAACGTCAACATGTCAGTCAACACTAGCTTTTTTATTTTTTTACATATTTTCTTAAATTGCCCCTACTTTAGGATTACATTATCCTGTGTATTAATGGTGTAAAACATTTTTATAACTTCATCATTTCAGCCCGTTTGAGTCCACTGCTGAACATAGACATCCCCCATAGACACCACGAAGTACGATCCTGAGCCACCTGCATCCATCGACTTCCCGCACATTTGCACAGGTCGTCACTCCATCTAGTGGGGGGTCGTCCTACGTGGCCAGTACGAGGCGGCCACTCGTGAACCTTTTTTCTCCAACGGTTATCGGTTCAACGTACTACTACTTTATAACTTAAATTTCATTCAAACTTTAATTTCACGTGGACAAATATCCGTATGCGAAACAATTATCTGTGGGTATCTGTTGGTCAGAAGCCAATACAGCTGATTTCAATTATTAAATTGAGGAATATTAATTTAGTTTCATCATAATATCGTCAATTAGGATGTAAAGTGCACTAATAAGAAATCGATACGACGTTAATGACATCTAGTGATTACAATGGAAAAATAATTTTTAGTTCCTACAATCGTTAACAGATGTCGTTGTAGGTACGTTTCGGCGAAAGCAGATCGTACCAATTTGTAATTCTACTTCGGAAAGCCTTTATTGCAGTAAAATTGAGTTTAGAAAAGATTCAGTATTTAGTAAGAGCAACTAAGCGATTAAGTTTTATATTGGAAAAAAATTTCAAATGTTTTATATTTTTATTTTTAAAATAGATAATCCATAAACTGTGAAATATGTGTTTTTAATAAAGTAGTTAGTTATTGTCTTTAGCCCAATATAATAGAAAAATTGAGCTTCAATTTCCAAATAATTTCTGCTTGCTTACTATAATACGCATGATTATTTCACAATTTATAGATTTCAGCTAGTAAGTAGTAGGGCGTAATATGTAAGTCACTTTGGTAAGTCTTAATTTTTTCCAGTTTATACCGTATAGAATATTCTGCCCTTTACTGTCTGTTCGTCAGTAGCTATAAAATGACGTCTCAACAAAACAAATGTCCTCAATCAGTCCGATCATTCAGCTTTACGATCAGTTACAGACAAACAAACATTTACATATATGCGTTTACACAAGCATTAATACACATATTCACCACACATATACACATAAGAAAACATATTTTTTTTTCATTTTTTTTAACCCACAAAAGGGAACAATAGGGAAAAGGCAACACTTTTATTTAAATCCATGTGTCAACTATTTATAATGTCAGTCTTATGAGTTTTTCAGTTTTAAAAAATTTATACGCTCTGGTGAAAAGTCAACGAAGAGTTTCCCCACGTTGATATTGAAGTACCTGTGATGATTACGGCCACAGTAAGAACGTCATCAACTTATCAAGCACACCGCTGATTACTGACGCAAAGCGCTGACCGCCGAAGTTTCTGGGCGGGCTCTCCACCGGACACCTTGAGGCCATTAGGGGCCTAATGACCGCCCGCGAATCGGCCGTAACTCAGTCCCGGCCGTAAATAACCGGCCGCCAGTGATAAGGGCCGCTGACGCCCGTCCCAACACGTCTATCTGGGAACAGCGCGATTTACTGCGCTATGAGCTGGCGGCGTTCGTCTCGAACTGTGGCTGTGTCGATCGCCGCACTAATGGCGCTGTTTTCTGCAGCCATATATTCAATCAATCAATCAAAAATATCTTTATTCAAATAGACCCTTGTGCGTTCTTATGAGTCGTCAAATTTTACATTAAAAATTATGATATATATATATATATATAGATTCGTAAAGTACCACCGGTTCGGAAAGCAGTTTCTGTTGAGAAGAGACGTTTTATAATTTACTCAAATTTAATATTTTCATTTGATGGTAAAATAAAAGGTCCTAGGTCCCTCTAAAGAACCAGGTGTGTACAAGCTTAACTGCGAATGTGGCCTCTTACATAGGGTTAAGCAAAATATCAGTAGAGTTCCGATTAAAGGAATAAATACCTGACTTGAAGCACTAATGGTTGAAGAAGTCTGCAGTTTATGATCATATTTTAGACCAACGCGAGATCCGCGAAAGAACATCGTTTCTTTCCAAGGACGGTCCACTAGTCTATTGAAACAGAGCAGTACCCTAGTTTCTTGTACATCTTCTGTCCATTATGATACTTGTTTGGAAAGTTAAACGTTAACGTATAATAGTTTTTATTTGTGGATGTTTTCATTTGTAATTCTAGAGACTGTGCAATACTGCAAAACGGTATCAGTCATGGCTAGAGACTTGATCTATGGCAGAGCCACGTGGCAGCCTCCGGTAGTAATGAGGTGATACGTCCCGAAAAGTATCTCGGGCTCACCGATAAAGTATACTTATGCATTTGATCTGGTAAGCGAGGTAAGTGGGCCGAAACGCGAATCGATTGCAGCCAACTACAAGCACATTGCTGTCTATGGACGTTGGTAACTACTTAATATAAGGTTAACGAAATACGCTGCGAACCCGATTACCTTAATCACAAGAGAAATGGCGAAAGTATAATAATTACCCTTGACACCGGTATTTCGTCCCCCGACGAGGCTGCCCATTCGAGAAACAGCACAAGCTACACTAAAATCGTCTGCAGAATTACTGATTTCGTGGAAATATCCATAAACACTTGTCTAATATTATTTTATTTCATTACACCACTATAAAGTTTTGTAATATTTTATGTGTTTTTTAATTTTTTTAATACATAGATTTAAAAAGGACAATTTATTTATACTAGTAAAACAATGTTTGCTGAAAAGTAATTAAAGTAACGATTTAAAGTTGTAATTACTAAAAGAATTTAAAACCTATCGGAATTAACTACAGCTTTATGCTAATCGTTAGTACAGTTGAACAAAAAATTAAAACATAATACTTCCACATTTGGGCACATGTGGGCATTAATATTAATAATTATTTATATGCCATTGGCATTTCACAAATAACGCTCGCAATTAAATTAGTTAAATAACGCGAAAATACGCTAAAACACGCGAAATCAACGCTCGCCGCTAATAATGGCGGGAACAATGGCGCCGAATTCAAAATGGCGTTCGACAAAGCGCCGTTCATTATATTATCTGCTCAATAAAATCGGTGGCGTTCTAAATTTCCCAAAATTTATTTATTTATTGCTTTTATAATACGTCCGAGTATATATCACGGTGCTGTCATACTGGCGGGCGATAATGCAAAATTTGCGGCCTACGGATGATGTGGAGTCGATTTATTGCCGGAATAATTAGCGACCTGTTTTATTATTATTTATTAAAGAGGGAAAAAAACTAAGCTATTAGAAAATATATTATACCTATGAAGGAAGAAAACTCGTTAAAAGTAACTGTGTATTGTGTTTTTTGTATAGTAGTTTTATGAACCTTAACCGCTTTAATAGTGTATGACTGTGAAAAAAGTTTCTAAAGATTATTCCTTTCCTACTTTCAATACTTTCAGAATTGATAGCATCCACATTATTTACACAATCAATGCACCATAAATATCCACATAAATCTATTGTCTAGTGGATTTAATTTTTTAAAATTAAATCCACTAGACAATAGATTTATGTTACAAAATCAACATTGCTTTCATTTTCATAAAACGCAAAGGAGAAGAACAGTTTCACACAGCAAGTCTGAATAGGCTATTAATGAGTAGTGTTTAACCTAATACTACAACTCGTAAAAGAATTGACTAAGGTTGTACATAACAGATTACCATAATTTTATTTATCATAATGTGTTATCTGTTGTGGCTTTTAATAAAACAGAATGAAATAAAGCAAGACAAAATCAAACTGAAGAAGTCGTGACGCCAAATAAAAACGATACAGACGACTCCAGACTGTCGTTGTCCGTCGCGGCATAGAAGTGCTGCAAGCGTGGACGTCACAATAACTCGTCGCTTGAATGCGGCATGACTCATTCCGCTGCCGACGATGAGGTTATCATTTGCAGAGCTCTCATTATAATGAAATTCATTGTTGAACTCTCGCCATTGACGGACGTCAAAGCAGAAGGCTGCTCCATTGTCGATCTAACGATGCAGCGTTGTGAAGTTCTGCGTTAGACACCAACGCCTGGACGCTCCGGCTTTGATTGTCGGTGTTAATGCCGACTTAACGACCACCAGACTGGGACCGCGGGATAACTGAAGAGGTACGAAATGAATCAGACCGGTGTGAGGTTGGAAACCTTTGGTAGATATGTAAGTGTTATTAAAATGATTTGGACCGAAATGCGGTTTAACGCTGTGAAAATAAAAGCGTGAAAAGACTATTTCAATCAGTCCTTAGTCTTAATCAAGTAGTCCTTAGTCTTATGAACTGTTTAGCGGTTGTCCATAAGTTTTATATTGTTACATCCTTAAACAAAACGTAACATAAACAGTAGGTAGTGATAGTCCAGATTTAGGATTTATAGGTAAGGTTAATGTGCACGTGATTGTAACAATCGAAATATGCAAATTAAAATAGATATATTGCAACGTACGTTTGACGATATATTGCTAAAAGTCAAGTTGTTCGTAAAATATTGCGGGGAAAGGAAAATTTCTTCAACGTTTTTGCAACACCACAGCCGTTAAATAGAAGAAATTCAATGCTATAGTTTTGTGTACTGTAGTAGTTTTAAATTACCGTTTCTCTTGTCTATGCATGTAGGGCTGGCTGGATCCGAGAAATGTGCGGGAACGGAAGACCGTTGCAAAAGTTTTTATACTTTTTCTTTCATTTGTGATGCGTAAGGAGAAAAGCTACTAACCAGTATACATGAAATATTGCATATACGCAAACTTTTAGTTAGCAATTTTATTTTCTTTTTTTCAAGAGCTTCCAATAAATCTGGTTTAACATTTGTTCTTCACCCGTACGATGGGCTTTGGAATCTTCTGCGGAATGGCAGAGGCATCCACTGCCCCGTTAAACAACACAACGCGTCAAACATAAGCATTCGGAAACAATCCAACTGCGAAACTCAATTCCACACAATTAATTAACATTACACAAACCGTTGAGCCGCGCTGTTAACGACAATTAATACGCAACAAAAAACAATCGCGCCCCGACAACGGTTATTTCCATTCGAATAAAAGTCAATTACAGTCGCGCGCACAGGTTTTAAAATATCAAAAACGGCCAACGCGTTCTACGCGTAATTATGGAAATAATTACCGGCCGACGGACAAACGGGTATTTACGACCGCAATCAAACACAGTTGCACATTAAACGCGATTCATTATCAACAAAAATGAGTTTATATTTATTTGCGAGCGCGATTGTACCACAAACGTCAAAACAAACGGCACGGGCCGCATGTATCTGTCATTTACCACAAAAACTAGATCGAACCGGTTGTAGGCGGTTTACGGCCGTTTTGTTGATATTTCAGGTTCAAAGCATATTTGAATTCTTGAATGATTTTTCTTGACGGCCTACCACGATGTAGTAGACGGAGACGATGTTTTTCCGAATGTGACATGGTAAATGTGTTCGATCTTTGGCCTTATTACACGTCCAGATAATATTTTATGTATTCACTATACGAAAGTAAAGATAAATTTGATTAATAGCTTTTGTTTTGCGTGCTTGTATTTGTTGGATATGTAATAGATTTTAAAAGTTGTTTTAATATAAAATTTATATTAACATTGTATTTTAAATGTCAAATAAAATACGCTGAAAGCTATCTTCAAATTCAAGTTAAAGTATCTAAGTCAAAAGCCTTGAATAGCTGCTTCTACGTAATAACGTCAAAATCAGATTTGCAAATTTTAGTAGAGTGTATACAGTTATTAAAAATAGTTTAGAAATTACAGCATTTATGCAGTTGTAGAGGTTAGAGAGACTTGGGATAAGTTCGTAGATATTTTATCATCCTTAAATGAAGAACAAATGTGGTAGAGTTCGAAACAAATATATTCGCAGTAGAAAGAAAGTAAAAGACATACTCGAGCTCAGAAGATTAATAAGCTAGAGTGCCGATGAGCCGGCCATATAATAGAAGAACCGATAACCGATGGGGAAGAAAGGTTCTCGAGTGGCAGCCTCGTTACTGGCCATCGCAGTTTAGGATGGCTCCCCACTAGATGGAGTGACCAGCTACGGAAATGTGCGGGAAGTCGAAGGTGCCTCAGGATCGTGCTTCGTAACAAGCTCAAATGCTGACGATGATGAAATGAAGAAAATCAATGTAGTATTTGTGCCCGGTTCGCACAGAGTCACGATTAACTTGTCAATGAAATTCCTAAAATTTCTGGTCAAGACTTTAGCAGCAGTATATCCGATGACCGTGAACGCTGGAAAGAGTTTGAAACGACGGTAGTTTAAAATCAAAATGAAACGCGCCGAATTCCGTAAAACAGTTACGTTTAAATGTATATATAGTGTTTGCGATAAAACAAGAGATCAATAGACGAGAACGAGTTATATAGCAAAGTGTATTGTTAAAAATATGCATTACCATAACTAAAGAACTTCGGCCGCTTCTGTTTACACCGTCATGGAATTGTTTGGGACGCGGCAGTTTGTTTGTGTAATTTTGGAACACATGTTATTGAGTACAAGGAGGTGCATAAGCTTGTCTATCATCGGCCGTGCGAGGTGCGAGCGTTGATCGACAAATTTGAGATGAGAGTTGTGAATTTACGGGCTCATCGCGTTGGTAGAGCTAAGAAATAAATAGATGTGTCTCAACTTATGACTTATAGCATACGTATTGACTACCCGGTTGGCGTGGGGAGTAGCGAACCCGCCTCTTGCGCCGGTGAGTGTGGCTTCGGTCCCCACTACTAGAAAAACATTGTGTGATGAACGTAATGTTTTTCCAGTGCCTGGGTGTTTATGTATGTATAACATGTATGTACTTACAAAAGAAAAATATGTTCAAGTATGTTTATCATTCTTCTAGTAGCCATAGTACAAGCATTGCTTAGTTTGGGACTAGAGAATGTTGTGTAAAAAAACTGTCCGAAAAATATTATTTATTTATAATTATTCATCCGATGCAATGAACAGAACTTAGAAGATACATCCTATTTCATTTGATATAAGCGTTCGTTTATCACGTGCTTACCGGTGAAGGAAAACATCGTGAGGAAACCTGCATATTTTAGAAATAATAACAAAAAAAAATTTTTCGAAACTATGTCAAGTCCGCCAATCCGCAGATGGGCCGCGTGGTGGACTACGCCCTGATAACCTCTGTAGAGGAGACTTTTTCCCAGTTGTGGGACATTTATTACTTTACTTTTACTTACTTTTATTTCGGATTCGCGATAGTAATAAATATTTTAATAGTATTTCTACCGATGTATTTTCTTTCGCCCTCTTAAAAAAAGTAATGAAACATCCCATCTCTACAAAAACGAATGGAATGTATTCCTGTTAGGTTTTTGGCATGTAAAAACTTAAACTTCGTGGCGCAGTTGCCAAGGTATTGGCTTCGGCGTCGGGGGTCGTGGGTTCGATTCCCACACGAGACAACTATTTGTGTAACCCACAGATAGTTGCTTCGGATCTGGATGTTTGTCCGAGTGAAATTTATGTTTGTGAAACATCCTTACAACACAAGATAATGTTATGCTAAAGTAAAGGCAATGTTTAAAATAAAAAAGTAAATTAATATACAGATAGTAAATAATCATCAACAAGATCTGAGCGCTCTCCAATCAGCCAACTGGCAAGTGTCAGAGGCCAAGATCCTGTTTGGATTGCTCAGACAGCGAAGTAAGTAAGTAAATAATCACCATCAACCACAAGCTTTAAGAGTAGGTAAAATACTACGGTCTACTACACTTACTAAACTACTACTTACTAGGGTCCTTGGCAAGGCCGTGCTACTCAAGTTGGAGCAAATATGAAGCCAATTGATACAATATTTTTTTTATGCGAATATTTGCCAAACGAGCAGACGGGTCACTTGACGTTAAGTGAATACTGCCGCCCATGGACATCTGCTAGAACCGAGGGTTAAAGATGCGTTGACAACCTTTTGAAAATTGGGCTCCGGCTACCTCACTCACCAGGCGAAACGCGAAAGTATTTGTCATACTTTCACTTTACGCTGGACCTCTGTGAGGTCGTGGTATTTACCCGGACGGGCCTGCCCATTCGTGCAACAGCCGAGGCTGCTGCGTGGTCCTACCACCATGATACAATATCGCCGTACATCTACAACATAAGTAGAGTGGCCAATCTAAAGATTCGACCCGTATTCAGTAGATGAAACGCCAAAATATCCTTCCTCTTAATGCAGGTCTTCCATGCCAGTTCCATTGACGAGCCTTCCCATTCGTTTTACGATGAACCGAAGTACCTTCACCATAGTTACATGTTTGTTGAATAATCTTTCCTTATACCGAGCTGCGTCAAAATAATCACCCTTCGTTAAGTACAGCATTTAATGCCCCAACCGATAAATCACTTCGGTGGCAACGACGAGATCGAGTCGCTTTCTCGTGTCGTGACGCGTGCACGTCCGACGATCAAACAAACAGTCGGGCGGCTGGTGGCCGGGGTCGATCGACGAGCGATTCATTCGCCCGATGACGAATTGCCCGGCCGGGATCTCACGCCGTCTGCGCGTAAACACCTCCCGGCAGTGTCCACGCGTTCCCGTTTCTTGCGGACAGCGCCGGGACTTAGGTAGATAGCGATAACACAATAGTTTTTTGTTATTTCGATTTGATTTAACAGTTTAGTTTCGGTTTCTGTTAAGAGATACGAAAGTTTTTATTGAATACTTTCTCCTTAGAACAGTGGTGTTTCCAAAGCGTCGGAATTAAAAGATAGAAAGGAAGTAGGATATTGTACTCGACATTAATAAACAATAGTTATTTTGTTATTTCGATTTGATTTAATAGTTTAGTTTCGGTTGCTGTTAAGAGATAAGAAAATTTTTATCGAATACTTTATCCTTTCTTTAATTTTTATAAAGTTAAATATTTACTAATCTTACTTAGTCAAACAGTGTTAAATAAATCATCATAATAATCATAGATACATAATATCATCGTTATACTACACATAGACAACATACGGCTATTTAAGCTATCTAATGTCAGGCGGTGTCTATGAATTTTAGTGAATCTTATCTCACCGGATCGCAAGAGATTAGACAGTAGTTTTTATTAGACATAGGACATAAAAATATATTTCATATCCCTTTTGTAATATATAATGTTTGAAAAAGAAAAAATATACATGTGAAAATGTTGATAAAAAAACCAAATTAAAACACAAAATAATAATAATTTAATATTTTATTTTATAGAATGATAAATTAACATCAAACTGATCTATGTGGTATGTGATGAGGTGGCAGAAGGGGTACACAGTACGTAAGATCTACATTATCTAGACACCCACAATAGAAACGTTACAGTACGTAAGATCTTTTTTAAGGTTTTTCATTTTCCAAAGTTCGCAAGGAAACATTCCTCATATTAAACACAAGATTCTTTCTGTATCACTTCGATGGAGCTGAAGCCAAATTCTTCACGCTTCAAATATTTCGGAGACGTGTCCCGGACCAAGCGGGCGGCGTGGCCACCGCGATCGCCCGCGCGCTTCTTGATTTAAATCCCGTAACAAAATATGTACTGTTTTACGCCCGTGCAACGATGGATTTATCCGTCCTAACATTCGACTGCGGGGCATTGTCGGCGCATAGCTCTTTGCCGCCCAAATATTTACGCTAGTCCCGATCCGCGTATATTGCTTTACGGCCAATATCTCGGCTGAGTCAGTGCTCGATTACTTATGTTATGATAATGTTCGAGTTTCTCGAATTATACCCGATGCGCTCGTAAATCGGCGCGTTTGTTTGGAGCGGTCGCGGCGAATGGATTTTATAATTCCACCGTTCGGTTATCGATGACGCCCGTGCCTATAACTGTCAGCCGGCAGGAGTTATCGATGGAGCGATTTCGCTATTCCGCCGACGGAAAGTTGATGTACGCGCACGTTAACTCGACGCCGGCCAATCGGAACGTTCTAGAATCTTGTATCTTGTATTAACTGATGTTTTTGCTTTCAGTCCCGAGACTATTAAAGCTTCAGCTGACGCAGAACCGGTGGGCTAGCCAGAATCCACGGGTTTGGGCCTCCGCTGTGGGTAGGGCCGCGCATGTGCTCATGCGTGCGTTTAACTATGGTGTGTCATCTAAGGGCCATGGAGGTTGCGGTTCGGACCGGGACCCCGATGGCCGTCATGTTCTAGAATTCTGCGCTGTACAACTCGTAGCGATGTACTAGCCCGGTCTTGAATACACATACCATAACTTACTCCCTTCTCTAATGTTATATATGTATAAGTCAAAAATCAATATTATACATGTGTGATATTTAATTATTTCAGTAGGGCATCTTATTCATGCATACATATTATGTTTCTTGCTTAATATGTTCAGTGAAAAGTGCACAAGAAGTATATAAATAATGATTACTTACAGCTTACGACATATTTCTATGAAGCCATGCTCTTTACATGACTCAAACACATTTTAGTTAGAAATTTAAATTGTTTATAGTGCTAATCTTTGCACTTAAGATTTTAATATTGAAATATGTAGAAAAAGTACGAAAAGATTGTTGCCGAAGACGTGGGTTCGATTCACACAGCGGCGACAATCTTTTCGTACTTTTTCTACAGAATTTAAAATTTTAGTTAAAGCAAAACCATGGACGATTCATGTAATGTGCTTTTAGCTATCACTGCATATTGTTATCAAATGTCTTGCACCACTAAAAAAATTATCGTGATCGTTAATTACCCAACATTGAAACCACTAATCCGATTAACCGATCGAGCGATGTCTCTCCGTGAAATATTACCAAAACAGCTCAGTTTTGATATTAAAAGCGCCAAACGTCGCGTTGTGCAAAACCGCTTTAAACCAGCAATGTGTTAGGGCGGTCAAACAACAATGTGTTAGGCAAACGGAACGTAAGACGGAATTAGCACGGCGACTAAAAACGGGCACGGTTACCGCCGGAATCGCGTCCCTGGCGCACTTGGCGGGCCGAATTTAATATCTGTGCAGTTGCCGCCTAAACCTCTTATAATTCTGCCGGACGCCTCTCGTAAAGAGGGCTCCAAACTTGCAGTTTTTATCGTCGTGCGCTTGCGGTCACCGCATAGTTAAGGGGCGGACTTAGGAGCACTTAAGCCGAACTTCTACTTGCGTATTCCAGTTCAGCGGTTAAGATGTCGGCTAGTGCAGTCGGGTCCTATGTAGCATCAATAAATGATTTAGTGCATAGATAACAGCAGGTCCATTAATAAATATGTGAGTTTGATAAAGTCAGTGTAGACCGACTGTGTTCTTGCTGAACGTAACTGATGTGATTGTGGAATTTTAAAGTTGCAATATAAAAATATAAGAAAGATTTTTGAAACAGTATGACGAATTCATACGCCGTCGTTCGAATTTGAATCTCTGCTCTTAGCAATAGACGCTCGTTTTGAGAACTAATTCATAATTTATATGTTTTGCTTAACTAATGAGATGCAGGTACAAAAGTGATTACCGATTTAAGAATTTAACGTGCCAAAAGCTTTTGTTGTTGTACAAATAAATTGAAGCGAGGAAGTAAAAGTCATTATAACATCCAGTAATCGGTAGAAAGCCCGCTATATCTACACGATTACCGACTGTTGAACTCTTCCGAAAACAGAGCTCATTACGTGACGTCTAGAGGCTTCCCCTTAAGAGACCAGCAGGTATTTAGTCCACTATTTATAGAGGTGTGTTAAAGAGACTGAGCCGGCTCCCCGATCCCGCCGCCTGATATTGCGCGAATGTAAATACAAGCATTGTCCCAGTCCTGAAACCGGCCAGTTCACCGCCACTAAACATCGCTTAGGTCCACCGAGGATATGCAACAAAGAGTAAGTTACAGCGACACACGCTGCTTACCTCGGCTTAAGTGGATTGTTCTTGCGATTTCGAAGATTTTGAATGCTAGGGTGAGAAGATCTTAACGTTTACTTAATTTCGAAATCAACCAATGAATGTTTCATTTATAGAAAAAGTAGATTATCGTATTGTCAACTTATGTTGTAAATATGATGTAAACTATAAAATTTAAGAAAAGAAATAAAAACTAAAACTATAGAATATTAATTATTATTCTAAGGAACATTGCTCTACGTATATAACTGACAATCTAATTTTGCTTTATATCCATCCGCTTTTGTTGGACTTATTTCTTTTGTTTAAATATATCTCACGCACGTTAAAGAGCGTCAAAAGTCCTTAAATAATAAATCTGATGATTATTTCTACGGTTAATTCCAATGACATCAAGAACTGGAAAAAAAATATAAATTATTCATTATGACTGTTGAGATAATTTTTTTTGAGAGCGAAGGTGGCAAGCTATTTGACGGTTCACCTGATGTGACGTAATAACCGCCGTCCATTGACACTTGTAACACCCATAGGATTGCAGATATATTGTCACCTTTTAATGAATTTGGCCCCGGCTACCGCGCTCACTAGACGAAACGCAGAAGTACCACACTTCCACTTCACGCTGGTCTTCCATGGGGTCGTGGTACTTAATCGGACGGATCCATTCGTGTAACAGAGATGACTGTTGCGTGACCTATGTAACTTCTTCTTCAGTTGACCCAAAACGCTTTTTCAGTTAATGGCCTGCTTAACTATCGGACGCTATCGGGACTGGGTGCAGTAACTTGAGGCTTAGCGGAGTATATCTAAGGTCCGATGCACCCGATTGCAACCCACATTGTCTCTGATGTACGCGACCGCTCTGCTGCCGGCCGCCCGTAAACATTGCACCGCCCAGAGAAGTACCGACAGCAGAAACAAGGAAACAATATTCACTAAAAAGAAATCAATAATAGACAAATACACCGAAAATATATTGTTTCGATTCCCCCTGCGAGTTTGCTGCGTAATTGTGAATCTAATATTTTCGAGACAAAACACATATCGCTTGTGGTAGTGCCTTACCACTTTAAGGCAGGCTCGTTAAAAGAGAACCATGGTAGAATAGAAGACAGGTGATACGTAACATTTTTGCGTTACGTCTCTTGAGCTAGGTAGCCGTGAGGTTACATGGTTTATAGACGTTCATGTACGGCGATGTTACTTATCATAACATGAACTGTCATATCATTAGTCACTTTATTTTGTATAAAAAAATTTTGTAGTAAAACTTTTTTATATACTGTTAGCTGATAACTTCAATGACCGTGTCGGGGCTAACTGGGTGGCACATCTGAGTGTTTGTACCTAAGGAGGGTTGACGTCTGGCAAACGGGTGGCCTTAAAATACCTAGCTAATATTAAAAATATGGTTCACATGTTGTACCACCACACTTTGGTGGGGTAAAAAGAAAAAGAAAGAAGGATAAACGAAAACTTTTGTCTGCGATAAGCCTAGCAGAAGCATTACCTTATAATTTAACTTATTAATCAATCATTTTGACTAAGATTTATCAGTGCGTTTATTCTGCTGACGTTACTTTAAAAAGTTTCTACCGGCTGAGGTATTAAAAAGCTACGTTAGAGGACTTCAGTCAACCGAGTCCGTATAACGATGGTTACGAAATTCGTAACTGGAGTATATGCGGCTTATCATGAAACTTAAATTATCAACGGGATTTAATATTCTTTGTCTAATTTATATGAAATTAAGGATCAATAAAATTCTAATTGCAAAATAAAATGCTACTTAATTAAATAAAACTAAATTATGGATTTTATCGCGTAAATTATAGTCTTGATTTTCGATGTTTCCAATGTTCTTTTGTCCCGCGAAAGATAACACGAAAATATCCGTATACTTAAAAATTTGCAGTATTCAATGGAAACTGTATTTTCAAAGTGAGAGTTTCATTTCGATGAAAATGTAAATAAAAGTAAAGTAAAATCGGTTTTTAATTTAGTATACACGGATTTATTTGTAGTTTGAATCTAGGTGTTGGAGTTGTGTTGGAGAATATCAAATTGTTTATTTACAATGTAGGTTTTTATTATTTCATATATCAGCACATAAAATCATAGGTATGTTATAAAGGATACTGGGAAGTATCCTGAAAACAATATACAAGAACAGAGTAGCCTTTTGCCTAACTGTGGTCCAGATATGCAATAGGTTTACATAATATTAATTCAGATAGGTGTTACTATAACTATAAAAAATAATGTTTTTGTAATAACTACTACGAAAACAATATTTTTTCTAATGTAGGACAGTTTATGTTAATGAGCCAAGCATTTAAAGATAATACAATGTTAAAAATTCTATCGATTAAATATTTATATTGCTTTGAGAGCAAATCAATTTCAAGGACTAATCTGTTTGCCTGCGTTTGTATAACGTTTCTGTGCGTAGAACGGGTTCAACAGAACGCTGAGGGCCGTTTTTAGCCGGGGCGATTACGTAGAAAAACGCGGGAAACGCTTAAAAGCGGGGGCCGGGGGTGGGTTGGGGCGAAAATGCAAATATGAAATATGAAAATGAAGATGGCATGTAATAAAAGTGATATACTGGGCTCCGTAGAGCCATTCCGAGACGGGGTAGTCGACGCTCGTCAGGTTTATGCCGGGCCGTCTATCATCGCTCTGACAGTCTTCATGGTCGCCCCCCGGGGGGCGGGGCGGTGGGGGCACCCCGGATTTATTATTGCGATGTTGACGCGACGTTTTATATTCTGGCCTGCGTGGACGTCTAGTTCTGACCGATGTGCTAACGATGCTGCATTTTGCACCCGATGTTTAGCGGTCGCATTCTTTCGGAACACCAGCCGCGGAATGAATTGCGTGTTCGATTTATAATGCAATAAATTTCTTTAGGTAAACGATGCAAGGAATCATTAAGTTTTATGTTTGTTAAACGTTCGCGGGTTATGAATCTGGTTGAATTGTTTTCATTCGATTGCATATTGAAAGAAAAGATCGCTCACATGTAACGTATCTGTGTAGACTGTTTAAAATAGAGAACAGTTGATGAAATGATTTGATTACTTATAAAAATAAATCGTTGTATAAACATTTATATAAACACTTTATTATCACTACAATATCTACATATACAGACTCTCAATGTCGTACTAGTTTACTCACTCCGAGTAGAGAAATCTTCTGTTAAATATCCCACTGTATAAACCATCATAATTTTATTATTTTACTACACACCTTTACCATACCATTATGACGGTCACTTAAGAAATTGACCGTTGTATAGCAACTAACTGGCTTCTTAATTGCTATTTGATTTATACGTTTTACAATTTACTTTAAAATGTTTACGTTCATTTTAATAAAGTATAGTCTAATTTGAACGAATGTATAATATAGCGATAATTTCATTCAATCATATTATAGTAGTGATTTCACTAGAAGTTCGGTAGCTGACATATTACTCGTTGTCTTCAAACAGACATTAAAACAAATCTTGTTTCAATTGGAGTTCAATCGGATTAAAAAAAAAGTAAAGTATCAGCCTGTATATGTCTAGGGGGCCTTGTCCATTGCCGGGCAAAGGCCTTCTTTGTACAGAGATTATTAGGGCGTACTCCACCACGAATTAACTTGTGATCTGTACACAGTCCGTCAACTAAATCGGTGATCACCGATAGTTCGTGTTGCGAACGCAACGACGGTCGCGGCACAAGACATCGGCGGGGGCGTTTCGAATACATCATCGAGTTACAAAGACAACGTAATACCTTCCGTGGCACACGTCGACGAACAATGGCGAAATTAATTACCTCACGCCCAAAGCGATCGCAGACGGAACATGCGAAACGAAACGACAAAAACCCCCGGTAGGGGCGGTGGCCTTATTTATGGGGGCGCAAGTCACGGGCGATCGGCGCAAGCCGTGCACGAAAAGTCTGATCGAAAAAAAGAATTGGAATGCGCTCTCATCGCCTGTAAACCCCACGGCGTCCTCTCAGACTCGACGGTGAATATCTTGAGATACTTCGAGAAAAATGTGATAACAAAACTAAAAGTTGTAGTACCGAGTTGTCGAATGGCTCTGCAATTGCTCGTTCTTTAACTACGCTTTGCAATTATTACACTTTGAAATTTAACGAGTTTGAGATCTACGTCTACCAGACAATATTTGTTCAAGTTTTTATTTCTTCTAACAAAGTAATGTCGTCTTAAAGTAAGCAAAATAAAGCATTTTTATGCCACATTTTGGTTCAAGCAAGACAGTAAGCATTTAAGCTAACCGAAAACTAAAAAAGATCGGCCAAGTGCGAGTCGGACTTGCGCACGAAGGGTTCGGTACCATTATCTATTTTTAGTATTTGTCGTTATAGCGGCAACATAAATACATCATCTGTGAAAATTTCAACTGTCTAGCTATCACGGTTCATGACATACAGCCTGACAGACACACAGACAGCGAAGTCTAGGTAATAGGGTCCGGTTTAACCCTTTGGGTACGGAACCCTGACAATTTCAAGACCTGCCGCGGACATATTATCGCTTTTACTGTGACTCCAGCCCCATCCGTCGCGGATCGCGCATGTGTGCGCGAGCAACAGAATTATAAAAGGGTAAATAAAACAGAAAGCTTACACAAGTCATAAATTTGATTTATAGAGATTAAAAAAGGCGCTTTAGAAACGGCTCGAACGAACATTTTCGGTGGGACGAATCGAGAGATGAAGAGTACGGTGCGAGGAAAAGTTTTATCGCTCTTTCATAAGATATTATTCGGGCTTGATTTTTGAGAAGCTTTATGCGAGCTTTTGTCTTGTTAGTGCTAAATAATGTTGTGAGCTTCGTGTTAACTATCGAATAGTGTTCATTCTTCACACACACACACACACACGCGCACGCGCGCACCATCTCTGGTGTAATATATATTAAGTATTTTCTGCAATAAGTTTTAAGCTTAAATTAGTTTTTCGTTGGCATTATGCGCGCTATAAGCACTTGCCCTAAAAAATAAAAACTAGCACTGCCATTTGCAATGGTTTGCTACTGAAAAAATATTTTGCAGAAAAATCCTAAAAAATTCTAAAAAATAATAAATAAAAAAAAATAAGTACGATTTGTCAGGAGATGAAAACAAAATGTAAGGTCACAATATATGTGATATGTAATTTTACGTAAATCGAATGTTGTAAATCTTTTTTTGTAAATAAATTATTAATTATTGAGAAAAATTAACAGCAATTTTCTTGAAAATTTATTATATGTTATTTTTGTGTCGACGGTACCGACGTCAGAACACTGTCGATGGCCCGGGCATCAGTGGGGGAGCGGTAAGAAAATTTACAGGCACCGCCGTATTTCACCGCGCTTTTTCTGCTAATCTACCCTCTTAATGCTTTGCATTGTTTACCTGCTGACCCTACCCCCCGCTTTGTTTTAATGGGCGATTATTCGCGCTTGCCGTTTCTCTGTTTCGACTCAGATTTTAATGAAGACGACACTTACATGTATCACGTTACATTTAATGAGACGAAACTAATGATTTGGTATGAATGAAATTATTTCGTATGAATTCGTTACCATCACGCTTATCACTTGTACGGGTAAGCAGGTATTAGAGATTTCAACTTTCTTCGACCTGGAAACGCCTTCTTGATTCTTCCACACTCATACATGTATGCTTACATTACATCCACATAAACAACTTTGATTAAGTGATATCGAGATTCTGAAAATTTTAAATTTTATTATATCAATTCTAAACTTTGGCTAGACAAGTAAGTACTAGGCACAACATTTAATTATGGGAACTTCAGCAACGGTTAATTTGGTTTGGAAAGAACGCTAAAATTTACTTTATATTGCCTTTTATAATGTATTGCAGTCGATAGATTTTAATTATGAATTATTCATATCATATTAAATTAAAATGAAAAAGCTAAGTAACAGCCTATATAAGTGTATCCCACTGCTGGGCAAAGGCTTGCTCTATACAAACGGTATAAGACTATATACTACTAGTACGGCATAGTCCACCACGTGACTCCACCGAGGATTGGCAGACTTCATATTTTCGAATTTTTTTTTCTTATTACTTCGAAAATATGTAGGTATCCTCACAGTGATTTCCTTCACTGAACACATCATAAGTAAGCACCTAAAATTGACAAATTCATTGGTGCTGGCACCGGGAAATGAACGGATGCTCGAGAATATTGAATTAAAAACGAGCGACTGACCACTGAGCTATCACATACTCTTATATCATAATAAAGATTTATTTAAAAGCAGGCAATAACATTTTCCTTTGATATCATTATGTCTGAGCATTCACCGTTCGTTATACGAACTCTAAACATATGCTTGAGTTAGAGATTTGTACTGTGTATTTGTATTACTTTCGAAATCTCATTTTGTACCTTAAAATTTTTTTACCATTACAAAATAGTAGCTAACAACTGAAAAGTATTTTTAAGTAAAACAAAGTTGGTGTCTTATACTACAAAATAACTAACATATTATGTAATTAGTTTGCAACATAATTATTAACCGATTACCACTCACAATAGCTTCAAATACTGCTGCTCTCTTTATTAAGTTATATTTTCATTATTAACTTACACCATTAAGTTTAATCTCATATAGTTTTTTCAACCATTTCAAAATAACTTACTGATGTGGCCATAAATGGAGCAAAAGATTATGAACTCTTGTATTATTGCGAACTTAGAAAGACTTTGCGGTGTTCATGATCGCAGGACGTTGAACCAGCAACGTCTAAGAAACGATTCAGGAAAACTACGCAAGTATTTGAACAAACCGCGGCAATAAAGGGAACTTATATTGCTCAGGCTACCTTTGAAGGGCAGAAACACATTTTTCCGCTCGAAGTGCCATACTGCCTGAGACTGACCGCCGTGGACGTGGCGGGGGACCCCCCCCCCCCGGCCCCGTGCAGGGGGTTGGGGTGATGTCAATGCCTGTCAAAGGTGCTTGAAGGAGGAACGCTCACAGCTATGCTCCCAGACGCACCCGTTAAAGCTCTTTTAAACTGTTTCTCTGCTCGCTTAATATTTATATCAACTTATTTCGTTTATTCGAATACTGCAGATTGCATACATAATACTATTATATACTATTTATTTAACGTACCTAATAAATAATCAAAAGGTTATCGCTAGACCTAGTCAACTATAAAATTTAGGCGTAATATGACTACGGTTTTTATAAGTATTCGAAACGTAAACATTAAATTTGTAAAGTATTTAAAAGTGATAAAAGCAGTAAAGACATTTTATTTGCAGCACTTTATTTTTTAACGACACCAATTCTTTGGTGTCGTTGAAAATTAAGCACTAAAGATTGTATTGTAATAATGATGTTATCAATTCTCATTCGTTGATCCAGTAAATTGTTTACATACGTCATTCCATTTACATGGAAAATGAACACTTGTATATTTTTACAAACAGCAATAGCAAATAGCAATATATATGTATTATTTGTTTAGGTCACATAAATTCATATTGCAATTTTATTTATTGTACCTACCACGATTTCTCCTCACGCCCCGGGTTGACTGGTAGAGAATGCCAATAGGTATTAAGTTCGCCCCTTGTAACCCTTTTTGAGGTGTTTGTAAATAAGGTAACTACTTCTCACTAGGTATTCTGCATATATTTATAAAGAATAAGATCTCATGTTCTTTAAACAAAGTGAACACAAAGTTCGTTTAGATTATGCAAAGTCCACACTTATCTGTTCCAGAAAGTGACAGGTTATCAGCTTGTCACCCCACACGGAGCAAATGTGGAACAAAAATTTTAATGTGTAACCATTCCCTATATACTCATTGTTGGAAGCTATTGCTATTTGAAGTCGCGACTAAAGATCGCTAACTCGACACTCCAGTCACTAGGCCATCACTACCTTCGTTATTCAAAATTCAAAACAATTCAAAATTCTAAATACCTTCATTCAAATAGACGCTTGGTTCTAATGAAACGTCGTTTTACATAAAAATTAATAAATAAGTTCGTAAGTCGTTTGTAACTAACCTATTAGAGGAAGAGCACGATGATCTACAAATATTCAAACTCTCTATTGCATTAAATAAAGCTGGGCTAAGCTTAAAAACTATGTTTTATTCGAGAAAGCCTTGCGGCGGCCGACTATTATGTAGTGTGCCGTAAAGAACGGCATTCTGGGCCGTTCGGACGGGGCCAAATAGAAAAATGTCGCACCGAATGGAAACAGTCATATGGAGGCCGGCTCCTTGCGCTCGCAAATGACCTTCATATAGTAGATCCAGCCAATCTATGCGACAGCCAGTCCAGCTCAGTTTTCGATTTGGCAAGAGCCCTGGCAATACTGGAGTTCGTATTTCGAGCGGCACACGCGGCGAGATACGGGCGCGCGGCAGTTTATGGCAACTGGACGCATGCAGCGCTGGCCTGGCTCTAAAGAAAATATAATGCAATAGTATGCAAGATCCGCCATTTTGAAAAAGAAACTGTGCTTCGTTTACTAAATGGGTCGCTCCATATTCATGCCGCTTGACATGAGAGGAAATATTGATGTGTTTGTTATGTACTCCTTGTGATGACATATCTGTATCGATGATGCATTTTTTTGGATACATGTTATTTTATCTTAATTATTATGAGATTTCTCAGTGTTTACAGTGTTATTTTATGCTTTAAAAAGTTTAAAATGTGGTGGTATTTCAACAATAGAAATATCACTTTATTTTAGTACGAATGTAGTACGACGACAGATATGGGCATAGTCCTCCACGCGGCCCCACTGCGGATTGGCGGACTTCACATATTTTCGAAATATATATATATTTTTTTTGTTATTATTTCGAAAACATGCAGGTTTCCTCACGATGTTTTCCTTCACCGCGGAGCACGTGATAAGTCAGCACTTAAAGTTAAAAACTTCATTGGTGCCGGCACCGGGGATCGAACTCAGGTTGCTCGAGTATATTGAATTAAAAGCGAGCGCCCGGACACTGAGCTATCACGGCTCAATATATTTATTTATTTGTCCTTTATTGCAACAACTTATTTAGGGAGTTACAAAGGGCAGACTTAACACCAACTGTCATTCTCTAACAGTGAACTAACCGTATATAGCTACCCTTAAGTCTGTTTTTAACTGTTGTCACAGCAATATTCTTTATCGACTGTTATGTCCACCCCGTATTTAGTCCGACTTAAATTACAGTGACGGTCAGATTCAGCTATTAATGTTGGTAATGCGGCAGTTTCCATACACTTCTAGAAGTGTCACAAACGAAAAGCCCGTAATACTTCAGGGCTATTGAGCTTTTATAGTTATTTATTTAACCCTTCGGGCGCTTATAATAAAGCAGTCGACGGTCTGGGCTTGGCGCATCAGGTCCGCACAATCGATGCGATAGAATTTTACGAGATTCGGTCGCAGTTCGGTAAGCAGCAATCGTAAATAGTCGCACGCGGACCTAGAGATAAACTGGATGCGGCGAATCATTTTTTAATTATGGACAATAGATTTCACGGCTTCATTCAACGACCCGGTTTTCCGAATGGGTAGTGACCCTGCCCCTTGCGCCAGAGACTGTGGGTTCGATTCCACTACTGGAAAAAAATATTATCATAGTATTTTTCCAGTGTCTGGATGTTTACTTATTTATTTACAAAAGAAAAGTATGTTTATGTATGTTTTCTAGTACAGTTATCTAGTACCCATTGTACAATCGTTGTTTAGTTTGGGACTAGAAAATGTTCTATAAAAATGTGACCTGAAAAATATGTATAAATATATTTATGAGATTATCCGTGACTCAGTAAAATTAAATATAAATCAGCACTGAGCCCAGCAGTGGGACATATAAACGCTGTTCCTTAACATTTTTAATTTAAGTTAGAGGAGCTTTTAAGCTTTCAGCTCTGTAGTTGCCGACATTCAGAATAGCTCTATGGTATCTTGCCAGATAACTTTTTGGTTTAGGTCTAAATGATCTTATCAAACATATTTACGGATGTATTTCAATGGATGCAGGTGGCTCAGGATCTTGCTTCGTGGCAGTCTATGTTTGTCGCCTATGTTCAGCAGCGGACTCAAACAGGATGAAATGATGACAATGATGATTATAACGGATATACTAGTGAAATATACAAGGCCACATCCAGCAGGATTGGACGTCTCCGTCAGTCACATTAATGCAGTACATTGTATGTAACTATTACGGGGTGAGTTGTGGATTTGTTTTGCCCCGATGGCTGGCAATATGAAAATCAGTTTCAAGTTTCACGGAAGAACGAGCCGATGGGCGCCGGTCTATTTTATTGAAAGCTTTCGTCCATTAGATCGCACGTGGACGCGTACGGACCGTGTTAGCATAATATAAGCACGCGTGAATATTGGGGCGAGGTAGCCCGAGATTAGTTTGATGCGGCCCGTGGAAGCTGCGATTTAAAAAAATCGCTGATACTAAAAGCGAAATATCCTTTATATCCGTGAATATCCTTGGGCCTAACTCGTGTGTTTATTGAGGAATTATTTGAGGGCGTCCGCCCTCTCATCCGATTCATTCTTTTTAAGAATTGTTCATCATTTGCACGATTTAAGCGAACATTGTCAATGATTTTTGACTTTTTTTGATGTAGAAGTCATTGTAATTAGTGTAATAAACCTTTCTGTGCGTCCTACATGTGAGACGCTGTTATTAAGCGCGGAGATGTCATATAGAAAACATTAGGCAATAATAGTGACGTTTTTTTTACGTTATCGAAACGTTGTCGTCATTTAAAGGAGGGTCCTTAATTTCTTAAAAGAGCCTTTTAAATTATTTATTCATACGTAACTCATAAACCTCATAAATAAATACTCCTCAAAACCTCGTACTCATAAATACGTCAATGTTACGAAAAAAAAAGTGTTTTTAAATAATTACGAGACATACGGGACATATTTTTACACAACGCTTGTACTGCGAGTACAAGGTAACCCATAAACATACTTACACGCATTTTTCTTTTTTAAATAAATACATATTACAGATATATAAACACCCAGACGCTAGAAAAACTTGTTCATCGCACAAAATTTTTCCAGTTGTGCGGATCGAACCCACACCCTATGGCGCAAGAGACAGGGTCACTATCCACTACGCCGATTGGGTCGACGATTGATTTTTAATTGCCTTAATTTTATAATCAAATCTTGATATTGTGGAATCGATATTATCGACCCATTGTCACGTCAATCATGGAATAATAACATTGGTAGCGGCGTGACTTACTTGAACAGGAACAGAATAAAGTTTCTCCTTCTTGACGTGTGCTAGAGCTCTCTTTTCACAAGTCGAGTTATAAGATGGCAGATTGCAGACAGCTGTAGCATTTAAGGGGGAGTGCTGACTGAATTGTGAAGCGTATATGTTGTTCGTGTATGGATAATTCTAATGTTTTCTTATATTAAAGATTAAAAATCCTATAGGCTGGGATTGTAACTTAATGTTTATCACAACATTTTAGTTTTTTAGTTCATACATCAATTGTCCTTCGGCAAATTCAAAAAAAGGATCAATTGAATTCTAGGTCCCTAATATAACTTCACCACAAACAGATTTAAACAAAGACTATATAATATACTGGTGGTGGAGATCAAAGAAACCGTTTTTATTATATTTTTGAATTAAAAATGATGTGAAATGAGCAAACGGTTCGAATAATGGTGCGATAGTGTCACCGTCCATGTACAAACAACACCAAAGATGGTACAGGCGTGTCGTCTACTGAGAATGTGGCCCTCCAGTAAAAAGCAAAGGTATAAATCTGCTTGACACCGATCTCCTGTGAGGTCTTGGTACCTGTAAAGCATAACTAACTACAGCTGCAGTGTTAGGTAACCAATTATCACTCTACCACACTAATAATTTAATAAGTTATTGATTTATTTGTTTGTTATTTGACGGAGTACAGTTGCAAAATCGTTAATGCTCACCTCTTTGAACTCTAACTAATGTCTACTACAGACATGGATAGATAATCTGTTTTTCGCCGTGCTTTTTCAGTTCCAAATCTGATGGTTACCCTCGATTTCAAATTCCGAGTGTGAATGTTAGACGGAGACAAAAGATCGGAACATGTTGGAAAAATAATCATCCCGTCGGTATGTCCTGCACTTAAGGCCGATGCAACTGCTAAGACGGACAGCAGGGGGCAGGTAAAGGGGTCAAACGTCATCGATCGGCCCGGGGGTGCCAGGGGCTGGGGGTGGGGTCCACTCGACTTTTATCTACGTCGCAATCATAGCGGACTGGCGTAGCGTGTGACGCGTTGTTTTAACTGAAGGAGTAAACGTTAACATGCTCGGGCGATATCTCTGCAACGAGTGTTGGTTTATCTGGGTCGGCTTTATTAAAATAAATAAATCTCTACGGCCCTTTAGACTTAGGGTTGACAAAAATATGATTCTGTATTAATAGGGTTGTCAGTAGAGAAGCAGTCTCTTATTGTTTAAAGTTCATTAAAATGGCTCTCGTATCAAGAATACTTCAATTTTTTTTGGATTTATTTTAATACTGAGAAAGGGTGATTTTCTTTTTGGAGACTGCCCAACTTTAATATTGAAGTTTCGGATAAGACAATCAATTAACCCCCCATATCTTCACATTCATCTTAATGTATATATTTTCACTGTTTTATATACTAATGACTTGTACTATTTTCACCAACGTGCAATTTAGTTTCTACCCTCAACTCCTCAAATACGTGCAGCGACTGTCACACATTTAAAGGGTTTAAATAAATAAAATTCCGCAGATAATATAATACGAAATTTTAAGATATACATCCATATACATAGTTGGTTACTGTGGTTTTTTTAAATTTAGTCTATATCCTTAGGATATAGACTAAATTTAAAAAAAAATTCAAATGGAACAATTTGGCTGCACATTGATTTTATGTTAGTTTAACGAATAGCGTAGCGAGACTTATGGGCGACTTTGTCCGATACAACATGAATCATATTTTAGTGGTATTATCTAGTTATTTTAACACCGGCTGCCTACCTGACTTCAACCGTTCAATCCGGATCAATTGTCTGTGGGTCACGCAAATACTTGCCTCGTGTGGAAATCAAACCCGCACGACCCCCGGTGCGAAAACAGAATAGCTTAGCAACTGCGCCACTGATTACGCATCTTATTTGACAATTAGATATCTAAGTCATCATTATAAGGCATATGTATGATATACAAAATACATAGTCTATTTTCAACTGAAATAATGTAGTGGTCGCTTCAGATTAACATATAATCACTTATTTCGTTGTGGAATCTTCGAATCACCAAAATTCTGAAAGAAGGCCAAGTTACGATCTTGGAGCGCCTTCTTGTTGAATTTTTGTTTTGAACTGCTTTTATGGAGAATACGACCATGACAACAACAGTTCCCTATTTGAAATGATTTAAGTGTGTGCGTATCAAGTTTAGTATCTGTATTAGTATACCTATTAGTTATAAAATGTTTTAGTTTAGATAAATATAAATTCTCTAGAATTCCCAAGGAGGGTTGACGTCAGGCAGGCAACTGGTCTTAAGAAAGCCTATTTTATGTTAATATCAGTTTATACACTTTTTTCTTTATCAGAAAATTACCTTCGTAGGGTAATGTAGTAGTCAAGCGTTGCAGAAGTGAATCAATAATACAACACGCAGATCTGCGGTCGATGCTAGTCTCGGCTCGGATATATTCCGACAGGGGACTGGAGTATGAGTACCGTTAGTATGAAGATTATTGTATGTCTACACAACATTATGTATCTCTACACATGTGGTATGTAACCAAACAGCCAGATGCGAGATTTAAAGTCCATTTTTGATCTCACTAGCTATGATTTTAAGAGTATAATCATGGTGGTTGGGCCACGCAGCGGCCTACGCTGTTGCACGAATGGGCAGGCCCGTCCGGGTAAGTACCACGACCTCACAGAAGACCAGCGTAAAGTGGAAGTATGACAAATACTTTCGCGATTCGTCTGGTGAGTGAGGTAGCCGGAGCCCAATTTTCAAAAGGTTGTCAACGCATCTGTAACCCTCGGGTGTAGCAGATGTCCATGGGAGGCGGTATTCACTTACCATCAGGTGAACCGTCTGCTCGTTTGGCAACTTTTCACATTAAAAAAGTCATTTTTTATTCGCAACGTTAGATAAATCGCTTACAGCCAAAGGAGCAATTCTTAAAATCGTTTTATCTGTTATTACAAATAACACCATGCTTTAAAGTAGTAAAATAACAGTCTATATGTGTATGTCCCATTGCTGGGCAAAGCGCTTCTCTATTCAGAGTATTTGGGCATAGTTTACCGACCACTGCGGATCGGAGACTTCAATAATCTTCGAATTTTTTTTTGTTATTATTTGGAAAACATACAGGTTTTCTAGCAATGTTTCCTTACACTGTTGACGTGTCAAATCAACACTTATAATTGCAAATAACAATTTCATTGATGCTGGCACCGGGATTTGTTGCTCGGGTAGATTGAATTAGAAGCGAGCTCCCAGACTCCCTCAAAGGAAAGTGTCTCTAAGCTAAGCTCTTTTAAGGTAAGTTAAAGTAAAGTTAAACTTTCTGCAAAGTTTACGTGTACAATAATTTGAGGTTATGTCAATGTTTACAATTTGCTTCTTAATTTTGTCCATATTAAAAATGAGAGGTGTTTATTTCTTTGTTCCTTATAGAGAAGAGATACGTACAGATGTGTAGAGAATCAAAAACACAAACAAACAAAAAAACAAAGCTCGACGCAATTCATTTTTAAATAAGTGTCTTTGTTGATTTTTTGTTATTACGCGTATGATGAACATGGTTAAATGAAACGATACCATTATCTTTATATGTAGGATACATACACATACTAGTCTACTGTGTCGTATAACTGCGTATTTATGTGTGAACGAAGTGAAACTTTTCATTTTGCTTTCGTCCAAATAATAGATATCCGAGCAATTAAAAATGACCGCTTCCTGCTTGAAGCCTGATTTTAAATAATTTTAAACAAAATATTACATAAGAAGAATAGTTAGATATGACAGCTGAGGTAGTGACGCGCTGACTACTCGAGCCTTATTGATTCTTTGAGGAGTGACAGTTACGGAGATTTCTATAAAGTTAGGATTAAGTTTTATTTTATTCCCATTAAACTACCCTGAGGCAATTGCTTAATTCATTTATTTGAGTTCCATTGAGTCCAATGTTTAATTGGTCGACTAAGTAAATTACCAGCGTGTCGTCAAGCGCAAATCAAGAGTTGTAAATATGTAATCTTATGTCCTCAAAGTAAATAGCTGCCCCGCATATTTCGGTTGCACTGCCGTTCCAGCGGCGTTCAAAGCGACCACCCGCAACGCAAGTCGCCAGCTAACCCGGGCAGCTCTCAACGAACATTCGCCTTTATCCATTAGCACTAGCATCCAAATTAGCGTGACTGATTTGGCAGCACGTTGCGCGATTGCATCGTTAGTTGCACGATGACTTAACACCTCATACTTAGGCAGCGATGCAAGTTTAATAGCGGTCACTTTGTGCGGACTCGCGACGCTCTCATAAGGAGCGTCGGAAGAGTGTTTGGAAGCGGACGCGTGTCCATTGCCACATTTGACGGTGACGACATCATGCGTGTTGCTTCGTTCGATTGCTTAACGGGACATACGTAAAGGACTGGAATGACATTTTTATTTTGAAACGATTTGTTGATGTGATGAGAGCACGTGTGGATATTTCAATAACAATAATAAAACTTTACTGTAATGGAAGTTATCATTTGCTCTTTTTTAGTTTATTAAGTTTGAATTACTTTGGTGGCAGAGTTTTAGCAGCTAATATATAATAATAGATAGTATAGAATAGTTCTAATAATAATTTTAGCTAAAAAAGGTTGTCAACTCCTCTGCAAACCCTCGGGTGTAGCAGATGTCCATGGGCGCGGGCTTCACTTAATATCAGGTGAACCGCCTGCTCGCTTAACAACTTTTCACATAAAAAATAAAAAGAAAAGTCATATGAGAAAAAATTCAATGAATGTCCTGTTGATTGTAATAGATTATATACATAAATATAGATTATACAATATAAATGACCTTCATTGATTATGATCGTAAACGTAATGTACAAAAGTAAATATTGAATTTTAATGAAAATTTATTTGAAAGTAATAACGTAACGTCCGTTACAGTGGAGCAATTGGTAAACGGGCACCTGCAAGCACCGGCGGCGGTCATACCGACTGTCTTACACTGGCTCTCCTTTGTAAAGGTCGTCCCCGATACCGCCTCTGCATATTTCAACGGTCTACAAACCACAGCACGCTTCGTAACGTATCTTTACATTGACCTGCCAAGTTACTGGTGCACGCGAGGACTAACGGTCCCTGCAACATTCGCTCTTAAGCCATAGAGATAGAGTATCTAGGAGAGTTTGCGGGACGACGTGGTAAGTTGGTCTCGACGCAAAAGGCGAGAGAGAGGTGGTCGCGCTTGAAATATTAGCAGCTCCAGTCGGCCAGATGTGTGCATCGGAGACATCTATGTGCAAGTACGTGAGATGTTTCCGTTCTGATAGTCGCCTTTGAGTCTCCCGTGAGACGAATGAGCCCGCCAAAGGAGCTTCGCACGGGCCCCGACTTGGGTTTTATGCGGTAATTGTTTTGCTATACAGTGATTTTACAATGTGACTGAGGGATTGTTCTGGAGTAGAACCGTAGTGTTGCGTACATATAAAATGGCGAAAATGAAACATCTCTATCGACAACAATGGCACTAGGAACAATGTGTATGGAAAATCTATGGAAATGTTTCTATTTCGAACAAGTTTACTCGACCACCGTATAATAATAATAATAATAAAATATCTTTATTCACATAGTCGCTTGCGCGTTCTTATGAAACGTCAAAATTTTACAAAGAAATTAAGACGTTCGTAAGTTACCACCGGTTCGGAAAGCAGTTTCTGTTGAGAAGAAACCGGCAAGAAACTCAACAGAACTCTATAATATTGGTGTCGATCGAGAGCCGTTTTTAATTTGTAGAGAAGTTAATGTCGAATAATTCATGACAAATTCGGCAAACAATTGTAGGGGGTAGGACCACGCAAAAGTATTCGCCGTTTCACGAATGGGCAGGTCCGTACCACGACCTCACAGAAGACCGGCGTGAAGTGGAAGTGTTAAACTTCTACGTTTTGACTAGTGGTTACTTTATTAAAAGGTGCATCTGCAATCTTACGGCCGTTGTAAATGTAATTAGGCGGCGGTTATCACTTAACACCAGATGACCTGCCTGTTGCTTGCAACTTTTTCACATAAAACAAAACTGTTTCTAAGGGAATTCACTTTACTTCGCCAAATCGAAACTGGAAAGTGCACTGCGTCTGGCGCTAGCTGCATTTGTATATATCCATCGCGCCATCCGTCCGCTGGCTCGGCTGGTGATAGATTAATCAACACGAGCCCGGGAATTAAACAGCACGCTGAACATAAGCAAGCACGTAATTAACGCCGAAAACGGGGCGGACAAAAACCCGCGACACACGACGCCACCGCACGGGAACAATGCGCGCCAAGGCGAACTATTGTTCTTAAATAGGCGGCGTGATGAGCCACTACTGTGGCCGCTGTGCGGATGTCATAATTTTTTACACAGCCCCGACGCCGCGTAAACGCTCCTTGGGCGGCGGAAATGATAGTGAGGACCTGACTGGATGGCCGCGTTGGGAATCTGACCTGTAGATAAAGAAATCTATCAAGGCTGAATCTAGTTCCCTGGACTTATAAACTTAAAGCTAGACAGTAGATGCCTGTGAAATATTTAATTTCTTACCGGATTCCAAGTAACAACCAAAAGGAACCAACCAATGGGTAAAGGTTTAAAATGTATGTGTATATAACACAAAAATTAAAAAGTAATGTGCAATTAATACATGAGTATTATAATTTATGGATTATCTTAATTATCTATTGCAATTATTCATGGTATGCACAACCTTTTATCATGGACTCTTTTTGACTGAATTCTTTTATCGTGTAATGGGATAAAATTCAAAAAATCATTTATGTCGTTTTGGTACTACCATCGTACTTTTCTCATTAGGTACTTTGCTTATTCATGTCATTTAGTTTAACTTCTTGTTGCCAAGTTTGGTATGAAATAATAACAGTGTTGCCAATGTCTATGGCTAATGGGACAATGAAACAGAAGGAGCCTCATTTGGCAAATTCATTAATTATAATCCATCACGTATAATTTATCTTATTTAATTAAAGCTACAAATGCAAAATTGTTAATAAATTATGGGAAAATATTTTTTCAAGACGTTTATAATCAACGTTTTCTAGTCCCAAACTAAGCCACGCTTGTACTATGGGTACTAGATAACTGATAAACATACTTAATCATACTTTTCTTTTGTAAATAAATACATATCATAAATATATAAGCACCTAGACGCTGGAAAAATACTATGCTCAAAAAATACTCATCACACAATATTTTTCCAGCAGTGGGGATCGAACCCACCACCTCTGGCGTGAGGCAGGGACAGCCTAGGTCGTTTGGATGTTCAAATAATAAAAAAAGAAATAAACAATACTCAACAGAGGTTTATGGATATCTTTACGTAGCATCCCAAAGGAGATGCGGTTTTTTCTCATTAACCTCGCTCCAGTCACATCCAGCGTAAGCCAACGGCGCGGTCTGCAGCGGGCTGTGCGGCCATCACGCGTCGCTGACGATTCGCGCCGAAGCTGAAAATGAGCTGCGTATCACCGCTCAGTTTCGCGCCCGTTCACAGGGTGTTCTGTTTCCGTCGAGACCGGTGCCTTTTTAAGTAAAAAGTGAAGTGACAGCCTATACATGGCCTGCGCTGAGCAAAGGCCTCCTCTACAGAGGGTATCAGGGCATTGTCCATCACGCGGGACCGCTGTGGTTTGGCGGACATTTTCGAGATATTTTTTTTGTTATTATTTCGTAAATATGAAGGTTTCCTACGATGTTTTCCTTCACTGCTAAGCACGTGATAATTCTGCATTTAAAATTAACAATTTAATTGGTTTCGGCATCGGGGACCAAACTCAGTTTCCTGGAGTAAATTGACGTAAAGGCGAGTGCCTGGACACTGAGCTATCATCAATATGCATATTTTAACATAAATTGACAGTGAGTATAATGACTAATAAACAGTTAAAAACAGTATACAACATGGTCAGGACATATTTTAATAGATGGTCAAAAATGGTAGCCTATAAATCTTATTATCAGGAACTTCAACTCATCCTGCAAATATAAAAGACTTACTTACATATTACTTTCAATTTAGTGTACAAGGGAAATTCGTAAGCCACAACATTTTTGAACACCCTGTTTATCGCTCCTTAGCACCCACCAGCAGACTCTAGACGGCTTCCGCCATGCGAAAAAATTAAAATAAACAATGCAAACATTCGTCCCATACCCGGGGGCCGTTTGTAATAAAGCTTTTGTCCTAAGATTAGCTTTTAAGAAAGACTTTAATCTAGCCTTGTGCCGTTTGTGTGTTGGCTTGACGTTGTATTTTGCGCTCGCGTAGCGTAGCGAAAGGAGGATTTGTTGACTACGCGTAGCGTTTCCACAGGGTGTGTCGTATATTTCTCAAGGAGTTGTTTTCAGCGCGCGCGCCAAGTGTTCTGTTTTTCTAAGTGACCCCGTAATGTATATGCTGGCGGGCTGCTGAGGGTGCGTTAATGTAAGACCTCTGTTTGGGAAGGTTTATTGGCGCTACGGTTGAAGCGGGCGATGATCAGGGCCTCTCTTCTTATTTATAGCGAGCGTCGTGTCTAACGTGATGTATTGTTCGGATGGAAAAGAAAATTGTTGGAATAAGGATGAAAATGAAGTTAGATAGTACATTTATATCAGACTAGCTGCTACCCGCGACTACGTCTGCGTAGAATAGGCTGAAGATGTAACATTAAGACAGAAAGACAGATATACATAAAATATGTATATAAATTATAGCCTATGTCCTTATTCTGATGTATAAACTATATTATTGTAAAGTTTCATTAGAATGCATTCAGTAGTATTTGCGTGAGAGTAACAAACATCCATCCATTCATACAAACTTCCGCCTATATAATATTAGTAAGGATGTAAATGTTAGTTTATGGTTACAAAGGTGGAAATTTAGTTTTATTCTAAGAACTGGTTTAAAACAATACTCGGGCATTCATCGCTCTGAATTTAGCATATTTGAGGAGTGAATTTTCTAAGACCAGTGTCGGGCCAAGATTAGATAAAAAATTTATTTAAATTAGTAAGACTGAAGTACAACGCAGTATGCAAAACACCTTATATTTATAAATTTAGCTGTCACAGCTTTCATCGTAAAGCACAAAAATAAAACTATTGACAGCAGCTCTCCGAAGGTTCGACTTCAAACCTAAACCGTTCCGCTTAGTACACGGATATAGTCAAAAGCCCCTCCCCCGCGCCGAGTCATCAGATAGCGGGCACTGTATAAATCCTCAGGCAGCCAGCTTATCGACTGACCGGGATCGAGGCAGGGCCGAAAGGAATTAATGCAAAACAAAAGTCCTATCTCTACGTCTGCTGGGCGGGGTGCGGCAGTAAATTACGCGATGGGCGTCACACCACCGCCATGTATCAATCAGGCGGCACCAGATTTATGGGACGTTTCGCTGCGGAATCGTTAGTGCGACGAAAGCGCCGCCGTTATCCGGGCGTCTTTCGCCCGGCTTTTTTCACCCCCCCCCCCCCCTCCCTTAGCCGAACTGCTCCCCCGCGCACCCCCCGCCCCTTGTTTGTCGGGTAATTCTGGCGCGGATTACGGGCTCGGTGTGATTTGTGCCCGGTCGTGACTGCGCGGCCGAGTTCGGTTTCGCGTGTTCACATGGAATTTCTGGGGGTTCTTTTCCCGTGGGCGGTTATCACTCTTTTATATAGTTAGCGGTTTCACTATTTTTTTTTATCAATACCCCTGTTGAAAGGTTTGGTGATCCAGTGCCAAACGACCGGATATGAAAAATATCTGTAAGTCCCAACTATGATGTAGTAAAGTTTCAACTGTTGCAGGAACTGGCTGTTCAGTTCGGGGATCTACCACGACCTTACCGAAGACAGGTGTGAAGTGCACGTGTTATACTGCAGTGCTTCGACTGGTGAGTAAGGTAACCGGGTCCCACTTTGGTGATAGGTGGCAACGTATCTGCACATCGTTGCAAATGTCCATTGGTGGCGGTTATCACGAACTAGGTTATTAGGTGAACCGCCTTTGCCTAGTGAATTAGTTTTTGTATGATCTGCATACAGCTGCTCTACTTCTGTTATCAAATTGAATGCAAATCCAGAATTTTTAGAAATAAGTAGGGTGTTATTCTTTATAATTACTATTGATTTCTTGAAGCACCGATGGTTGAAGAAGTCTGCAGGTTCTGATCATATTACTATCGCCCCAAACGCTATATTAGATTTGATAAACCGAAAATCATCGCAAAAGAACAACGATTCCTCACAAGGATGATCTGCGAGGGTATTGAAATAAACATCCTAATTTCAATAGAGAAGATGGTTGGTGTTTATCATCTGCGGGATACTATAATTTATGAAATGAAATCCAAGCACAGCAACACTGCTAGACGTCAACATCCCACAAGCTATTTTTGCGTATTTTTATATAGAAAAGGAGTGCATAATGCTATTATTTTTTTATTATGCTTAAAAATGGATTAAATTAATAAAACAAAAATGACATACATTACCATGTATAATTAATTATTTATGTATGTATTGCTTTTCCACCACTGGGCGACCACTAATAAAAATAAAGAAGAAAATGATTTACGGTAGCTCGGATTAAGTTTAACATCTAGATGTGAAACGACTCAGCCTGTCCCGTGACCATGAACGCTGGAAAGTGGTCGAAATCAGCTACTTACAGCCAGTGTGAGATGAGGGTATCCAGATATACAGATAATTTGGAATTGCTTTCACATGAGATGAAAAATGTCAATTTCAATCACGCAGTGTATTCAGTAAGATGATATTTTCTTTTGACTTTTATGCCTTGATGTTAATGTACGTCAAGTCATTTCGTGGAGTTGCGACATAGCATTTAAAGCCGACTATGATAACAAAGGTAGATATTCCTGAGCTAGCTTCCTCGCCGGTTAATATAGAAAAGGTCCGTAATGAGAAATGACTTCGCTCAATGACACAGCTAGCCAATTGACGTGTCTTTTGTTACACCGTCGCGTGTCGCGTGTCGTTTGCAGCGTGTCGTATTGTCCTGTGTCTCATGTCACGTGTCACTGTTGATAGAAAGCACCGCGGCGGAGCCAATTTCCTTTTCGCCGTCCAGCTGACGAGTGCGCGTTGTCCTGGCGCAGTCTATGTTATAAGCAACTTAGCTCCTGCAGGTTGAAATTCTATATTTCATCGCTGCCACTAACTATTGCAGGATAAGCAAGCAAGCATTAGGCAAGCAAGCATGAAAGTTCAGTGTCAGCTCGATCCACGGTGGCAGTACCAATGAAATTTTTAATTTTTAGTGCTGACTTCATCACGTGCTCAACGGTTAAGGAAAACATCGTGCGGAAACCTGCATATGGTCGAAATAACAAAAAAAGTATTTCGAAGATATGTGAAGTTCGCCAATCCGCAGTGGGGCCGCGTGATACCCTCTGTAAAAGAGGAGGCTTTTGCCCAGCAGTGGGATATGTATAGGCTCTTAATTTACTTTACATTAGGCTCCTTTTATTAACGGGCGTAATGTAAAGTTAATTGTTTTAGACGTTGGCGTTAAAATATCTTTTGAATGATTCAGCTGATGTGGAGGTTTCATAGATTCGATTTAAAAATGATTACTATGAAATTGTTTAACGGAATACATAAAAACTTCTAATATAGGAAATCATTCGTTAGCCCGTTATATCTTTTATCAACATTATAATGCAGAATTCTTGGTATCAGGGATGTATGTGACCATGGATACGTAAGAGACATGTTATTTTAGTGTTGCTGGTATTGCCAGGTTTTGTGAATAGTTTGTACGTAAAAACATACACAAACAAAAATATAAGGTAAGGCGGTTGTTGAGACAAGAGAAATTTATTTTTATTTTATGTGCGATGGTGGCAAGCGAGCTGGCGGTTCACCTGATGTTAAGTGATAACCGCCGCTCATAGACATTTGCAACACCCGAAGGGTTGCAGATGGGTTGCAACCTTTTAATAAAGTGGCCCGGCTAACTCACTCACCAGACGAAACGCAAAAGTATGACACGTCTACTTTACGCCGGCCTTCTGTGAGGTCGTGGTACTCACCCGGACGGATCTGCCCCACCCGTGCAACAGCCGAAGCTGTTGCGTGGCCCAACCACGTTTGGACTACAACAATAGTGTTACCATTTTAACCAAAATAATTCATAAGTTACAAAGAACGAAAATACATTTATTTACCAAAAAAGGACGCACGCAATAAGAGAGAAAAGAAAAACTAAAATTAACAAATTAAAAGAAATTAAAAAAAATACTTTTAAATAATTCATATATGCATAATTAAAATGTAAAACAAATGAAAAAGAACTTCATAAAATCAAAAATATTGTATGCCCTATTCCGGTAAATTAGGTTAGCAGCTCAGCATTATGCTATGCCGGAAGTCAAGGCCCCAACACAGCGCTGATTTTCCGTGCTAACCTTCTAGCTTCTTAATACTTCGATGCCTTACTGACACATAGTCGTTGAATTTACGACGGCCGTTTTGTTTTCCGTCTTGTTTTGTTATTGAATGTGTCTACATTTAGTTGATATAGAAGTCTTTAGTGGTTACTGAGATATCTTCCTTAACATCATAGCATATTCTCGAGAACATATTCACCAGACATCTCTGTCTGGTGATTATTTATATATATTTTAGCCAGCCAATAAAGCAAAAGCACACTATTTTTTGCTATAACAGGTAAGCTGCAATATCAAGTACTGACCATGTTATGTCCAGCGTGTTTAGTGTACTGCAGGTCTGATAAGTAATAAAACATATTCATAAAAGTCAAAACCGATATGTGAATTTCGGTAAGATGCAATAAAGCTCACCTTCGTCATAATCTGAGGCATAAAGCCGCGGGTGTAACTTAACCTGGTCGAGCAAATCTCGCCAGTCCGATCTATTCATGGCCTTCTTTCTCCAGCCTATCACCAAGGCCTTGGTGATCTGTTCGACGCCGTCCAACCATCTGAGCTTGGGTCTGACTCTACTTCTGCGGCCCTCCGGCCGGCCCTCTTTATGAACCTAATGACATATGGCCCATCATATATTTTGGTACAGCTCGCGGTTATAACTCGCGCAATAAAGCTGCGTCGTATAAAGACGCCTTTATCAACTAAACTAGCAAAATTATATCAAAGGACAACTTACCTAAAGTTATTTCTCTGCTATCAGCTTTGTTACTTGCCTTTAAGTTCATTATAACCGAACGAAAGAAAAGCGTCTTTGAGTTCGGTGACGTTGAACACTCGAGTACCTACCTGAGTTGTGTTTTATACGGGAGAATTAAAATTCAAAATCAATTTTTTTTTGTTATGGTATGTTTGTTGGAGGCACACGTTCGAATTTTAAATTGGACGTACTAATTTAAAAAAAAATATAGAAAAAGGGTACATTTTAAGTGTCACGAGAGAGGAGAGACTGGTATTAAAAATTGAGTTAATTACAAACAGAGATTAGGAATATTGACAACTACGTAAAATCAAGACAATAATAAATAATATGGGTGTGTTTTAAATATATTGCTATTAAAAGTCATACACTTATCTATCTTATCATCTTCTAGCTACGCTGAGTATTTACTAAGGTTTAGTAGAATCCCCTCGTTCATCTATTCCGGCCTACTGCATATCTCATCTATTGTAGGAGATGCATGTGTGCGTCGGGATGATAATCTGATCCTTGATTGCAACGGGAACGGTAAGCGCTTGTTATCCAAAGAAAAATATGCATATTTAAAAATAAACTGGCTGCTAACACCCTCGCTACAAACAACAAGCATAACTGTTCCAATCCCAACTAGACCATCATGATTAAATATATAAAATATAAATATATTTCGTAAAATGTTTCTTTTTAACAAACTAGCCGTAGCTACTAACCCAACGAATACTAAAATAAAATACTAACCAAACCCATAAACGTGGTGATCGCTGACAATTACCACCCGCTAGTTCAAGGGAGAATTAAGACTTGAGTTAACTAAATAACTCTCGCATAAATTTTATAAATCTAGTATATAGATCACTGAGACTACATTGCAACTTAACTCAAAAATGGGTGGACTGGTTCTAGCTACAGTGGCAGGGCCACGCATCAGTTCATTGATGCACGAATGAGCAGGTCCGTCCGGGGAAGTACCTCGACCTCACAGAAGACCGGCGTAAAGTAGAAGTGTTATGCTTCTGAATTTCGTGTGGTGAGTGAGGTATCCGGGGCCCACTTCATTAAAAGTTAATATAACGGTTTTGCAACCTTATCGATTTGCAAATGTCCATGGGCGGCGGTTGTCACTTACCATCAGGTGAACCGCCAGGTCGCTTGCCATCTTATCACATAAAAAAAGCAATTTGACCGAGTTGAAAATTAACTAAATTTCTATGACTACGTCATTATGCATAACGATTCCAGTTACAATATGATGATGACTGATTAATGATTGAAAATGGCAATATCTACATTTTATTCAAGACTAGCTATAGTTCCTTTTTATATAATACTAGCGGACCGGGCAGACGTCCTGTACGCACGACGTAAATTCGATAACTTAAAAAAAAAGAAATAAATTGTGAATCTAAGTCATTTTCGAATCAACCTGAAGACACAAAAAATTTCATTGAAATCGGTCCAGCCGTTTAGGAGGAGTTCAGTGACATACACAATTACACACGTACAGTAGAATTATATATATATAACTAGCGACCCACCAAGGCTTCGCACGGGTGCAATGTATTTTACATATATCTCCCTCTTAAACCACTCTATCTAGTAAAAAAAAATACATCAAGATCCGTTGCGTAGTTTTAAAGATCAGCGGGATGACTTTGTTTTATACTATGTAGTGAAGATAAAGTATCCGATATCAATGTTCAGTATCAAATTTCTTTGTTTTTCCCCAAATCAGGCAGTAGTCCATTCTGGTATTTTATTATTTCTCTTGTTACTTTTTAAATAAATAATAGATCTGGGAAATGTTCGGAAGAGTCTACTAAAAAGAGAGAATATTATATAAATCAACGTTATAACGTTTATTCAGAGCATTAGTTATTAACTAACTTTATAAAGTTAGTTAATAACTTATTAACTAACTTAATAAAGTTAGTTAATAACTAATGCTCTGAATATCATTTTAGCCTACAGTACACCGTGGCTGGCCAATCACCATTAACCGTGAGATTTTCATAGATGATGCCTAAGTTAGCCAACGAAGCCTGTATCATTCCTAACAAAATTTTCTCTTTATTAACCAAAACTACATCGCGTTCGTACAAATATCATATAAGGATCAAGTGTTGATACGAAACGCTCAAGCGTTTATAATACCGTATCGTATTTAATTCCTAACATTTTCCATATTTGTGTACTCCAAAAAGCATCATGCCGAAGCTATCGATACAATTATGTTGTGTTATAAATTCATTATTTTGCGTCTAATAGCGACTGTTCGTATCAATGGTTGAAAAAGTTGAATGACATTATACATGGTTAAAGGTTTTTTACCCGACTGCGCTAGGAGGCTTATGTTTTTCGAGAGTATGTATATATGTACCTATGTATAATTGTTTGGCGCGGTCTGCAGTTTGAACGGCTTGATGGATTTTAGCTTGAGAAGTGTCGTTAGATTCGTATTTACTGGGTGCACTGGGTATATCAAAATAAAAAAATACACAGAAAAGCAGTCGGGTTTTTTAGTTCTTTACATTATATTCCACTTGTTTTTATAATATAATCATTAGTTAGTTTTTAGTTTTAGTTTCATTGTTCTAGTATGTATTTTGTATTATTTTATCATTTATTAGTTACAATGTTATTTAAGTTTGCTTATAGCGTTTTACTAGATATAATTTTTAAGTTTGTTAATTAGATTAATTTATACGTTTTAGCACATTAATATTCCAAGTTGTTGAATTAAAGACTAAATAATATTATATAGTCATTAAAACGTAACCTTAATGCCAAATCGCGTAACCGAGCCCACCTTCTCATTCAAATGTACGCATCCCGATTAGCCCGGCTTGAGGTACAGTGACGGAGATAAGCGGCGCGGTGAGGTACAGTCGCGGCGATAAGGCTTTCATTACTGCAGTGTCGCCGCGACAATGGATGGCGACAACAACAAATCTCGCCGCGACTGAGTTATTTGTAGCCTGTGAGGGACGGGCCGCTCCTAATGTAACCCGTTATCCGGGATACGGGAAATAAGGACACCCTTGTACAGTGGAAGCAAACGTTTCAAATTTATTCTTGATAACGCAGCTATATGCGACTGTACTTAGTTTCTAGGCTGTGTCAAAATATATTTCGCGATTACAAGTGGTGTGCATTTTACGCGAGTCGCAAGATAAATTTGCAATTAAATTACTTGACGGAACGTTCTATTTATGATTTATTTTTATGTTGTAATGAGAACAATTACTCGTGAAAGTAGTACTTCTTGAGTAATTGTTAAGTTAATTATTTTTAAGTATTAATATAGATTTTATTAAAACCTTTACTATATCCTTATACGTAGGTGTAATGCAGAGTTTTGGCGGTAATGCTAATAAAGATAAAAACAAATTAAAAACACGAAATACTATATCAATTCTCTTATTAACTCTTAACGCCCAATTTTCAAAAGGTTGTCAACGCATCTGTAACCCTCGGGTGTAGCAGATGTCCATGGGCGGCGGTATTCACTTACCATCAGGTGAACCGTCTGCTCGTTTGGCAACTTTTCACATAAAAAAAAAAAAATAAGAACACTTACTTAATTAAGTGGTCGCCATGTCATAAATCAATTTGCAAAATCACATATGCTAGCAGTCTTTGGTTACAGCTTTGCTAATTGTTTTAAATACCGCAATGCACAAGTCAATGTAATTAAAAAAATCATTAATCGAAACATATTTTTTTTACCACCAGCAGGTCCCAATGAGTCACGTATCGCCGGAGCCAATCACACGGCCGCAAACGTATCCACAGCACAAGACGGCACGATAAACGACCGTCCGATAATTCAGTCGGGCGATGGGCGCGTGCGCGTGAGCATCTGCCTTCTGCAACGTCTACTTTACGACGCCAAAGTAAACTGTTCGGTATCAGACGCGAGCAGCGACTGGCCCTAAATCTTCGTAATTTTTAGCACTTACTTTATGATATTAAGCAATTGCAGCAAGGCAGTTTGTTTATTTATTTATTTAACAAGGCTTACCAACTAAATACATAAAGAAACAATTATTATGAGGTGCACTTAAACATTGTATATATGCATTTAAATTAAAGGTAAACACAACATATAATAAAAGACTTCCTTTAAGGGGAACAGTAACCTATAAAACTATCACTACAATAAAATAATAAAATTAGATCAGACAAAAAAAAAAACCTAACTTATATAATGTATAAATAGAAAAAATAGAGGAAGGAAAAACAACTTTTAAAATGAAAAAAATATTGGGCTGTGTAATGTATTAGTACCTTCCTCTTTAAAATATTTAACCTATCAAAATGGATATCCACATCACAATTTTGAAATGTTGAATGAAGTTATTAAGCGGTGTATATTTTTCCGCCATATTTTTCCGAGACCTATCTACGATAATTTTCTCTTTTTTCTTAAAAAGGCCAAGTCTACGTTTATGAACCCTGATAGGTCATTGCCCGGGCGCTCGCCTTTAATTCAATATACTCGAGCAACCTGAGTTCGGTCTCCTGTGCCGGCACCAATGAAATTGATAATTTTAAAAGCTGACTTATCACGTGTTCAGCGGTGAAGGACACCATCGCGAGCCAAGCTGCATATTTTCGAAATAATAAAAAAAAAAATATTTCGAAGGTATGCGAATATCCGCAGTGGGGCCGAGTGATGGACTATGCCCTAATACCCTCTGTACCGAGATCTTTGAGTTTTTTTGACTATTAATAAGTAAGTGTATGCTTAAGAGTTTAAGTAAAATATCTTTATTCAATATAGATATTGAATAAAGATATTTTACTTTGACTTTGCCTTTGACTTTACCCGGCAGCCAGACAGGCGCGTTTACTCTGTCATAATTAAGTGATAGAGAAAATAAAGAACCTGGATAAACATCACTTGTTGCTTTTTTTCTTTTTTTAAATTTTATAGACTCAAAACTTAAAAATGTAACTTTCAGCCAACGTCTAAAATAAAAGATTTTTATTTGATTACAATATTTAATACAGCCAACGTGATGTTACTGGTAAGTTTTTTTTTATTTAGATAATTTAAATTATTTAATAGTTTAACATAGATTACGTTTGGTTTGATAGACGCACAATTAAATATAATATCACGGGCGACACTAGTGACGTCACATTCAGACGACCTTGTTCTTCGTGATGGCGTCTTGAAGAAACCGGTCAAGTGCGAGTCGGAATCGCGCACGAAGGATTCCGTACCATTATCTATAAAAACGGCAAAAAATCATTATGTTATGGGAGCCCCCTTAAACGTTTTTATTATATTCTGTTGCTGTAATAGCGGCAACAGTAATACATAATCTGTGAAAATTTCAACTGTCTTCCTATATTAACGAGATACAGCCTGGTGACAGACAGACTGAAAAAGAGGGGAGTCTTAGTAATAGGGTTCCGTATTACTCTTTGGGTACGGAACCCTTTTTAGGGTTCCGTACCCAAAAGGAAGGAAAACGTTAATTACGTAGGTGAGGGAAACGGATTATGTCATATGAAGCATTTAATAATTAATAGCCGGAATCTGAATTTACAACAATAGACAATTTTTATTAATGACAGCAGGTCGCATCCGCCGCTCCATTGTATTTTTCATTACACGAACAATGAGGTAATTAGAAAGTGTATGACAGCTGTAGCTGTTTATATAGAGTTGTTTTCTAAAAACAAACTCTATTTATGTGTCAGTTAGATTGCTTTTTCTAAACCATGTTACCGATTCTGTTCTCAATCTGCGCTGCGAGCTGTTTTCGTTCCCATCTCTTTGCGTTTCCACGGTTTTAGAGTTCAAGTATAGTTTGTTTAATGCAGTGGGAATACATAATCGAGCAAACAAATGATATGTTTCGAGAAAGTAAATTTAAAAAAAAAAGGAAAATTAATATACTTTTGACTCTAGCAAAAACGTATGATTGTTTAAATGTTTATGGTGCTAATATTTGCACATAACATGAAACTTTAAAAGCACAAAAGCACAAAGCAATTGAACTCTTAAAACTTTTCTTATATATTTTTTATATTTTTTGTGATTATTTTAATGGGATGCAATTTATAGAAGATAAAGGAAAACACCATAACAAATGCTCATGATCTCATGTATTCTTTTTATCTGGTTGGGCAAGGGAACTACCGCTGACTAACAGAAGGTTTAAGCTGGCGAATAAGTTTACCGTGGCTTTAACTTGGGAAAAATATAACCTGCAGATTTTGTACATGTATAGGGCAATAGTAATGACTTAAAAACGTTGTCTCTGAAAAATAGTCATTAGTACCAGGCAAATCGTTCAACGTAAGCCGAGTACATACGTATGTACGTGTTTTGCGTTTGTAACTAGGACGTCCTAGTGATGAACAAACGCAAATCGTGGGGGTGAACATCCTCGACTGTACCTTGCACCAACATTTCCGCAGTGTTAGTCACCGGGTAGTTCAAAGTCAAGTCAAAGTCAAAGTATATTTATTCAATATAGGCCTATCTTAAGCTCTTATTGAACGTCAACAAAAATCTACCACCGGTTCACTAAACTAGACCTGCACAGAGAAGAACCGGCAAGAAACTCTGCGGTCTTGTTCTTTTTGTTATATATATATTTTTTTTAATGCAATTATACACACTTATTTGGGTATAAAATCAGCAGCAGCCGCAGGGGTCTTGCAAGTGCAGAGCAAGAGTCATTTCCAAACATCCTTGTACTCTATGTATTCTTGGATATTATAATAAGCCCTTGCCATTAAGGTAGCTTTTACAAATTGTTTGAAGTAGTCATGTTGACACTCCCAAAGAGAATCTGCAGACCTTTATCACAATTAATTCTCTTTTGTAAAACTATCAGCAACATAACACCGCTGTCTTGAATTTTAGGAGCGATTTTTATTTTTAGCGCTAGTCTCTGCAATCAAGATGAAATTTTAAACTATAAATCTTTGTACCATATGATCGCTCGCTTAGGTTAGCTGGTAAAGCGACTGGGTGCATAACTAGAAGACGCAGGATTGAATCTCGCAGCGCAGAAAGTTTTCGTTCGTTGATCTACAAAAATTTACAATTTAAAACCGTTGTCTTGATTATCGATTGTCCCCAACGATTGTTATGGCCGTGCAGATGTCATTTTAAACGCAATAAAATTATTAATGCCTTCGTTACCACTGCTCCGTTGACAATTTAGTAAATAGTCAATGGTGCCCTCGAGGCGTTTCTAAGCACAGAAATTATTTCTGGTCAGCTCTCAACGGGCATTATGTATTCCAAGCATTCGCACTATAAAGTAATTAATTCCAATCGCAAGAGCAGGAATCAGCTGCGCAAATATGTGCTCTGTAGGAAGCACATATTTATTTTTAATCTACGATTCTGCCAATTGTTTATAAGGTTAAAACGTGTAAACAGTTGTAAACTTAGAAACTTATAGAGTATTTTTGAGGGAATAATTAGTCGCGTGTTGTTTAGGTTTCTATATAAAATTTTGTATTATGCCAGTGGTTTTATGTAGCAACCGCCTTCGCGAATGGCAATTCTGACACCCGGTTTCTAAAACACTGATCATCGTGAATATCAACTAATCAGCTGTCAAATGGCTTTTCAAATTTCATTTTAGTTGCCAAATGATGGTAAAACTCTCTGAATTGACCCGAATGATCTTCTTAATGATCAGAGTGATCAATTCAGAGAGTCATCTTTTTGGCAACTCAAATGACATTTAAAAAACCATTTGACAACTTTGAAAATCCGTTTGACAGCTGATTAGTTAACATCTACGAAGATCAGTGTTTCAGAAACCGGGCATGCGTAACGTAAACTTTTTGACGGGAAAATAAATTCTTAATTTAAATCATTTGCGGATTCATTCACACAGAGACGTCCATTAAAGCTCATCGAGGATCAAATTCATTTATGAATAAATGGCTCGTTTAACCAGCCTTAATTTCGCAAATGAACACGTTTAATGTTACTTAAGCGCACATTGAAGTCTCTGAGTGCAATCTGTTAGGTCCGTAGCAATTAATATTTAATTAAAAATTACAATAAAACAATTATGTCAGTTTCTTCTTCTTAATCGGACACTCTTGGCAGAGTGGTCGTGGCTGTCGATGGACAGGATTGCGTCTCGTCGTCGCTGTTCGCTTCCAGGGCAGCCGCACGTCTTGCGATGTTCCTCCATTGGAGGCGGCTGTTAGCAATACGAGCACATTGTACTGCGGTGGCTTTCGTAGTGCTGGTGATGAGGTCAATCCAGCGCGTGGGGGCTCGACCTCGAGGTCTTTTGTCATTTTATCGGATGCTTTTTTGACTGCGCATAAAATCATCGATGTTTCTGGCTATAAAAGTATATTTTATTTTATTATTACTGTTGATAATAATTTACTTTGATCACAAACGTACTGATAATTTATATGAGTAAATCCTGGGACAATTCATCTCTAATTCTGATGATATTTTTTTTTTTAATCAACATATAAATTTCAAGAAGATTTCATTGTAATAGTAGTAAAAACGAATCTAAAACACATTGACGAAAATATTTATAAAAATGGTATAGCTGATATCATAAAAAAAGCTTTTAACTTAACACTAGAAGCGCCGAAGATTAAGACCCCTCTTGAACCGCCGTCGTGACAAATTTGTCCCATTCTACTTTTTTTAACTATCGTTGGTATAAGGCATGAAAACTATTTATAAAACAATTTGCAAAATATTCAGAACGCATTTAATAATTAACTTAAAACAAATTCTTATTTCATAACAAACATAAAAATAAAAAAAACAACAAATAATAAATAAAAAATCAAATATTTTTTGGTTTTGTGTATAAAATCGTGACAACTTAATTAATAATTATTCTTATAAAATTTTAAGTTATCATACACTATTATATATAAACTAGCTCATATTATCAGTCGAACAAGTAATGTGTAAAGAATATTCTTATTCAGAGCATTTATTGTCATTTCTTTTGGACATGTAGTTTGACTTTACTTGACAGATGACTTATTATTTTAGCATTTTGACTTCATCCGGCTCCTTGTCCGTTTTTCACGATACTCTTATTTTTAGATTTGAAATATTCCGATAGTGAAAGTGATAACATTCTTCTCTTATTGATGTAAGGGTCCAACAATTTCTTTACGACCCAGTCACTTAAATGTTCGTCACTTGGCCTATTATTCTCTTTTTCAGGATAAGGAAAAAGCATTTATTACATCATTTTCATGTTTGTCTACAGTTGTCCAAAATTTTTGACCATATTTGTCCAGTTTAGAGCTAATAAATTGGGTGCAATTTTTAGCGGTGGTAGGGCCACGCAGCAGCCTCGGCGGTTGCACGAATGGGCAGGCCCGTCCGGGTAAGTACCACGACCTCACAGAAGACCAGCGTAAAGTGGAAGTATGACAAATACTTTCGTGTTTCGTCTGGTGAGTGAGGTAGCCGGAGCCCAATTATAAAAAGTTTTTCAATGCATCTGTAACCCTCGAGTGTGGCAGATGTCCATGGGCGGCGGTATTCACTTAACATCAGTTGAACCGTCTGCTCGTTTGACAACTTTTCGCATTAAAAAAAAATGCATCTATAATTCGGAGAGCATAACAAACTTAACTTCTATCAGTCTTTGGAGTCTGTTAGATTTGTGATCAAACTGCAGATACTTCATTATTTCATTATCTCACGAAAACGATTACGAGATATTTATGATTGGGTTAACCCATTTTGTCGACGATAAAATCTAAGATATATATATATATATATATATAGATGATATATATATAATGATAAGACAAAAATGACCTAGCGGCTGTTCGAGGTAAAACGTATTTTTTTTCCAAAAATAATCTTCTTCTTATATATAAAAATGGATTGCTGTTCGTTAGTCTCGCTAAAACTCGAGAACGGCTGGACCGATGTGGCTACTCAAACACTTTATGCGTGCGTTCCGATTCCTCTAGAAATAATTTTATATGGCAAAACCACGTTTGCCAAGTCAGCTAAAATTTAAAATATTTCATATTATACAAATGTATAAAATTACTGGAAGTCAAAAAATCTCATCGAAATAAATAAATATTTAGGACACATTTTTTTTTACAGAACGTTCTCTAGTCCCAAAGTAAGCAATGCTTGTACTATGGGTACTAGAAAACTGATAGACATACTTAAACATACTTTTCTTTTGTAAATAAATACACATTATACATATATAAACACCCAGACACTAGAAAAACACTATGCTCATCACACAATATTTTTCCAGTAGTGGGGATCGAACCCGCACCCTCTGGCAGGTACACTACCGACTACGCCATTCGGGTCGTCAAAATTAACAAATAAAAAAGTTACATACAGTTAAACTTGCGTATGGGACAAAAATGGTACCACGAGCTATACTGTTACACTGTGTCTGTCTGGTGAGGTAACAGGAGCCCACTATATTAAAAGGTGTTGAAGATTTAAACGGTGTTGTAAATGTCTATGGGCAGCGTTTATCACTTAACATCGGGTGAACTGCAAGCCTGATTGCTATCTTCTCATATAAAAAAAAATTAAACGTCCGCCATTTGTTAATTTCCGTTTTGACGACAGCATAGAAGAGCATCCAAACATGGAATTCGCAACGAAATGCATACACTAAACAAGTGATCGTAATTTAGGCTAGACGAGGCGTGACCAAATATAATAACTCAGTCCGCGGACGCGTCGCACCCACAAATTAATAAACCTATTAATTTTGAAGTTGCTCTCATCTTGAGAAATATTTATTAACCATAAAATGGATTACAACGATTTGAGGAAACGTATTCGTATTTCAATATGCTCACAATTATTGACGGTATTATGTAACAAGCTTATAACCTGTCTTCAAATACAGGATGCTTTTCTTGATATAATAATATATACTACTTTACTGAAAATTGCATTCGATTTTGATCAGCCAATGTAGCGCGAAGAGAGAATAAACGCATATAATCATTTATTCCAATTATTGCATTTGTCCAATTTGTCCAATTTTGTATTTATTCCAATTATTGTATTTGTCGATTCATTGGTTCTTGCTACCCTTCTGTCATTTAATGAATTGACCCAATATTATAAGAACAAGAAGAAATTCAATCAAAAATATTAATGTACAGTCAACAGCTATGTAGTATTGTTGACTACAAACACGATGTCAGTCGGTGAATACTATATGAAACAATTTTTTATTTGAATTTACTGATTTCAGTTCATTATTGATTGCAACAAGAGTTTATGAATTATTTCTTCGTCTCGTGGTAACAAAATAAAAACCCTTTAAGAATTCTCCCGTATTGGGGAAAATCAATTGTTTTTGTAAATTAAAAATTATAGTAGCCTTTTAAAAGGAAAACATTTACCACTAAATTACATTTAAAAAATCCCCTAGCTCTTTACTTTAAAAAAGACTAGTGACCCGCCCCGGCCTCGCGCGGGTGCAATGTATTAAACTTATAAACCTTCCTCTTGAATCACTATTCAAGAGGATGGTTTATATGTTTAATACATAGAGCGCTATGTAGGAAAAAAACCGCATCAAGATCCGTTGCGTAGTTTTAAAAATACTAAGCATACGTAGGGACAGACAGACAGCGGGACGACTTTATTTTATACTACGTATTGATAGTATACAGTAATTAATAAGACAGATATTAATCATGATATAATGGTATGATTCCTTATATCTATATTTTAAAACCTATTCATCCGCTGGGCCGCACCTTCATTTTAGTGGGCATCTAATTCAATACGCTGGCCTTGCATAATAACTAAGACTAGAAAGACTTCTTACGTTATTGCAATCAGATTCCACCCACACGTCTCCAAAGTGCAAGAGAGGCAAAATCCGTGGACCCGGCTTAATTTACCGACCGGTAATTAAATCTGCCTCCCCCGAGGTGGCGGCCTCTACGCTGGACATTATGGCCTAACTTGCTGAGACTTGTATTTTTGTCTAATAAGAGCTCGGAACTGCGAAGGAATGGAGTTGCCTCGTAAGTTTAATCTTAAACAGTAACAGTATGTGCTATAAAATTTTTTGAATTTGGTCTTTAACGAAATAATCGGAAGGGACTCTTGAAAGAAGAGATCAGATTAAAACCATTGTTATTCTGACGGTTAAATTTGTTGAGTTATCTCAATTATATTCAGAGGCATAACTCTATCTGAAAACATTTTTGGAGATCTTTATTTGACAATCAAAAAAAAAAACATTTTGTTGGTTATTACCAAACAAATATATAAGCAGTATGAGTTATATGTTTATGCTATGTGTAATAAATTAGCACATAGTTCTGTTAGCGCGTTAACTTTTTTTTATTAATCTAAAGATAGCTAGTATTAAAATTGACAAAATTTAAAGTGCGTTATGAGTGAGTTTCATCGATTATTTTTGAAATAATTATGACTAATCAAAACTGAACCTAACGTTATAAAGGCAAAGAAACTACCTTAGAACACACATATCATATTAAATCAGAATAAACACAATGCAACGCTGTGAAAACGTATGAAGTAGTTATACTTCTGTCTAGAATTATTTTGCAGCCTAAAACCATACCTTTTTCACCTAGCAGAAAAAAATATATATATATTGTTGTCTGTGCTATTTGCAACGGCGGCATTCACAAGAATGTATTTCGGCCGCCTCCAAAAATACTGTCCTAACGTCAATCTAAATTAGCGAGGCAGATAAAAAATATTTATGTATCCAGTCAGCTCTGTCATCGACGTCGCAACTATGGCTCATCAATGCAAACAGATTTTGGCTTTTATTTATTTTGAAAAAAGCACCGCGCTCGCCCTGTCAATGGAGCAATTAAAAATAGGCCAAGTCTGTTTCATTGTGCTACCCATGCGCTCGGTAGCAATGCGGTCGAATTTTCGATATTACCTTACAATGCTTGCAGTGTGCGCAGCCTTCCTACATTGCAAAACAAAGGGTGCGATGGATACGGTGTAAGATGAAAGTTCGCGAATATTTAAAACGTCGAGGTAAGCAGCGACCGTTTGTTACACGGAACTATGGTGGTACTTTTATTTGCAGTTACAAAAAGGCCGTGAAATATGTAAATGGGCCGTCAGGTTTTTTTCGGGTAAAGAGTGACATGCTTGAAGCCCTCCTCAGATTTCGATTGCATCTATTATGAAGCAATTGAGATATGAAAAGCACGTTGCCAAACCTATCTGTTTGTATTTACGAATTGGAGGGTAGTGATGGAAATGGATTTTTTAATTTCAGGAAGTTAGTTCTACTATTAAAGAAAGAAATGGAGTATACCCGTCAGTTTCATATGATGTGTTCGAGCCGTTTATGTCTCCACATTTAGATAATCTGTTCCCTATAATTTGTAAATCGAATCCAGCAATCATTTTTTTCCTCCTCTTATCCATTGACTTTTGTTTTGTCATTCATTCATCATAGAATCGAAACGGCTGGACCGATTTTTGTGAAATTTTGTGTGATTGTATGACATTCGGTCTTAAACGACCATGATTAAAAATTACAAAATTGCGCATGCAATAACATTAATAGTTAACGTACTTGTATGCCATTCAATCATAAACGACCATCATTAAAAATTGTCAAAGTGCAGTCAAGAAAAATCTCACAAATTATAAATCAAACCATAAAAAGAACGGGTATGACAAAATGGAGATAACCAAAAAATAAAACAAGGCAGATCTAACGGAACTAAGAGCCAGAGTTACGGTGTGACAGGCGATTTGTCAACGGTGAACTGGCGTGAATTGTCATTGTTAATCTGGAAAGGGCATATTCGCCCGTCGAGGTTTTAGAGGTGGGATAAATAAAATGCTCTCGGCGTCAGTTATATTTTAAGCTGTCAGCCTTCCTCTATCGACGGACGCAATCAGGGTTCCATGGTGGAATGTTCCACCAGATTGCTGTGAAATATTTTGAAAACTTTCCGTGATAGATATGTAGGTAACATGGCGTGTTGTTCCAATTACTTCACTGGACGTTCAATAAGATGTATAGGATGTTTTTGTTCAAAAAGATTATTCTCAAAGTTCGACTGGTCACCCTGATAGTAAATGTCTTACTAGTTTATGAAACGTTGAGTCTACTTTGCTTTTAATGAAAGCTGTATAAAACTACTAATTCTTACCGGTCTCCTTTAACGCCGTGGTTTCTATATTTGAAAATATAACAATGCTGTCGATCTGAATAAGTTGTATAAATACAAAAAGTAAAAACATCGTTTTAGTAACCGATGCAATAGAAAATGAACAACCGACGATTACCGGACACTGAGCCGTGATAGCTCAGTGTTCGGCGCTCGCCTTTAATTCAATATACTCGAGCAACCTGAGTTCCATCCCCGGTGCCGGCACCAATGAAGTTTTTCACTTTAAGTGCTGACTTATCACGTGCTCCGCGGTGAAGGAAAACATCGTGAGGAAACCTGCATATTTTCGAAATAATACCAAAATGTAGAAGTAGACGTCTATTAATAGACGTCTACTTCTAAAGCGTTTTTTCAGCGGTGCTTTGTATGAAGACAACGTCACTGTCTGTTACAGCTTAGGATTGATTTTGCTTTTGTACTAGCTGTTCTCACATTTATTCGTGACTTTGGTGATATAAATGGATTGTTAATACGATGATTAACTCAGATATTTACGCTTATTCTTATACACATATCATATACCAGGACAATAATGACTTGCGAGACGGTTGTCAACGCCAGATGCGCTCGGGGTCGCATAGCGGTGGTATTACGGGACATCGCCCGGGGATAAATATGGTATCGATGCCGTCTTTGAACTTACGGCAGCGTTTTTGATTGGATTAATTAAAATGAGCAGATCTTACCAGTGATAGTTCACGTGATATATTTAAAAGAGTAAACAATAACGCCGTAAACTCGAAACTTTTGCTTTTCATTAATATTTTTTAATTGCGGTAAAAACGTGATATATTTAAGAAAATAATTGTTGAGTATAAGAAATTTTACGTGAAAATTTTCAAAAAATAGGAATAAATTGTCTTTTGTTCTATCTTATTTATTTAATATCAGCACTTTGAATCGAGATATATGATTGGGAAGCAAAGGTATGAGCAGAGTAATTCCTTCCCTCCGAGGTGCTTAGTATACGAGTTAGTTTACCACAGTAATGCCAAGATGCACCTAAGTTAGATCGGCTTATTTTTTGTTAACTAGAGGGATTTCCCTCAAGTTAACAAGAAATAAGATCGAAAGGTTTTAATAGCAAAATGAAAAAGAACAATCCCTCATTTACGGTATCCACTGAGCACGGGTTAATTGTTCCCGATCGAACTGTTGAATCGCATAATAAATGAAAACAATACCCAGTCAAAGGATCCGCCATCGGGCTGCAGGGCGGGCAAGCCGGCGTCCGAATCAAAAGAAAGACGATCGGAATAATGTAATAATATGTTCAAGACAATAACCGTGTGGTCGGCGAAGGAACTGCGGCCACAAACGGAGCACGGTACAAAGTGAAAAGCTAATTATCCGTATCACCTGAGGCGGTCGCCAGATAGCTTCGCAGATAAGCTTTTGTAATAAAAAGATTTTGCTTTCTATTCAATTAGCGGTATGATCCGGTACAGAGTATCTGATACGCATGCTCTTTGAAACGCGGCGCCCAAGTGCGCTTTGATCCACCTCTAGTGGCGTTTTGATCTTTTAATAGGTCGCTCTCTTTGCGTTCCGTTTTATGTTCGAATGTTTTATACGTGGTCGTATTGTTTGTCGACTTTAGGTTAGACAATTTTTGGTGATGAGCGATTGTTTTAAGAAAAACGCGTTTGTTTCGTTTCGTGCACTCGCAATATAATTTTACGGTGATAAAACTCTACCAAACAGAGGATACTAGCTAAGGATGTATGTCCAGAAATGAGAACCAGTCACCCGTCAGATTGGTTATTAAAAAAACTAGCATCCTTATAAATAAACTTATTCAGGGAGGAAAGGAAGGATATTGACTGTTAGTTTAGTAGATAGAGCGTCATGGCTGCAACAAAAATTTATCTACACATTTTAAGTGCAAAGTAACACTAAAATTAAAATGAATTATAAATGTCATGTGTAGTGGTAGGGCCACGCAACACTGATGCACGAATGGACAGGTCCGGCGTAAAGTAAAAGTGTTACACTTCTGCGTTTCGTAGTTCTTTAAAGATGGCAACGCATTTGCAAATGTCCATGGGCCACGCTTATCACTTAACATCGGGTGAACCGCCAGATCGTTTGCCACTTTCTCACAAAAAAATGTCAATAGCGACAGCAAAATCTCTTTATTTGATTTTAAATATTCATTGCAAATATGTCATTTTGGAAAGTGTTTACAGTAAAGGAAGCATACTAGACGGCGCCAAGCATTGATAAAAATGCGATTAAAGCAAAGCAATTATGACTTCGAGATTTTCAAGCGGTGAGGATAGCCACCGCTCAGCTTAGAACGTTTAGGTGCGTTACACGATGACGCAGGCTCGATTCTTATTATATGTACTTTATTGAACATCAAAAAAACATAAAAGGAAATGTTACAGAACTATAAACATAAGAGGTATAAACAATAAGGCGGTCTTATCGCTAAGGAGCGATCTCTTCCAGACAACCTTAGTAGTCTACAGATTTTAAACAAAATTGTATTAATGAACGAGAGTACAGCAGTCTATTCTATTATTATGAATATCAATAAAGCATTATTACCCTTTTATTAGAATTTATCGCCGCATATTCGTTGTCACGCTGGCCTATTGTAATATGGCTTTTATATCCCCAAATTAGCTTTTAATACATAAATGAATTCGGCAATTAGCAGCCGACTGTACAGCTTTTTCAAATGCCATTTGTTCTTGTTATTTCGTACGTTATTATTCGCACTCTGGTTTAAGTTGTTCGCAAAATAACAGCGAATGTACCGAGCTACGATATACAAACTTTTTGGTAACCAACTTCTTCATTAACTATTCGCCCATACAGAATTATGTCGTATTCTTGACGAATAGAAGTAGTAAGTATAGAAGGGTACAACGGGAGCCTATTACTAAGACTCCGCTGTCGGTCTGTATGTTCGTCTGTCACCAGGCTGTATTTCATAAACCGTGATGGTAAGACAGTTGAAAATTTCACGGATGATGTTAAACACATACTAAAAATCAGATTAAAAAACATTTAAGTGGGCCTCCCATACAACAGACATGTTTTTATTTGGCGTTTTTATAGGAAATGGTACCCGATGTGCGCGAGTCCAACTCACACTTGGCCGGGTTTTTCCGTTGGTTGTTTGGTTGACATGTTTAAATCTAAAAATGATAGCAGCAAATAAAAAAAAATCAAAAAAATATTACATTTTTATAATCAGCGTATGAACTACACATTCAATTAATGAGAGTATTAAAGGCGGGTGAAATTAAAGATCAAAAATCTCATTTGCGTGTAAGGTTAAAGCACAAATGATTGTGCTGACATCTCATTAGCATTGCGGGGATCGGGAGGCCCGAGGCACTATTCGCGAGTGGTCCAAGTCACAAGCGATGTATCATATTATCATAAGTCGTCTGAAAATGATTTCCATGTGCGGATTAAGTAATCAAAGTAGATGACGTATTACTACGTAACTTGCCCTAATGTCTGTAAGATAACACTAAACAAAAACGGTCCGCGGGGAAAACTTATCTAATTTACTCTCAAATTATTCTAATCGGGCAACGTGAAAAACTGTTGATATAAAAATTCAAATGACAATAGAATCCAAATAAAAAATTTAGAAAAATTGTCTTAGAATCCGCTCCGCTCATACATTGGACCATACCATAAGGTAGAGAGCACATATCTGTATTTTTGCCCGATCAAAGGATCGTTGTAGATGACGTGCTTTTGAACCGATAATCAAATTAGCAATGCTTCCTTTTCGAGCGAAAAATGTGTCTGTCAGCGGTGCGGCGTTCGTGCGGGAGCGCTTTGTTCTGCTCACTCATTAGTCTGTTTGGAATTGACTCCGAAAACGTCCTAGAGGCATGCTTCTAGATTGGATTCGCAAGTAGTTGATGTGGAAAGCCATTTTACCAAGATCGAATCACGACTTGTTTAAATGCTCTCCATATAAAACAGTTTGTCCAACTTAATAAGCGCTAACCATTCCGCGGAGGATTTCACGTAACGTAATTAGATTGAATCGATAATTAAAAAGAAAAAAAAAAACAACTGGTGAAAGATAAGAAGAAAGTAAACACATTTCGGTGCCAAAATTATGCTACTCTGCCCAATCCGAAAGGTCAATTAAAGCAGCATCATCATCTTAAAAATGATCATCTGTCAATCTCTTGCTAAAGTCCCTCGGGTTTCTGAAAGGTGCGTTCAAGAAAAATTTCTTCGTCAACGAAGATGTCAATTCTATGATGTCTCTTTTAAAAAAAATCAAAGTCATTTATGCGCGTGTCTTAATTTGACACTTAGATTAGTTAAACAATACTTTGATTATCGTTTCAGAAACCGTTTTTATTTCGTCTAGTGACTGAGTTACATCAGATAGCTCTTCTTCCTAAATTTTAGCATAGCAAATGTAAATGTAAAAAGAATAATCAGTTTAACATATGAAACACTCTTCTCATATAAAAAGTATATAATGGCTTAATATGCTCAGTTATTTCTGTATCTGTAAATACGATAATTGCTTTTTAATAACTGTGTCGCTGTAGCTCAGGCTTTTGAGTGTGTGTGTGTGTGGTGTGTGTGTGTGTGTGTGTGTGTGTGTGTGTGTGTGTGTGTGTGTGTGTGTGTGTGTGTGTGTGTGTGTGTGTGTGTGTGTGTGTGTGTGTGTGTGTGTGTGTGTGTGTGTGTGTGTGTGTGTGTGTGTGTGTGTGTGTGTGTGTGTGTGTGTGTGTGTGTGTGTGTGTGTGTGTGGTGTGTGTGTGTGTGTGTGTGTGTGTGTGTGTGTGTGTGTGTGTGTGTGTGTGTTGTGTGTGTGTGTTGTGTGTGTGTGAGTGAGTGTGGTTAAGATGCCATTTCCTCCTCCAATACTTTTTAATACCCCACTTTTGAATTTGTCTTTATTTGTGTTGAATATATCTAGGTTGTAAAATTTTTTATTGAAGACACTCTGCAAGCGATTCACTAATGAGTTTTGTGCATAGCGAGTCGATGACTTGGCTACAGCAAATAAGCGTGTATGTCTGGTTCTAACTTTTGGAGTAGACAATCGGAGAACTTTTGTAGCTAAATATTGGCAGTCAATATAAAATAATGATTTCACTTCACTAATAGATTTGTGAGGCGAAAATGTTTGATAAATTCCAGTGTAAGTAAAATAATACAAAGTGATAACTCGTTCGGTGTAACACTATCCCATCGATCCAGAATGTAAATTATAATTTATATTCAAACAACGCCGCCTAACCGCGGCCATAATTTTTGTACGTTCAACCCCAATCACAACCCTCCTTAAGCCCTAAATTTTGTTGCTTTACTGATTTAATGACGTCACATGACGCCCTCTATCGAATGTCAACTCGCATCGTTCATGAACCCCCTACATGGTAACGTCACACGTCTCAAAAATGAACACACAAAAATAGTCCTATAGTTGAATGCATAAGGGAAGAAATCGTTTGTTCGGTTTCGGCATTCTACGTTGGATGACGAACAGCCACATGCATAGGTTAGATATTTGAGTCACGAATCCATTTTATGACTAATTCCATAACTTTATATGTGAATTCGGGATCAGGTACGCTTGCTGTTGTGTTTGAGAAGCCCTCGCCCATCGTGGGTCCCGAGTAATAGGCTAAAGGGATTTGTCTAAATGGTACACTGCTATCTATCCGCCGCCCCTCGCTTTCCTCACAGCTTTTCAGACTCTATCTAATAGCTCACTGGGCCAAGGTTCATTATTATACAATTTTCATTTCGTTTGTGTAGTTTTATTGTACTTACAAATGAGGGTGAAGATTTATTACTGGTAGCTATAAAAGCAAGTCATTGAGAAATATAAACTATCGAACTCGTACTATAAAAACAACTTTTTGATGCTGAATAATTTTTATAATTTATTTTGAAAATTTAAAATAATTGTTAAGTATCTTTATTATTTTTATGAAAAACGTAAAAATTAAATAACATAAGGAATAATTTTACTGGTTCCTCTTCGCACTGATTATTATGTACTATAATGGAGTTGAGTAGTATATTTTCAATTTTATTTGGATTTTCATTGGATATCCATAAGCTTTAATTTCTCTGTTTCCTTAATTATCCTTTTTTTAATTCTTATGACAAATAGTAGTGGTAGAAAGTCTTGAAATTGGCTGCTTTCAAAAATAAACCATTATGATTTCAGAATCTATAACGATAGAGTCTATGTATTTCTAGGTCAGTAAGACATCGAGGATGTCTATGGCTTTATCGAAAACCGGGACATCGCCTCAAAACGGGACATTATGAAGACCCGTTCTGGGCCCATGGGATATGTGGTACACGTGTTAGGTTACCATCAAATCTTATTAATATTAGGGCTACTACTTTTTATGTTTCTACCCTCTCTATAAAAACTCGATACTACCATATCCTAAGCATGACAACATTCGCACAGGTCAATCCAAAAGTCGTGTCCTTAATTAATTTATTAAACTAATTAGCCAAGATTACGTGAATACCGTTTACGAAGTTTTTTTTATTGGCATTAGATAACTTTGGGGTCGTGACCCATAGCTGAATTCGTATATATATAAAAATATGTTTAAAATTAACAAAGTTTACTGACGGCTATAGCTTCTTAGATCAGACCTACTTACGTAAAACTCATTTTAATTGCTAAAAGGCATCACATTGAGTTGTTTCTTAAAGTTATTAAATTTAATATATTTATGTATTATTTGTCGCCATGTCTTTGGAAGGTTTAGATTTGGATCTATATTATAGTACAATATGAATTTAAATGTGAATCATTGCGTGTAAGGTTTGCTTAGTGATAAAATCGATTAAAGAAAAACTACGTATCTATGTAAAATCTTTCAAATCTAAGCGAGAACCATGGTAGCTCAGTTATCCAGGTCGACGCTTTACACCTTTTCGCCAGCGGATAATCGGTTGAGTAGTTTTGGCATGGAAGCGTAACAAACAAACTTACATTCATGTTTATATTATTTAAAAAGTAGGGATGCTCATAAAAGCCTGCGTTCAAACTCCGCACTACCACCAATGAAATTTTTTATTGCAATTTTAAGTGCTCGAAGTTGAAAGAAAACAATTTCTACTTAGATACGTATGTGAAGTTCAATACACTTTAGGCAGAGGTCTTTTCCCAGCAGTGGGAACTATATATAGTCAATAGAAGTATACAATGTGTGCACCTTAAAAACATGCAGACAGCATTGGACCTAGTGCAACATTAAATAGGAGCGGATGAGACATATAACGGCTTATATTGAACATTCTATTGCAGTCGTAAACCAGTTTAAAAGGTTACTTAATAAAATTGCTATTCTTACATAAAGCCGCAGACAGTGAACGTTTCATTTTAAATGTTACAGGGTCGGATTAAATAGATTATAAATAAGTTCTACTTCATGTTTGCCGTTAAAAATTTAGAGATTGTACATAATTGCGGTTTCAGGTGATTAAGGTCGATATGAACATCGTATCCCCAATGGTCTTGTTTATGAGAGCTATTAGGCGTGTTGTCTTGTTTCTTCGCTATAAATCCGTAAGCTTTCAAAAATAAAAAGTTTACTTTCTCCAACCTTAAAGAAGGTTGTAATTTTATATAAGTCAGAGGTGTGTTTATAATTGTTTTAAGTTTGACTGATTCAATAAACAGTGTATATTCGAAATTATGTTATATAAATTGTTGAATTTCTGTTATAAAAATTGTTGGATATTTACAAGTAAAGCTGTTACATTCAAGTAGAACAAATTATCGTCACCATCACCATATTTTTTATGTACGACGATGGCAAACGAGCTGGCGGTTCACCTGATGTTAAGTGATAACCACCGCCCATTGACATTTGCAACATGCGTAGTTTTGAAAATGAGTTGCCACCTTTTAATAAAGTAAGCATCACCGTTCTGCGGTAGTTCACTATCCTAGGCCTGTCTCAAAGGATGTCGAAATCTTTATTTCTTAGACGCTTGGCCCTTATCAAAAAAATAATATTGTGATATCCCATTCAACGTAAAGTTATGAAAGTTTTAAGTAGCAACGATTTTTATACACGCGCCAAGTGCTTAGCGATATTTGTCACGGGTATCAGCTCCCAATCTTTGTGATGTTTTTTCCACTGCACATGAAATACGTGCTTGTATAAATTTAAAAAGAAAGAGTTCTTTTTAATTTAAAATAACGCAGCATTTCTGATGCTGTCGGTGTTTTGAAACTCAATTAAACGAAGACTTTACAAAATTATTTTTTTTAAGAGACGCGGCGACAACAGCTCTATATGCATCCGATTTGACACTGGTCCAGTTGGTACGAAATAACCGCGCGGCCGCGCACCTTACTTGGGCCGGCCACTCACCGTTTCATTCCGACCGACATTCGACCCTTGACATTACCGGCTATCAGTAACATTGCCCAAGCGGAGATCAGGTGATATTTTTCGCGTTCAAAGTATCTGCGCTCGCTGCAGTGTTGTCATCTTTGTGGTGTAACTAAAAACACTGGTAATTTTAATTTACCTTCAAAGGGTCTATTGTGTCTATCTTTGTTTGCTGCTCTGTGTCTATTGTTGGCTGCTCAGTCTAGACAAATGCAAAATACAGCAAAATTCTTTGTTTTTAATGTCATTATAAGAAATACACAGTTTACTTTGCTTTCTCCGTTGCAAGGTATATCAGTTCCCAGAAAGCACTACATTTGTTATTTCCATTGGCTTTAAAAAAATTCCTACCTGGTAGCGTTAGTGGACTTTAAGTGGCGTTTCTGTGGTGTTGTCAGATAAATTAGGGCAACACTAACTCACGCCCGCGTACGTTATACTTTTGAACCTTAACCGCGTAATCGTTTGCGGTTTTCATGTCGAGTTGACTTTCCATGGACGTTGTTTGTTCCAGTTTAAAATATCACTCTGTTTTAAGTTGTGTAAGACATTTTGCAGGTATTTAGCACGGCAAGTTTAAGTCTCATAAACGGTTTGGACATTCATGGCAGCCATTCGAGTTTTAAACTCATGATGTAAACAACCTTCATTCCGAAATCCAAGTCTGCATTAACGGTAATTTGTATCAAGAAAGAACCGGACATTCTAACATTGTTTCTGATCTATCACGGGATTATGCTGCCTGCTTTTATCTCTAGCCTGACTCACAGAAGTTAGAATCAATAAAAAAATGATCATTGCATCGACCTTACTCTTAATCACGACACATTCCGCTAAAAAGTAAATTAATCTTCCGCACCAAAACACCTTTCTAAATACCGCTTGTTGCCGCATCGATCTGGCAAATAAATTTCGAAATTGAACCGACTATTACAGTTTTACAATCGAATTTTATTGCCGCTACGTTTTAATGAACTCATTCCGAGCTCATTCCAACTGTTAATTTAACCTCACTAAAAGTCAAATGTGGGAAGCGCGTTCAAAAGTCCCTGCATATTGTGATTTTTTCGCGTTCCGAACAATATGCGATGCATGTCTGGTTAGGTATCCGTGGCGTACAGTTCACCGATGAAGTTTTTAATTTATCATTGCATTTATGCAATTCATCGGAAAGACTAAATTCCAGGCTGCTAATAAACCCAATGAGGTTGGAATTTTCTTTATTGTGTTCTGTGTGATTATTGTGTGAATTGTTATTCCAGATTGTGATCGCATTACTTTGCGTTTCTTTTACACATTATCTCTTTAATGATGAGCCTTGAAATATCGTTATAAATATGCAATCACAAACAAATTTTTTCCACGTAAATAAAAAGCTTATTGGTTATTTAAATTCTGAACAAAGATATACGAGAAATTTTTTCTATAGCTTTTCTCGGTGTATTAATTCTGTAAAATGGAATAACCAAAACAATGTCGGAGATCCTTGCCGCCATAAAGTGAGTTCCGCCATCAACTGAGTTCAGCGTCAACCGACCCGATATTGGACAACTGAAATTATCTGACAACTTGGCAACAGACTAACCGAAAATCGAACTTTTCGATTGGGCAACGTTCCGTTTAAGCCTCGAAAGACGCCCGAGGTCGAGGCGAGTTGGAACGTTTTACTTTATATTAGTTTACGTTTCGCAAATCCGCTATCCGAAGCGCTAATCTGGCCGTGATTTCGTCATGCTGAAACCAATCGCCGCTTGCACGCGTGTTGCATGTGCATTCTAGTTCCTTTGTTGTTTTGCATTATGACTTTGGAACAAGTGGTTATATTCTTACAGTAGTTGGAGATTGACATTATCAACCGGGAAACCCGTTGAGAGATTCGATTCCTTCCGATTCGCGTTTCACTTCAGATTCATTCTTCTCTAGAAGTTTTTACTGTTGTCCCATGTAACAGCTTCCACTCTTGTACAAATGGGCAGACTCGTTCGGGGATGAACCACTGCCTCACAGGAGACCGGCGTCAATTGGAAATATTAAACCTTCGCGTTTCGTATGGTGAGTGAGGTAACTGGGGCCTACATTTTTGAAGTCTCTCAACGCATCAGCAAGCCATCGGGTGCTGCAGATGTCCACAGGCGGCGGTATTCATTAAACATCAGGTGAATCGCCTGTTCGTTTGACAAGTTTTCACATAAAAAATTATAGGCTGCGGTGCAAGTTTTGAAGCTTATTGCATCGCGCGCTATCTTAAGTTATGTTTAGTTGCAATTGGCCACAGCGTAAATTGCAACTGACCAACGCAGCCGCTAAAGTGCCGGCCAAAAATGAAGAGGCGCTACACGCTATGATCGTCCTCATGATGATAGAATAGGAGACAGGGCTCATAGACTCGTGTTCATGGTACGAATGATAAAATTATATTAAAAAATATTAAGGAGTGAAAGTGAGTGAAAAAAATCAAAATAACTCGTTTCGTCAAAATTGTCGATATACCAAAGGAAGCTGTTGCATAAATATGTGAATGGTGTAAAAGAGATCTTGGTTGCAAGATCTTGCAAAGTAGATATTTGTTATTCAAATTGTCTAATTTGAATAACAATCACACACCATATCTATGTGAGCTAACTTGTTGGCTATATTGGCATATTTGGATGCGACGTGCCACGTCGCCATAACAACTCTGATGCCGCAAGAAAGTGGCTTCGCCAGGTCGAGTCTATAACGCTCGGACGTCGGCCAAGGTCCCGTCCTATTGGAATACTTACGTAAGCTAGATAAGGCGTTGAATCGCATAGTGCCTTATTATGTGCGCATTTACATAAACGCACCATAAAAACGCGCCAAAACGCTCAAAGACCATTGGCCCATAGCTGTTCGTGCCGATGACGTCACAAGTGCCCCACGTGCGTACGCGCACGCCGTTCATGTGACACGCGAGCTGCGATTTAAAATAAGTATTTTCAACAACGCATTGAAAAATAATCTAACGGCATTTTTGTGTAAAACATTTATGACATTCGAGTAATCTCTTCTACGTTTATACTAAATCTTATAATATGCCTAATACAAATGAATTTTGCGTCTTTAAATTATAAATAAATACAAAAACAATCACACCTCATCACTTTTCTAGTTGGTACGTCTTTCAAAATGTATCTGTTGAATATTAATTGCGATGATATAATAATATGCGACTACTTATTTAAATTAAATAGTTGAATAATGTCCGGCGACGCTTTTCGAAATGCAATATTTGATTTTTTTATTTATTTCGTAAATATCTTAACAAGTCTGCGGTTGAGACTGACGCTTGTGCCATATTTGAGCGCTCTCGTTATAATAATTCGGCCTTATGTAAGCATACTAGTTGAGTGGACCAGTTAAATGGACTTCTATGTATGGTGTCAAACGATACCACGCGATTGGGCAACGTAAAGAGTTAAATACGCATAACTACTACACTAACAGTTGCATTGTGAAAGAGTTAACTCACCGCCTTCCGTTTATTAGAAGAACCAAGCAACAACGATCTAGAACGCGGAACAAATTAAGGCGCACCCGGTCTATTTAATCTGTTCTTACTATATTTTCCGTTAGGCCGGAGACTGCCCGTTTTCACCATCGATCCCTAACTTTAAGGTACCGCTTAAGTGTCACCTAAAGTCTTGAGCGTGACACTTAAGCGGTGGTGGAAACGAAAATAGCACATAAGTATTTTAGGTGTCCCTTAAAGTTAGGGATGGTCGGAGGGACGGTGAAAATGGGCATTAGACAGATTAACCGGAAAACTTCTTAAATAGGTCATATTTCACGCAATGTTATATTTAGAAACAAAAATCTTGCTTAAAATTTTTTTTACGAAATTTCAGTACCATCCATCATTGTGCTTCATGATCAGTGATTGATTAATTCGTTTAAAAGTTTTAACATGTTTCTACAAGCACTACAAGCCGTTGTTACGAACTCCGTTTTTACGGTGGTAGGGCCACGCAACTGCCTCGGCTGTTGCACCAATGGGCAGGCCCTTCCGGGTAAGTACCACGACGTCATAGAAGACCAGCGTAAAGTGGAAGTATGACAAATACTTTCGCGTTTCGTCTGGTGAGTGAGGTAGCCGGAGCCCAATTTCCAAAAAGGTTGTCAACGCATCTGCAAACCCTCGGGTGTAGCAGATGTCCATGGGCGGCGGTATTCATTTAACATCAGGTGAACTGTCTGCTCGTTTGGCAACTTTCACATTAAAAAAAAAAACTTTTAATTAAAGTAAAATAGGGTCCGAAACATTTATGTATCTTATATTTCCTATTAATGATTTATCTACTTTATACTATAATTTTACGAATCAATTTTAGATATGTATATGGAACTATCACAAGCTTTTAGCGACCCGTTACTTTTGCTATTTGGACTTGGACCAGCCTCTTCAAAATACACCATCTCTCTGTTTGTTTCAAATTGCACTCTGCTTTCAAACTAAAAACGAACCTTCGATAGCTTCGAGAATCTTGCTCGAGAGTTTGTTAACGTTTCAATTTTAATGCACCACCGTATTGTTTTTTAACTATTTCTGTGTTTATTATCTCATCGTCTCGCCGTTGTGTATCAGCGGGCAAGTGGGACTGGTGCGAAACGAGACGATCGTATATCATAACGGAGACACAGACGGAATCACCGACCTGATAACATCGCTCAAGCGTGCCCACAGACCAGCTCACCGCAGAGTGTGCGGAACATTTCTTTTGTGGAATGTGATAAAGGAATATTCCCTTTCTACAAGTTTTAATGTCTTATCTTAAGTGCAGAGGTTAGCACTATAAAAAAACTTAAAATTTCTAAAAAGCAACGGCGACATCTCTCGTTGGAGTTTATCGTTGTAAAACGATATTCGAAATTGTTTGTATGCTGGAAAGGATATAACAATGGATGCGCCAAGCATTGATAAAAGGCGTTAACATTAGCTCAGTGGCTAGAGCGTCAGGCTTGGCAGGCTTTTCAAACATTACATATGGCATTCGTGACATCGCCCTCAATCTCATTGCCTCTTACCTTAGTAATAGAATTCAAAAAGTATCTATAAATGATATTAATTCCGCAGGGTCCCCCATGAAAATGGGTGTCCCACAAGGATCAATCTTGGGTCCATTATTATTCTTAGATGTTATATTGTTTGCTGACGACACATCGCTCATTTTTAAGGTTGACCGAAACGTGTCGAATTATGACGACGTGAATAGTGATACACTTTCGCGTATCCTCCACTGGTTTACCGTTAATAATATGGTGTTAAATGCTAAAAAAACTAAATGCCTTCTTTTTACCCTTCCCAGCGCAAGAAGGCAAAGTTTTAGCTTAACATTAAATAGCGTAACCCTTAATCCTGTTGAGTCCGTTGTATTCTTGGGAATTACAGTAGATTCAAAGCTTCAATGGGGTCCCCATCTATCATCTCTTGGGAACAGGTTAAGCTCCGCTGTTTTTGCAATTAGGAAGGTTAGGCAGCTATCAGACATCGACACTGCCAGACTTGTTTATTTCAGTTATTTCCACAGCATCTTGTCTTACGGCATTTTGTTGTGAGGTAGTGCATCTGATATAAATTCTATATTTATTCTGAGAAAAAAGAGCTGTCCGAGCAATCTATAACATCGGAGCCCGGAATACACTCAGAGACCTTTTTAAAGAGATTAATATACTCACTGTTGCGTCTCAATATATTTATTGTAATATTTTGTATGTTAAACATAATATTAATAGTTATCTAAAGAATAGTGACAGACATAAACTAAATACTAGAAATAAGGACAAACTAACTACGCCATTGTTTCGTCTACAAAAAGTAAACAAATGTATAATAAAATCCCACAGTCGATATTAAGTCTGCCAATTGATGAATTTAAACGAAAAGTTAAAAGTAAACTTATGGCTAAAGCATGTTATACTATTGCTGAATATCTCGACGACCTCAATGTGTGGGGTTAATACTGTTGCTACTCACGTAGACTAAAACAAGACTATTATACCTGTAACATTATATTGTAAACTGACCTTTTAAAAAAGAGCAACTGTTGAGTTTCTCGCCAGTTTCTTCTCAACAGAAACTGCTTTCCGAACCGGTGGTAACTTACGAACATATTAATTTCCTTGTAAAATTTCGACGTTTCTTAAGAACGCGCAAGCGTCTATGTGAATAAAGATATTTTATTATTTTATTATTTATTATTATTAAATCCTCATCATCACGGAGACAAAGGTCTCAGATATCACCCAAATATACACCAGACGAAACGCGAACGTATTTGTCATACTTCCACTTTACGCTGGAACCACCACTACTTTTGTGAGGTCGTGGTACTTTCCCGGACGGGCCTGCCCATTCGTGCAACATCCGAAGCTGCTGCGTGGCCCTACCACCGTTAAATCCTCCTGATTATTCAGTATGGGCTATAATTATATAAGATGATACAAAAGACGTTGTACAGAGGGCGTCTACTGTCCGGTGTAGCATCTCGGCTCGAATTTTCTCGTTTTACTACTCATCTTGTTATTGCGTTAACTAATGCATACTGCCAATCGTTCTCCTGACGTAATCTGGTGGTCAGTTACACGCACAGGGATTAAACCTCTTCGAAACGACTACAATAATAGTTTTATGGACTAATTGAGGCTTAAGCGGTTATAGTGCTTCACGAATGTTTGTCGATAGTCATACGGATGGTACTCATCAAGAGAGTTAGCTCACAGATACGGAACAGTTAATTTTATTTCATTAATTCCAATCTGCTTACTGAAATAGTGTTGAGTTACCTCGTATACATGTTACAATTACATTACACATGTTGCATACTATATGTTAGTGAAAGAATCATTTCCGATATAAACAATTATTGTCTACTGTTGTCTGATACACACTCAAATTGTAATCGGACGGTAAAAGACTTGTAAAGGCGAACGCTGTGAAATTATTCCATTCTAATTCTGTATGCATGATAAATTTATAAAAAAGCCTAGATAAAATCCAAGATATGTCCATAAACATGGACATTTTTTCCTAACTAATTTATTAGAAAAAGTATTTTAATACCATTTTTTTTGTCGTGTTATTTTGTTAATTCCCTATTTACGTAAGCTTTATGCAAGTAACCCGAATGGATCTTGTTCGGGATTCATTTACTGTGGCTTGACATCTCTTATGTATGTATCCTCAAAATATATTTATTAAACCCGGCGAGTTTTATGAACAAATAAATTTTTTAAATAAGCCTGGTTGATGCGAAATATATTTTATCGCCTTAGATCTTTAAAGCTTCTTTCGTATTGAAGCATATTTGGTTAAAAAACTGAAAAGGAAATTATATTTTAGACTCATTATTGAGATGAGGGGCATTCTCATGTTATCAAAAAATGTGACCGGTAGGTCTGTGGTGACAGTCAGCCTTTGCTGTTGCATGGTCAAGCTTATCCGGAGGCGTGAAGTTTAATAATTCCAGTATTAAATTTACGCGTTTCGTCTGGTAAGTGAGGTAACCAGGGCCCACTGTTTTAATGGTTTCCAACGCATCTGCAAGCCATCGCGTGTTGTAGCCGTCAATGGGCCGCGGTAATCATTTAACATCAGGTGAACCGCCTCGAATGACAACATTTTACTTTGAAAAAAGGACTGCTTATGCTGTTTACATGTTAAAATTTTCACATTTTTTTAAATCTTATCCATTAACATCAATATTTTGTAATTACATTAACGATCGGCGTGAAACGTTCCCACTTTACGGTTGTGTTCTGAGGTTAATTACTAACAGTAACTTCTTCCCGGCAACTTGCTTTATAAGAAAAGAAAGAACATTTAAAGGACACAACGCGTACACAATGTACACCAGCGTTCCAGGGCGGTTCTCACCGCCCCCAGCCACCGATTAGCTAAAAACACAGTCGACGGCCATCGGGGTCACGGTCTGCACCGCAACCTCGATGGCCCTTAAGATCATGCCGTAGTTAAACGCACGCATGAGCACATGCGCGGCCCTACCCACAGCGGAGGGCCCAAACCCGTGGATTCTGGCTAGCCCACCGGTTCTGCGTCAGATGAAGCTTTAATACTCTCGGGCTGAAAGCACAAACATCAGTTAATACAAGAAGAACATTTAAAGGGACACTATAGGAATGTCCTATTGCGTTACGTTTACGTTTTACGAGAGCGACGCATTATTGCTAGCAAAATATTCCCGTCCACTCTATTGTAACAGCGTCTGTGCCGGTCAACAGTACTGTCGCAATAGAATTGCATAACTACATAATAAACTGCGAGATTTATTACGAGTTCTAAAACTGGAGTGCATAATAAGACGAATCTATCCCGCTATGCACTGAATATCATATTTTTATAGTTGCAAAACATCAGGCTTAATCGTCTCGTGAAAAAGAGTGTGGAACTCAGTGAACATTAATCCACATTGAGAGATCTCGATGAAAGGAGTGCGTTACGACATACGGAGCCGGGATGCATCCAACGTCAGTAGAGCATGATCGTGAAACGGAAAAAGGTAGAAATAAAATTTAAGATCACCACAAGAGCTCTTACAATTGCGTAAGTTTCAAGACGACTGAATTAACGAGGTATTCAACAATACAATAAAGTTCTTTTATAATTAGATATTTCATTCATTTAAAAATCGTACTTTCGCATAATGATTATTCAACATAAAATCATTCAATATCTACAATATCTTCTTTTTTATAACTAACTTTACTAACTTGTCAAGCGTGCAAGCGGTTCATCTGATGTTAAGTGAATACCGCCGCCCATGGTCATCTGATACACCCGAGGGCTCCAGATGCGTTAACAACCTTTTGAAAATTGGGCCCCGGCCAACTCACTCAAAAAGCTAAGCTCTAAAATTTTGTTAAGAACCAACAGTGAACAAGTACAGTGGAGGTACAGTGTGTATAACCAGACGAAAGTATTATACTTCCACTTTACGCCGATCTTCTGGGAGGTCGTACGGTAGGGTACTTACCCGGATGAGCCTGCCCATTCGTGCAACAGCCGAGGCTGCTGCGTATATAGCAGACCTATGATTTGATGCAATTCTTATCATGACAATTGGTATTTCGTATTTCAACCGTGGCATAACCCATGCTAAAGCTCTCGACGTGATCACTGAATACGTTCTCCATCCCTCAGCTGACTTACGAAGACCATGACGAAATAAATCTTACCAAGAAGTATCCTAAAACATGCTGCTGCGTGGACTATTGATTGACTTTTAAGAATTAAAAAGCCAGTAATTTTGATAAATAGCCTTTGTGGCACAAGTCAACCAAACTTGCGCTCTCGAACCTTATTTGTTATATATTTATTATTACATGTGAAAAGCAATTAATTATCTATGATGCCTGGAATTTTCTGAACAATTTTGTTATTGAATATTTTTCACAAGGTTATCAAAGTAAGTACGAGTAAATATATTGTAATGGATACTAATCCACATTCTCTTTGCTATCTAAGCTAAAATGATGTCTAGGTATGTCTGTGAAATATGGGTATCATATAGTTAAGTATACTCGCCTACCAGTAATAGCTATCGTAGGTAACAAGCCATCGATTCTCTACTTATTAGTATAACCGTTCATTATAAGCATACATTTTCTATTGAAACTTGCGTAATTTCCTCATTTGGGGGTCCAGCAGATTGTCCGTTACGCAAGCACAATAAGTGCTTTAGTAACTGACATTTTACCTTCCTTTCATCAATACTCAGGGCATTTCTATCCCAGCAGATGCCTGCAAATCATAAATGGTTGTAAAGTATGATGCCGAGTTAGCATCGAAACTGCATATAAATTTTTGATCTTTCAGATGAGTTTAACTTTAGGTATAAAGGTTTACGCGTTGTAATAATTGTATTAATAATATAATATCGGTGAAAGCTATTTATGAAGTGTAAGACATAAATAAATTTCTCGTTCAGATAATTTGGTTAGTCGTGAACCATTCTTAATATCAATTTTTTTATGTGACAAGGCAAACAGTTCAGCGTATGTTAATTGATAGCCAAAGTCTATGGACATATGCAACACCCGTAGGGTTGCAGATGCGATGCCATCTTTTAAGAAAATTGGCTAGGTAGCCGGGACACAATATCAAAAAAGTTTGAATATGAAATTATGACGTAAAACACCTTAGTGTGCTCCGTGACCATCAACTCGACAAAGTATTCGAAACGTTGCGAATTGAAGACTAAATAAAACTAGATAAACTTCTTAAAAAAATATGTAACGAATGATAAACATAATCCACGAGCTTTCAATGTCATAATTGAGTAGGATTTGTATGCAAGAATGTAAATGGGTAAGAATAATAAAAATTCGAACAATTTACAAGACATTTATGTACTTATATGGCACGATTTTAATAAGTTATACAGAATTCATCCAAAAAAAATCTACAACTCCTGACGTATTCTGTACTTTCTAGCGCCCAAACACGTATACGTAGGGAGAATTTACAGGCACTCCCTCGGGATTGTCAAGGCTAGATCGCTTGTAACACGGGGTGTCCGCCAGTAGATTTATATTTATGTGGAATCAAGTACATTTTTACTTATTCAGGTCTACTGCACTTTATGTTCGGTTCACAATTCTTAGAGCGCAAAGAATGTAACAAATTAAAGGAAGACTATAGAGTGTCATTATGTAAATAGCTGAGTTAATCGACGTCAACGTAGCTTTGCTGAGCTGGCAGATAATAAATAAATAAAGCTCAGCACGTCACCACACTGGAATTCTGAAATAGCAAGTCTCCATGTCTTCGCAATCTCTGCTTCAGTCATTTAAGGTCACTGAATGTTAGTGGTACTGAGTGAGCTCTTAGACTAAAGTAACCTATAGAGAATTACTTTTCTCAACGATGTTCCATCTCTCAGCGGGCTATTTAGCTAGGGTGTTTTTGTAGAACGGAATAATACTTTAAGATATTGTAAAAACTGAAATGTTTATACATGATTTCATAGTTCGTATCCTAATCGCTAGGTTCATTTCCTTACTTGAAAGAGATTTATTTTTTTCTTAGTAATTCAAACGGAAAAATTGGTTTGAATCATGCTATTTTCTTTTCAATTTGCAATATGCCCAATTTAAAAGAAGTAGCTCATACGCTGATAATTATTGTTAATACAATATTTTTAATCGTGTAAAATGTTCACAATTCTAATTATATACAAAATAACCGGTTAATAATAATACATAGCACCGTATTTTTTAGGAACATTATAAACCTTTTAAAATTCATTCGTTCATTCTAGACTTTAAAACAGTGCGTAATTCCCATATTCGGCCATGGACGACTCCTAACATATAAGAGCGCCGGTATCACGAAAACGGTAAATTAATTCAGAACAGGTAACTTTAAAAATATTTGTTTTACTAAGCTGAAGCTTAAGTTAACTGGCCAATTCATTGTAGCTGAGATTTTCATCAATTCGTCAATTCGTTTAAAACTTGATAAGCTCAAAAATTTTGTTAAGAACCAACAGTGAACAAGTACAGTGGAGGTATATGAGTATGTAATATAGGTATCCAGGGCTTGCCTTGCCGATATCAAATGACACTCTGGCTTATCCAGAGCTTTTAATGATTTTTGTATTAAACGAGGTCGAAAAAACGCACGTAACATCTGCACTGCGAGGCGGCAGGTGCGTGCGGCTTTTGAAAAGGTTATGCTTCGCCTTTAAAAGAGCAGGGACGTTACGCGATTTTTTTATGTGAAAAGTTACCAAGCGAGCAGACGGTTCACCTGATGTTAAGTGAATACCGCCGCCCATGGACTTCTGCTACACCCGAGGGTTGAAGATGCGTTGACAACCTTTTGAAAATTGGGCTCCGGCCACCTAACTCACCAGACGAAACGCGAAAGTATTATACTTCCATTTTACGCCGGTCTTCTGTGAGGTCGCGGTACTTACCCGGACGAGACTGCCGTGCAACAGCCGAGGCTGTTGCGTGGCCCTACCACCGTTTTAAGGGTTCCGTATCATCCGTATGTAACGGGTGATTTCATCACTTTGTCTAAATTGTTGTTTTTCTGAAAACTAGGCTGCATGTTCTATGAACCAAACAAACAGCAAAACGGGATCCTATTGCTAAGCCTCCGCTGTCTGCCTGCGAGTCGGACTCGCACTTTGTGGGCTTTTTTTTTACTCGGGCCTTTCTTTCAAGGCCTTGCAGTCGTTTCTGTTTCTACAAACAGCTGACTGCTGTTCTTTCAAATAAATCGTGCACAAGGCACAGTGACAGAATAAATAATACAGCTCTGTATCTTTGGGAATATTTCACTTCTCGTATTAACGATCGTATTTACTATCTGCAACTTAGTATGTACCTGTGGCGCGTTTGTATTAAAATAACGTCAACGTTTGTATTAAAGTAACGAATATCACTGAAAAGAATAAAGAGAGAGAGGATGAATATGTTATTAACATTAAGTATCTAATTATACAAGAATTGCAAATGTTTCATCGTGATGTGGAAACAGAATTCATTTGACATGTCGGTAGTGTCATGACTGTAACTTTTACCAAACAGATGAAACAGACATTTAGATACTGAAACCTTTTACACGAATTGACATGTGAAGCTCATTTATCAAATCCACGAAGAGGTGTACAAAGAAAACTAATCACTGAGATTTATTCTAAAACCGTACCGCGTTGCCAAATCACTACATAACATGCGATAGGCCCAACACTAGGGTCAACTCGTCCGGGCAGTAGGCCGTATTCATTGCTGGACTCCAAGGATGGCAACGCAACTGTCCCTGCTATTGTGGTTTGCCATTGACGATAATCACATAAGAACACCTTACGTGCCAGTTTTGCCACCTTTGTCACAAAAAAGCAGGTGTGACCAGACACCTATTATTACAGTCCTCAGATATTAGAACGAACCGTAGAGAACCGACTTCTAAGCAATCAGACCATCGCTGACTCAATGCAACACAATGCATTATACACAATCAATACTTATATATTTCAATATAGACGCTTCCCACTTATTTCTTGAATCGCCTTTCAAAATGTGACTGCCTTGAGATAATGCTTTAGTATACTTTTACCGAGCCGAGCACTTTATTATGAAAGTGCTAAAAGCTATTTTCGAGTGTCAAGACAGTTTTATAGTTATTTGCTCCGGTTACGATTGTGTATTATCTCAATTTATTGCGTATACATTGATGAGTTAACATAATATGTTACAAAACCGTACGGTGGACGCTCCTTTATCTGCAGTTGAATATTTTATTAATTAATTGTGTCAATGATTTTATAACGCGGATGCCAATTTGCGTTTTTTATCCAACAGGTATTTATTATTACCTTGTATTGTTTATAGACCGTATATAACCATAACGGGTCGTAGAATAGATCGTCGATTTTTACGCATAATTTCATTATGTTTTAATCATTTTGTTTTTTATACGTTTAAAATTAATTTTGTAACATAAAGTGTGTATTCTTTTATAGTACAAGCAGTAATTTGTATTTATGATATTTTTTTTGCTTTATTTAAAATTATGGATATGAAATAACTGAAGCTTGGTCATTATATTATTTTATTTGTGTCGCCTCATTGTTTTTGCCTAAAGTCGCCCAAGAGTCTTCTTGTTCTTCAGAGTCTAACCTGCAACGGTCCTCTTCATCTACCCTGTCAAGGAATGAAATGTTGCTTTATGTATGTACCTGTTCGCATTACGTATCTTTTCGGGGCGGACATGTTTGAGGATTATCTGGCACTGGTATGGCTCACCGCGCCTTACAGCTGCCTTATAATAAAACTGCTGACGAGACTGGGTCAACTCTGCTTAAGCAGCATTTAATACTGTACAGAAAAATATGGTTTTGTTGTTACATAATCACGGTACGTTTAAATTGTATATGATTTAGATCCGAGCTAGTGCCTACCTCAACAGTGCATGTAAAGAGTAGATAGAGCAGTGGCTAAGTGATTTGAGGGATGAGCAGCTCGTGGGTTCGATTCCTGAGACCCGAATTTGTTTATACAACGTTTTTCTGGCATCGCGGCATTGGTCCAAATTGGATATGCTGTTACGTCACCGAATAAAAGTCCTTGGAATAAACCCAGTTTGTAGGCGTGTTGCTTGTTCGACCTCTGTCGTTGTTCGTTCGTTGCTCTTAATAACGACTCGATACCCTTCTCAGATATAGAAGGAAAATCCGTGTTGATTTTAATAAAACAATTCGGGTCATCATTGCGAAATCATTACGCATAGCGCTGCCTGAGCGTCGATGAAGGTGCGGAGAAAATAACAAAAAGGAATTGTGAATTTTGGACTTTTACATAACGCGATCTCGCCGGTCACGTGGGTCAATTTGTCGACGGAATGCACGGTGTGCTGATGCTACACTGGCTCCATTGTTTGATACGTCACGATAATTTTGAACTACTCTGTAAAGTAATAACGTAATAACAAACCAGATAACAGTTTTTACGTTTCTTAATTCAATTATTTTATTTATATATTTCTTATTTTTATTTATATATATCGTTATTTATTCTCATTATAAAAAAATTATAACTTTATCCCTTGCTGCGTCCACCATAAGCTCTTATCACATGCGGGGTTGACTTGTAGGGAATGTTTTTGGGGTGGTTGGCAAGAAATATTAAATAAATAAATAAAATAAACATCTTGTATAAAGTTGCGGCTGATGTTATTTATAAGCTATAAGAAGTTTCAAATTAGGATTTAGATTAGATTGTTTAGGAAAACTAACGGTGGTAGGGCCACGCAGCAGCCTCGGCTGTTGCACGAATGGGCAGGCCCGACCGGGTAAGTACCACGACCTCACAGAAGACCAGCGTAAAGGGGAAGTATGACAAATACTTTCACGTTTCGTCTGGTGAGTGAGGTAGCCGGAGCCCAATTTTTAAAAGGTTGTCAACGCATCTGTAACTCACGGGTGTGGCAGATGTCCATGGGCGGCGGTATTCACTTAACATCAGGTGAACCGTCTGCTCGTTTGACAACTTTTCGCATAAAAAAAAAAAAAAAAACTTGTACCTACCTCTATTTAATTATAATTTAGATAAAGGAAATTCTAATTTAGATAAGGGAAAAACATAATCATATATTGCATCAATTTCGTAGTAATTACAATAATTTGTAAAGTTAATATTATAATAGATTATTCATAACGTGTTTAGATGTTCGAAAATAATCCTATGAAATGACTTAATTTTTCGGCGTGCGGTGGATGAATAACATGTTAGCGGCGAAGCTAAAATGTATACCGTCAGAATCCTTTAAACTTAAAAAGAGAGAAACTGTGTCGCAATGGAAACGCGCAATCTATACGAAACTCTAGGACGCATCTCGCGGCCTTTCTCCGTCTGCGATGAACCTCGAATGTACCGAACCGATCGCGTTCACGTGTTGCTTTAACGAGAACGCAATCAAGACGTCAGTAATTAGAGCGAGGCAGGACGGATGAACGAACTAGTTCATTGCTTGTGAAAGAGCCAGCGAGATATCGTATCCGACTGCTCATTAGGTTAACAACTCTTGTACCACTTGTGATATTGTAAAGATATTTTTTTTCATTTATACACAACAAACGATCATCAATGATCATTGATCTTTAATGGCTCCTAAGGCCAACATATATGTTATAATAGCTGCTGCTCGCAACTACGTCTGCGTGGAATAGGCTCAAGGTGTAACATGACAGAAAGACAGATATATATATATATAAAATATGTAAATAAATTATAGCCTATGTCTTATTCTGATGTATAAGCTATATTATTGTAAAGTTTTATATAAATCCATTCAGTAGTATATGCGTGAAAGAATAACAAACATCCATCCATACATACAAACTTTCGCCTTTATAATATTTATTAGTAAGGATATAACAAAAAAAACGAATATCACGAAATTTCTTATGAAATGGCTTGTCTTATGAAACAGATAATTTAAAATATGTGTTACTTGAATATTTAAACATACTTTATTTTCGGCTGTCACGAAGTTTTTCCATGCATAAAAAAAGTAAGGTTGCGTGGCGGCGAAAAATTTTTCGATAATTTTATAGACATTTTAAGTTTCATCTAAAGGGTAAAGGGTAAATAGTGCAATGCAGTAACACGCGAGTTTTCGGCTTTCGGATATCTTAAGAGTAAAAACCATTACATGGCAGATGTTTGCTCGGCAGATATCGGACATTACTGTGCTAAGCTTAACAGGGAAGCTACAATTGGAAATTAGTGGGAGACGTGGCAGATTGTACACGAATGAATAATATTTTACGTTGGATTACTCAATTATATTTATAGCAAAGCGACACTTTGTAGGTAGGCACTGGCTGCTGTGATAGTGAGCTTTACAATTCTATATATAATAATAATGCCTTGTTTATTCCTTAATTAAAAATTACATAATTTAATATTTAATAAAATTCAAAAATTTTAAATACGATAAATAAAAAAAAATATGATAAACAATGAACAAATCACCATGAATTAAAATTAATAAAATAAAAAAAGATTTAAGTAATTTAAATTAAAAATTTAATTTTATTAATTTTATTATTACATACAAAACAAATCACTATTACTAAGGACCTCTCTTCAGAGGAAAGGCCTCCTCCAGTTTTCTCCACTTATCTCTTTCTTTTGCAATTTCCATCCAGTAATTTCCCACTGTTTTCAGTATTTCGTCGAGCCACCTCTTCCTTTGTTCTACTTCTTTTTCTCTTCCCTGAAACAATTTTACAATTCTATCATTCCTTGATTGCCAGTTTCTGTTGTTCATTTTAACTGTAATGTATTTAAAAGCCACGGTGGATCAGTGCCCGGCGCCTGCATTTGATTCAGTATCCTAGAGAAAGCCCAGTTCAATTCCTGGTACCAATGGAATTGTGAATTGCGTTTACAATATAGATTCCAAACAGTTCCGTGGTGAAATTCAAAAAATTAAATTATTACTGAGATGTATATTTTTTGAGAGTCCGCTTTGGCACACATGGCAAACTACGCGTCACCGGCATTTAACCCTCTAAAAGACCCAGAACTTGACCTAATATGTGTAAGACTGTAATATGAAATGTTAAGAATAACACCATCATTCATGGCATAAACGATTGGTATCTAATGACGCGGCTTTATAATTTTCTAGAATCTATGTGCGTTAGATATAACACAAAACTGTTGAATTAAGTTGGTGACAAGTGAATTTGCCTTTACGTTGTATGTCGTTGACCTCTGACATTGTCACGCGATGATGTGCGATGAACTTCTATGATGCCTTTACTTCGATGCTCAAGACTAGTTTAACTGACTAAATGTGAGTATTGTTAATAGTTAGTCTATTTCAGATGTTGTTATTTCATTTCCAGCAAACAGTATAGTTTTATCTATATATTTCAGTTATAAAAAAAATGTGACAATACATATTTTCTGGTTTTCTTATATTATCTGCTTTAGACAAGTAGAGCTTAATCGGTCATCAAGTCAGCTTAATCAGATTTAAAAAAGTCATTTAATAATCAGATCAAGTGGTGAATAATTACAAGTTGAAAGTAAAGTAACAGATTATATACCAATATCCAAGTAAGCATTACAGTTTTGTCATTATTAGGGTTCCGTACCCGAAGGGTAAAACGGGACCCTATTAATAAGACTCCGGTGTCTGTCTGAACCGTGATAGTTTACAGTGGCAATTTTCATAGATAACACATCACTTTTTTATTCCTCTGCACAGAGGGTATATGGGCAAAGTCTACCACGCGGCCCCACTGCGGTTCGGCGGACTTCACATATCTTCGGAATATTTACTTTTGGTTATTATTTACAGAATATGCAGGTTTCCTAAAGATGTTTTCCTACGCCGCTGAGCACATTCTAAGCAGGCACTTGAAATTAACAATTTCATTGTTGCCGGCACCGGGGATCGAACTCAACTTGCTCGAGTGAATTGAATTAAAGACGAGCGCCCGGACACTGAGCTATCACGGTTGCCAGTGTGATTCAAAACATTACTGCAATTGCTCTTGGCCTCATGTTTCGTGTCGTCATATGCACATAAATTTACGGACTGTGTCACTTATGATAATTCGTCGCATTGTATTCGAATGAGGCGGCTTCCGAATCGATCGGGCCACTAAAGATGTTTGGTGCATTGTCTGTGTGTCAATCTCTCTGTATACGTTTCGACGATTACATGTCAATCCTTGTGGCCTACCGTGGCGTCTGCTTTCGCAATCTGTCCTGTTATTGTTTGTGATATACACACTATTGGTGTTTCAATTTTATTTTGTTTACAATTGTGAAAAATATTCATGTGCAAGACTTAAGGATTTAATCGTCTTTTCACCGTTATAACAATATGTGCGCTTAAGTGGTTGTAAAAAGGCAGTTGTATAAAACGCAGGGGCTCAATTACGATAACAGCGTATAAAAATATGTATTCAATCTTAAAGATCTTTCAAATATAGTAAATCATTAGTTAACACACGGACTTTGGTATTGATTCATTAAATTGGTTGACAAATACCGACTACACAAGTTTGTCAAGCAATGGTTAATGAGTGAACAATCACAATTGAGATTGACGATGTTTGGAAAATGAAAACCCCATCGGTATTCGGAGCAGGTTAAACAGAAACCTCGTGTTACGCAGTTAAAGTTAACCCACCGTTTACTTAGCTCACCGGAACCTTGGCACAGTTATATGTCGATCATAACGTGTGAGGGAAATAAATCACCTTTCGTTTTAAGTAATGCCACTCGAGATACGAGGAGATTGCTTTGACGGAACTCGGATAATGGACACTGATGCAACTCACTTAACTGTAATTGCTTTCGAATTTTTTTTTAATAACGCTTTACACTAGTATTGCGTAATCCCGGCATCATTTACTTTCTAGGGTAATGTCATTGAGGAGCATCTGATTGAGCACCAGGTTCGCCGTTTTCGACGTTTAATACAACCACACAGAAGTCCAGCGTTTATAAGAAGCGCAACACCTTTTATGTTTGGTCTGGTAACTTTGGTAAAAGCGAAAGTTCCTATAGGGGGATGAATATGGATGTTTCATCATGCTAAAAAGCTATGGAGCTTTTTAGACATGACATTACATTTGGTTCCTGTAGCATTTTTATTATGGTAGGGCCACGTGGCAGCAAAGTTGTTGCATAAATGGGCAGCCTCATCCACGGAAATATCAAGATCTTTTGAATTGATTTGTGGTGAGAAGTGCATGGATGTATTATACTTTAGCTTTTCGTGTGGTGATTGAGGTTACTAGTACTCAGTTTTTTAATGTTCGCAACGCATTTGCAAGTCAGATAGATGTATTTACAAATTTTAATGTTTCTTCTTAAGTGTAGATATTAACACTACAAAAACTTAATTTACATTTGAGTTTTTATGATCTTACATCTTCTTAATCGGTCACTCTTGGCAGAGTGGTCGTGGCTGTCGATGGACAGGATTGCGTCTCGTCGTCGCTGTTCGCTTCTAGGGCAGCCGCACGTCTTGCGATTTTCCTCCATTGGAGGCGGCTGTTAGCAATGCGAGCACATTGTACTACGGTGGCTTTCGTAGTACTGGTGATGAGGTCAATCCAGCGCGTGGGGGCTCGACCTCGAGGTCTTTTGCCTTCTATGACAAGTCTCTCCATAGAATCTTCATTTCTAGAGATGTGCCCATGCATGATCTTACATAAGTAAAATAGATTCCGGCGAAGCTGCGGACATTAAGACGTAGACTAATTATCAAACTAATCACAATAAATTGAATAAAGTAAGTAGTAGCAATTTCTAAAACATTAGACGCGACTGATTATTCGGCTTATGAAACAGTATTGACGAAAATATTAGAATAAGATTATTGCACTTAAGAAGAACGACAATCTACGGTGGTAGGGCCACGCAGCAGCCTCGGCTGTTGCACTAATGGGCAGGCCCGTCCGGGTAGGTACCACGACCTCACAGAAGACCAGCGTAAAGTGGAAGTATGACAAATACTTTCGGGTTTCGTCTGGTGAGTGAGGTAGCCGGAGCCCAATTTTCAAAAGGTTGTCAACGCATCTGTAACCCTCGGGTGTAGCAGATGTCCATGGGCACATGCTCGTTTGGCAACTTAAAAAAATCTTTAAAAGATTACATCTTCTTTCTGGCTTTAGTAAATATCTTTGGATCCAATGCATCTATCGGCTACGATTTGGGAAAGACCCGTGGGTGAGCGTGGGTTTTGAACCACCACAACACATCCTGATAGAGAGGCGATCTACCTCTATGATGCCGTTGCGTGAAAGCCAACATATTTATATGTTGAAATGAAATTAGTGCACGACGCTATGCGGTTGGGACATTTTAACAGTCCTCGACAAAGTTTTCTTACCTGTATACTAGTCACTTTAGTCCGAGAATGATTCTCCGACTATAGTGACTCACGACAAAACCTATTAACTTCAGCATGATTATGGTATTTTGTATATTTTCGTGTTGACCTCTATCTATAAAAAAAATGTTTGATTAAGTCCACGCTTACGAGCACCAGTAATTTAAAACGGAGTTTTTAATAATAATTCTTTATGTAAACACCAATGTTAAGACAATATTATTTCTCAAAGCGTATAATAAATTAAGATCAATAAATATGATAAATTAAGATTTGTTTTTAAATCAATGATTATTATAATTAAATACATGTATATCATTTGTTTCTTATTTCTTCGTCTTCGTTTTCATCTTATCTTGTTTGAATATAGTGTGATTTAAAAAAAAAATAAAAGCGATGACTTTAAAACTTCAAAAGTGGTTAGTAGTTATTCTATCCCGATATTATTTTCTCAATAACTACAGATTGCATAACGAATAAAATTATTGAGTTGCTTACATAGAAATGTATATTAATCTTAGTCATAAAATTTAGATTTAATGATCAAGAAAGTGATTTAAGTCTTACATGCTGTAATGAAAGCGAAAATTTTGTCGTGCCATAATACTGACATAATGTTTCAAATGCCAGAAGCTTTGGAAAGCTAAAATGTTATTTCACTATTAATTGAAGATTCGATCATTATTAAAAAAAACAAACATAACAATAACAATTCTAACATTTCTATATTTTATCTATGATTCGAACTGTGACGGAATTTATTAAATATACAACCGAAATAACAATATATTTATTTGAAATACTGTTTTATAACAATTTTTTATCATCCGTAAAGAATTCGAGTATACTTCGAGATCGTTTGAAAAGCCGTAAGTGTTTTAAAACGATTGGAGAAATTATTGATATTTCATTATTACTTATTGTACGTCGGTAACAACTACGTCCGCATAAGTAAATATGATTTAAATTGATGTTAAAGCGCTTTATCAATATCCATGCACCTCGTCCGCAAAAATTGTGATAGCTTCGCTAATATACTAAAACCTTCTCCGAAACACGCTGCTTATCTTATGGTATAAGTATTATTCCCATCGTTTCAGTAGTTTTCCCAGTATAACTGAAAAAAAAAAATACCAGGCTTCTGTTTATTAGAATAGATTTTTCATACACATTAGTCACACGGACTTTACGGAAGGCTCTGACCGAAAACGTCTGATACAATTCCCCGCGCGGCGCAAGTTCGTCCTCGGCGGGCGAGCGCGGCCGGATGGGCAAAGTAAAAGTAGACGGCAGAGCACCCGCTATAAAAGCGGCGGACGCCGCAACGAGTTATCATACAACCACCAACATTCACGGAGACCATACAACAACCATGGCCAAGTGGAGCATTGTAAGTGTTTATGGAGTGCAGTGATAGTGCTTTCTTGACGCGGTGTCCACGCTCAGGCGTGTGGGTCTTCGACTGCTTGGGCGCCCAGTGACCTCTCGCTCTCTAACTCCCCGGTGACTTCGTTTCGAGGATTGCAATCTCTCGGTGATGTGAATACGTTCGATCACCGATCCCGAGGATCTCAGCCTTCAAGCCTTTCAGAATGGCTTGTCTGCGTTTCGAACACATTGGATATTTTTTTGCCATTGCTGCCGTCGCTAATTTGACGTTGAACACTTCATTCTACGGGATCTATCACGTTAAAGTAGTAGCAGTATGAAACTGCATTTTCCGGAATTGACTTTTACAGTTTTAAGCCTTACTGTTTCTACTCTCTATAGCATAGGAGGTGGAAGGAAAATTTTCTTGAATTATAACCTTTTTCTTTCTTGCCAGGTCGCCCTTGCTTTGATCGGCTGCGCCGTCGCCGAGCCCCCAGTCGGGTACAGCTACTCTGCCCCGTCATCCCTCGTCTACGTTGGCAGTGGTCATGGATCTCCGCTCAGCAGCGGTGGCCACTACACCCAGGTCCCCGTCGGGCACCAGACCTCCGAGGGCTACCACATCGACCCTCATCTACTCGGAAAGATCAAGCACATCATCCTGAAGGACGAGATCCAGAACCAGGCCTACCAGTCCGCCTCCTCCGGCCTTAGCCACGGCATCTCGTCGCACTACGGTGCCCCGGCCCCAGTCTACGGCGTGCCCCACGAGAGGATCGTGGGAATCGAGCTAGACCACATCCAGCAGGGTATCCAGGTCGCGCAGTACCACCAGGCTGAAGAAGGCTACGCTGGCTACGCAGGTGGCTACGCGGGCGGTTACGCCGGTGGTTATTCCAGCGACAGTGGTTACTCCAGCGGCGGTCACGGCTACTCCAGCGGTGGCTCCATCTCTTACTCCGCTCCATCGGTCTCCTACAGCACCATCGGAGCCCCGTCTGGCTCTTACGGAGTGCCATCCCCATCTTCCTCCTACGGCGCGCCTCACTAAACGAACGAAACGCTATAGTCATCTCATTTCATTACATTGTAATGTCATGAAAGAAAAATCATGTGATCGCACCCTAGACGTTAACTTGTATTATATTTGTTGTTAATGTAAGTTTCTGTAAATAAAACTACTTTTTTGTAAAAAACGAAAATTCACAAAACATCGTATTATTCGAACACCCTGTCCCAATCTCAAAGTTTGACTCAAATCTTTATTGCAGAGAAATGGCCGACTCCGTTACAACAATGTTTCGTAATTGTTTTCGACTCGTTAAAGCCCAGGAATGTTGATAACGCAACCATCATAACACCATATAGGGAGGTGGAGGCATTAACTTGTATAACGGACAGCAAGGTCTTGGGGCCGGTAGAATTCGAGTCCGATATACAGTCGAAAGTAACCAAGATTAAGGTAGACATGTAAATAATATGGCTGACGTAACAGCGGGCGAGAGTGCAAAATTCGCTTTTGCCGCGACCGGTATCATTTCACTCTTACTCTCGACAAGCGACTACAAACTTAAAGCAATGTATTAAAATTCAACACAACACACACAAGCCTTTTCGGTTCTGTTCTTTTTCCCCCAAAAAAATATCGTGGGCACAAGATTAAACTGGCGTTTCAAATTATAATGGTACATTATTTTGTTTAGTCCAAACAGTTCTCGTCTCGAAGAGTTTCGCAAGGAGTTCGATGCTAAACAAGAGCAAGCGTTGGAAACGCGGTTTAGTGGCGGGGGATTGTGAGCGCACCTACGCATAGGTTGCGTCACTCCGTCCACTTTGGCGGAATTAGCGAATACGCCGTGCTCTGCCGTTAATCTTGCTGCAACGTGGACTTTCTCCCGTTCACAGCCGTTCCGAAACGCGATCCGTTGCGTAACCCATGAGGGACGGACGCCCGATATAGTCTTTTGTATTTCACCCAATTATTGCTATATCAATAAGCAATCTGATCGAGTGCAAATTACGAAAAGGTTCACGGCAGATATGGAGGTGTGCCTCTCGCGCGGTGACTCACGCCTGCCTCCTCAATCGGAATTAAATCATGGCCAAATTTCAACTTCTTTAAATAAAAATCCATACCTTGTTTGTCGGAATAACGATTTATAAGAACATTTCCGTCGGATGATATTTATTCGCATTTCTCTCAATACACACTCATACATGAACACTCTGAGTAACTGTTCGGGTTGATACCTGCTGGTGAATTTCATCATTTTACAACTTGTCAACCGACACCACCTTGATGGTTGGCGGTCCACCACTGTGCGTTTTTCACGCAATTTTCTGAATCCGGACTCATGTTGACGCATACCGTTCGATTTTTACCAATCATCAACTAATCAAAAGCGAAAAATGTTGACTGTCCAAACATTAGTATAACAAGAATAGCACATAATAATTATCTGTAAACATTCAAATCAAATAGTTGTACGCCTGCTTATTCATATACATATATTATCACGTTACACATCCTCAACAAATATTTCATATTACATAACCGATCAGCGGCGTTACGTATCGGGCGAGTCCAATAGTCTTTTCCAATGTTAGACTGACTCACGCGTTATGCAGTCCAGGCTTTAGTGCGTTATATAGGTACCACTGCTAGCCCTTTGTGACTCATTCGCACTTTCTACAAACGGCGTTAACCAAGGCACGTCATAGCTGTTAAAGAACCGTTAAGTATCAATCGTTAGGACTACAAATCAAATGAGCTTGACCATATATGAACTATCTTTAGGACATAATGATCGTATGAGTAGCCATGTCTATAAACCACTTGACTGAATTCTGAGATCCGGCTTTTTTAAATCTAACTGGGTAGACAGTTAACGCTTTTGCAAATGACATTTCTTCGAGCTTGTCTCGTCCCGAACGCAGTTTACCGGGCACACATGAGAGGCAGTGTAGATAATAGGACAGGTACAGTCAGTAGCGTTCTAAAGATAAAGCAACGTGGTATGATGGGGTACAGTCGGCAGCATTTAAAGATTAAGAGATACGCTGTCGCGGTGCAAGATCTGGTTTAAGACAAGCGCTTTGCCCACTTTTACTTAGTATCGCGCATCTATCGATCACGGCGATGACTTTGCCCGTTTAGATTGTAGTAACGCTGGTTTTGAGTATTACATATTGCAAGAGGCGATGGTGTATATACATACGTATACTTAATTACTGGACCGCCACTCGCCTTGAATATTTGGGTGCAACTCGTCCGTTGTTTCGTCAGCGATCGGAATAACACTCGATGTTTTCTGTCTGTGTGCCCGAAATGATATGTAATACGTGACTGTACTTTCTGTTTCATAATAAAATATTTTTCAATTTCTCTCGATTCACCTTGACGTACCATATCCCGAATACATTGAATATTTTATCAAAACTTTTATTCGTACTATAGGTACAGAATAACGTTGCAGAATTTGATCTCAAATATTGGTTTATATTTCATACTAATCAAGAAACCTGTCTTTAAAATAATATCCGATTGTAGTGCATTTAGAACAATTGCAAAGCAACAGTCTTTAGATAGCATATGTTCCTGTATATTGGTGGGTTCCTGTATAAAATGTCTACTTGGTTATTATGTTGTTATGTTGTTTACTGTCTACAACACAGGATAATCTTGCCTAATACAGTTTTGTAATTATAGTATATTCATAAGAAATCACTGATATCAGAATGTATATTAACATTAAAAATATATCTAACTAAAATAATTTCTTTATAAGACTGCAGGTGCTTTCTATTTTTGCTTGCCATTTTGAACATCTTTAGAAAAACTGTCTACCTCTTTATTGAGCTTCAATTCGTGAACTCTTTTATCTTTCCTCACTTTATTTTTATAGATATACCACGCTTTACGTACAGTAGATAGGGACAATGCCGCAACCATTATTTATGAGTCGCACAAATATTTATTTCGTGAAGGAATCAAAACCAGATCCCGCAATGCTGCAACCAAGTTTTATTAGTGGTAGGGACATGCCTCAGTCTTCACTTTTGCACGAATGGGCAGGTCCGTCCGGGTAGGTACCACGATCTAACAGAAGAATAATATTATACATTATTATAATGTGACAAAGCATCTACAACCCAACGGCTGTTGCAAATGTCAATGGTCGGCGATTATCACTCAACATAAGGTTGACCTCCAACTAGCTTACCATCTTCTCACATAAAACAAAACTTAGCTATTGGGTACATCTTGGCAACAATTATTTTTTTCTCTTTCGAAATTTACCAAGCCATTACCATTCTTATTCTTCTTCATTACCAATCTTTTGAAATTTACCAAGCATTATTAAAGTTCTGTCCTGGAGGGTTATTGTGGAATCAGTTGTCGCCAGAGTTGCCAATATTTGGACTACCATCGTAGAAGATAATGGTGCCAGTTTGCCACGGGATATTATCGCAGGTACGCGAGTGAAGCCAAAGTCGCAAGTCACCACAAAAAATATCATCAAAGAGAATAGAGTAGGGTGGCAGCCTATAATATCCCACTGCTGGATAAAGGTCTCCTTTGTATATTGTTTGTTTGTTAGGGTGTAGTCCACCAGACGGCCCCATATTTGATTGACGTACTTCATATATCTTCAAAATATTTTTTGTTATTATTTCGAAAATATGCAATTTCCTCACAATGTTCTTCACAACTGAGCACGTGATAAGTCAGCACTTTAACAGTTTCATAGATGCCCGCACCGGGGTTCGAACTCAGGGTGTCGAATACCTATATTGAATTAAAAGCGTGCTCCCCCACAATGAGCTATCACGGCTTATAAATATCATCAAAGCTATAATAATCATGGGTAAAAGGTTAGTGCCAGAGTAGTTGAGTATACCAAAAGGTTTGATGTCGACTTCTTGATTGAATAAGACTAAACTGATTTCTTCTAGTTGTTGTTTCTTCTAGTTGTTGTCTTCGAATTGTTATTTCTTTAATTATCTTTATCCGTTACTTTAATTAAGCGCATGATAAATGACATTTAAACACGTTTTTCCGTCACAAAGATTCAATCTAATCTATAGCTGAACCTGAGCCAAACTTATGAAACGCTGATACGTTAATATGTGTGGCGAATATTTATGCGCTTAAAGTATCGTGATCTGTAGTCAATCTGCTTTCTCCTCGCCGTCTCGGTGATTCCGAGCGTGCTATTGAATGCAAATTTTTAAGCGTAAAAAAAACCTGTGATGAATGAAGCCGGCACGCTGTGGGAATTAATACTGACGCTTGGATTTGCTTAAGTGATCAAATGTTGCAATACAAAAGTGTCCCGCATTTGCTGTTTTGTAGTGCAATACTTCTTCCTCGTTCGTCTTCTATGAGACTGTGGTACTTCTCCAGACGAGCCCGCCAATTTACGCAACATCAATAGCATCATAGCAGGCGTCTCCATAGTAAAAAAGTTGTTATAGGTTTGTTTGAAGTTATTGTGAGTAACGGTTAATGGTTTCATAAATTCTTGACGATGAGGTTCGAATCAAAAAGTGACATTTAAATATCATCTAGATAATTACTGTCCACATTCATCGTACCGAGTATAGTGACACAAGGTTCATTTATTATTTTAAAGTCATGTTCCAGTACGAAAAATTGAAGGTCATCCGCTCAAGCATGTTGAGTCATGAGGCATTGGAAACGGTTGACAAAATTTCCTTTTCCATATCTAGAAAGTCAGAGCATTCCCAATTCAATTATAATTCGCGAGAAAGAAACATAACAACTTAGAACAATACACGGAAGAGATGGATTCAAACCAACCACTAGATGAACAATGGAGCGATGAGATGTAAATGTATTCAGATCTAATAGATTCGTAACGAGCGGTTTTACGTAATGGAATCTGTTTTATAATCGGCGTAAACGTTATCTATGTAGTCTAGACTGCTTTGGCATTCCGATTTAATATATATTAATGATGACCGCCATAGTAAGACAGGTTGGGCAGATGTTAGTGTGTTGTATTTTTGTTTCCTTTGAATAGATCTTCGACATGGAGATTTTATATATATTCGCGATGTTATCAACATTGTTTCGAAGTAACAGCACAGTATCTATATTTGGTTCAGCAGTTAATTTTGTTACTGAAATATTTTAAGCCCTTTGTTTCTTTTTATGCATTTCGATGGGAATCTCTCATAATTAAATTTAAGTACCTACACATAATATGTTGGTACTGTTTTAGGATTTCTATGATAACAATTTTGTGTCTATGAATATTATAAGATTGTCTTGACTATCTACTGTGTACAGTGTTCACAGTACAGTGCTATTATTTTGAACTACATTGGCCTTCGTTTATTTGTTTGGCACTCGCTTTTATATCAGCACTCAAGCAACTTGAATTCCAAATTATAAAAAAAAATGCCAGCTCGAATTAAATTTTTAGTTGCAATTTTTTTTAATAATTTGCTGTTAAAAACCACTGTACTAGTTAGTTGCTGACCACGTGAATCTTTATATATATGAAAAAAAAATAAAACAAAAAATAGGAAGATATGTGAAATTCACTTATCTCTTCTTCTTTGCTCATAAACTGGGTAGCGCGATGTCATATAAGTTAGTAGACTCTATTCTTACTTTCCTGATTATTTAATAAATCGAAACATGTGAATAACTGTATTCTTAGTAAATACAAACCGTCACCTCAGATGAAAGTGCAGAAAACACAGTGTCGTACGAATCTGAATTGCTAAATTATCTTTCAAAATAGCAACAGCAATAGACGGATTAACGGTTCTGACAAAACAAGACGGCTGAGTTAAAATTAGCCGTTAGAAATAATTAATCGTTTGTTGAAAAAATAACGACGCTATTTAAAGGCCAGTCGTTGAAATATTAACAGATTGTTTCGAATTCATTATTCCATTGTACAGAACTGCATTCGTTTATAAAAAAGAAACAATAAATATTTATGCGATTCTATGATTCAAATAAAACGGGTGTGAAGACATTTTATAATGTCTCTTCCAAATATGCAGCAAGGTCTTGACCTTTAGAATTAAAAAAAATGGCAAAATTATTATATTTACATCAACACATTTATCTCAAGTTGGAAATTGTATGCATACTGTAGTGAACAGGTGTCTATTTTCGCGAGACTTAATGAAAACTAAACTTAAACTAGAGTTAAAAAAGTATTAACTCAAGCTTTTAGAAAATTCAATAATATAAAAGGTTCTTAAACGCCTCTAAGATTTGTATTAGATTGTTTTAAAAAATGATTTTATTTTTTATTGAAAATATTTTGTCTATAAATATCAAAGAGTATAGCTGTTATAAAGTTATTTTAAGTTATATATATTGTGCATCTTTTTATATTTATTCTCGCATACTTATTATCACATTTTAAATATAATATGTTCCACATAACTTATAAATTCTATAAATTAAAACTATTTTTAAACAATATTAGTGGCCGGGAAAGATACAAGGAATGCGGGTAGATGGAGACTGAGGATGGGCTACATGTCTCAAATAAAGAAGAAAATAAATGTTGGTTCCTGTAGAGAGGTAAAGGAAAGGGCTATAAGCAAGGAAGGGTGTTACACAGCTGAACTACTGGGATAGTGCACCGACAAGAGCCTATCTCTTAAATTAAAGAAGAAGATCTAATCTAATAAGTTTAACTGACGATAAAACAGCTTAGCAGTGGCTTTAGAAATTCTAACGCCTGAATTCTGAGTAAAATTTGAGGACATTATTCGGAGCTTTCTGAACTCTAATCAGAATTAAAAAATTCAGAGTTAAAAAAATATTGGAAAAGTGTTTCATTCATCCTGGCATCACTATACACCTCGTCTTTCTTTTAATATCTGTCTCCTTAACAAGCAAATGATCAGCGTTGATAATTGGTCTTGTTATTACCGTGTAATTGTTTAACATTGCGTGCATACGAAAGATTAGATTTCGCGGTATTTCACCAAGCCGTCTCGTCGATTTACATTCAGCTATTCGCACTCTCGCAGCGGACACCCATTCTCTTTGAGAACCGGTCTCGCGTAACACTGGACCGTCGTGTCGCGTCGCGGCAGAATGGCTAATCATGTATAACATAACTGCCTTAGAAGCCCTCTCCGTCGTGACCGATGCACTTCCTGTATGCCCACAGACCTGGGAAGGTGTATAGACACGGGGCTGAAATGTTTGCCGAATGTTTCGTGTTTTGTTAATCACCGTGTTAACGTTTACCCGTACATGTTGATAGGCTTGTGTCCCGTTCGGATAAGAAAGTAAAATCCCAGAACGAATGACGCGTGTAAGGTATAAAACAATGCAGTCAAAAGATGTAGATATATTAGGCGGTGCGGCAATCTGCCGGTTAGCTTAGTGGCCAGTAGGTGCGAATCCGGAAGACATAGGTTAGAATCCCACAGTGGCGAAAAACTTTTCATCTTTTTTATCTATAAGTTTAAGTAGGTACTTTAGAAAAATTTAAATACTCTTTGTTATCGTTACAAAATTTTAAGATGCTCAGATTGTCTTAGAAGTAGAATGGTAAGTAGTTATTACATTATACGTTACCGTTTTAGAGTTAAAAATTGTTTACCAAGTAAATCTGAATATTTTCGGGTACGTCTGTGAAAGTCATAAGTCTTCGTCAGGTGAACGCTCGATCTTGTGAGCACGGCTCGGACGAACTCCACCATAGGGCTCACGTCATAAGCTTAAAGTGGTTAATAACATTGACATGAGTTTAGCAGGCTGTTGTCTGCTTGTTTAGTTGATATATGAGCTTTGACGCCCTTAAAGCTCATATATCGACATTTTCACCAGGAGGATATTCTAATTTAATTTAACAGTTAGAGAATTGTTGTTTTTACATCATTGCTTATTTTATTTGTTGTTAAAAAAACAAAATAATAGTGTATGGATTTTGATGTACGTATTTCATTATTACCTTAATTCTTAAACAAACAATAGATATCAAATAATTGACGGTGGCAAAAGTCGACAAATATCACTAGGTCAAAAACTTAGGTTACTTAGGCTTTGGCTGTTAGATAAGTTAACGTGAAATAAAAAAAAATTATGTAAAATCAATGCAATATTTGTTTAAAAATGACTCAGTAATCAATTTGTCAATCAGTGACAATCATTATCTAGATATTTTTTTATATTCATTTAACAACACGGCCCGAATGGCGTAGTGGGTAGTGTACCTGCCTCCTGCGCCAGAGAGTGTGGGTTCGATCCCCACTACTGGAAAAATATTTTGTGGTGAACATGGTGTTTTTCTAGTGTCTGGATGTTTATATATGTAGAATATGTATTTATTTACAAAATAAAAGTATGTTTATCAATTTTCTAGTTCCCATAGTACAAGCTTTGATTAGTTTGGGACTTAAAAATGTGTCCTAAAAATATTTATTTCTTTAAAGTTCACTAAAAACCAATGTTGTCCGCTCCTGACTTGTTACGAACAAGAAATCGGTCATTTCATCGCAACGTCACCGTTGATGATGCGTCGTAATTTTTTATTGTAAACACATTACCCGTTCCTCCACAGCAAACGTCTTGTGATGTCTCATTTATGGCTATGTTACGAGCACGTTGTTTTTTGCTGTAGTTGTACAACAAAGCGTGCATATAATGCAGGCCACGTGTATAAAAACTGGCCTAGAGAAGCGAGAAGAAGTATTTGTGCAATTCCAATTCTATTACAGTTGACCAATAGATGTGAGAAATTGTCAAGTTTTTGCTTCATAAAAACATTAAGCCATAAATGTAGACAAAGACTCCAATCGAACATTAATCTTTTATTAATTCTATTTGTATGTAATAAGCATGCTTTTGCTCAATAATTTCTCGTATTTACGCTATTACACTTTGTTGTACCAAAATCAGTCGCTTGTCGAACCAAAATTCAATGGTATTCTTGAATCCTTTTTTTCCCTTCGACTTTTACTAAATACGCTTAAGTATTATAGTTAAAGGCGGTTATCGGTTTATTTGTGTTCAATTTCTTTCAGTTTTACCATTTGTGTCAATAGCTTTCTCGTATCTAAAATGTAGCATATGCTTGGATAGTACGATATGCAGTTGTTCAATAGTAGAGCCTAGCCTATAGGGTCTGTTTGTCAGAAGAAGTGTCCCGTCCTAAAGAAGAAAGTCATGAAATAAATGTCCATTGTGTGTTGTCTAAATGTGAAATGAAGAATGTGAATGAAATATGAGAAACGTTTCCTTAAATATAATGGTCTTGCTTCCTGTGGTACTACTCGTACATGTTGCATTTGATATTAGCGAACCCTTTGTTAAAACAACTCTTGCTGATTCATTCCTTCTCTTCTAGGAGTCATCGTGTGGTCGGGCCATGTAGCAGCTTCTGATGGGTTAAGTGATTGGCACCCACAGGTATAAAACTGGGCAACGCATCTTCAATGTGTATACATAGGTACTTTAGACGTGCGTAGTATTGGCCTGTGTGTGGGACAGGCCAACAAGAAACAATAAAATTGATGTTATGAATTGAAACCACAAAACATCTAACCGAAAGCAACATCATCACTAAACATTGACAGTGGTAGGGCCACGCAGCGGTCTCGGCTGTTGCAATAGGCAGGCTCGACCAGGTAAGTACCACGACCTCACAGAAGACCGGCGTAAAGTGGAAGTATAATACTTTCGCGTTTCGTCTGTTGAGTGAGGTAGCCGGAGACCAATTTCCTAAAAGGTTGTCAACGCATCTGCAAACCCTCGGGTGTAGCAGATGTCTATGGGCGGCGGTATTCACTTAATATCAGGTGAACCGTCTGCACGTTTGGCAACTTTTCACATAAAAAATAGAAAACGGAAAGTTGCAATCGAACGACCAAAATCAGGAAAGTGTGAAATATTGATACCGCAGTAGTTTCTAGCTATTTACGAAATATTGCTATTTTATAGCTTTTTATTGAATCTGAACTGTAAACAGTTTGAAATGTGTCCTCGGTGAAAAGGAGACGGGCGTATATTGATACATTTATTATGAACTGCATCAGAGAATTTCCCAATATTGCAAAAAGTGATTAATGCCAGTCTTGCACCACGCCTCGTTAAGTATTAACCAATCTGTGGCAAGGCAATACGGTATTACTAGTGAGTCAGGGTCGTCATGAAAAGCTACTGCGTGTTCTATACGCAAATCCTTATGACTGCTGTCGTAAGTGAAATACATCAAAGAAGATTTGTAGGTGGAGTTGACAATAGCATTTGGCTTATTTAAACTTGAGAACCAAGGAATATATAAGATACATGTAATAGTCAAAGTCAAAGTCAAAGTCAAATATCTTTATTCAATATAGAAGCATTCACTTACTTATTGATAGTCAAAAATCTCTACCACTGGTTCGGAAGGTAAGCCACTGACCTGAGAAGAACCGGCGTACCGTTCCTTTACAAGTTTTTTGAATTTAGCAACGGATTCATTTTGAACGTTTTCTGGGATTTTGTTGTAAAAGCGTATACATTGTCCCATAAAAGATTTACTTATTCTACGCAATCTATTTGAGGGGGGAACTAATTTATGCTTGTTCCTAGTATTTACATCATGCACATTACTAAATCTTGAAAAGTCATTCTTATTTTTGTGGACATACATAACATTAGCAAGTATGTACTGAGAAGCTACAGTCAATATTTTTATTTCTTTAAACAGGTTTCTTAGTGAGTCTTTGGGGCCCAGGTTATAAACCGCTCGAATAGCTCTCTTTTGCAGGATGAAAATAGTATTTATGTCGGCTGCATTTCCCCAAAGTAGAATGCCATAAGACATTATACTGTGGAAATAGCTAAAATATACCAGACGACCCGTATCCACATCAGTGAACTGTCAAATTTTTTTGACTGCAAAGACTGCTGAGCTAAGTCTACTCGACAGTTTATTAATATGGGGGCCCCACTGCAATTTGGCATCTACAGTTATGCCAAGAAATACAGTCGAGTCAATGAGGTCTAACGCTTCCCCATGTAAAAGTACATCAGTTTTTACACTTTTTACGTTGGGAGTTGTAAATTTAATACATTTCGTTTTTTTTACTATTCAACATTAAGTTATTAGCACTAAACCAATGCACTACAGTGGAGAGAGTATTGTTAACGTCGTCATAATTTGAAGAATATCGTTTAACTTTAAAAATTAAAGTAGTATCATCAGCAAACAATACTATCTCATGATCATTATTTACAAGATAGGGCAGGTCATTTATGTAGATGAGGAAGAGAAAAGGCCCCAGAATAGATCCCTGTGGAACCCCCCCATACTTACCAGGGCCCCGGGAGATCTCTTGCCATTCACGTCAACTCTCTGAACACGATAGCTCAAGTACGATGTCAGAAGATTGAGTGCGGCATCTCTTATACCATAGTGGTGTAGTTTCCTGACCAGAATGTCATGCTGTACACAATCAAATGCTTTGGTTAAGTCACAGAATATACCTAAGGCATCCTGTGACTCTTCCCAGGCTTCAAAAATATTCTTCACAAGCTGGATACCCGCATCTGTAGTTGAGCGACCCCTAGTAAATCCATATTGCTTGTTATGCAGCAATTTATGTGTACTAAAATGGAGTAACATTTGATTCAAAATAATTTTTTCAAAAATTTTACTAAGAGTTGGTAGTACTGAAATAGGTCTAAAATTGCTGGGGTCAGAAGTACTACCAGATTTGAACACCGGAATAATCTTACTATGTTTCATAAGGTCAGGAAACTCGCCACGTTGAATACAAATATTAAAAATAGTTGCTAAGTAAGGTGAGACTACATCAATTATAGAACTGATCACCTTGACAGAGATCCCCCATAGATCAGCAGTTCTTTTAATATCTAGAGATTTGAATGTATTTATGATATTGTTCTTATTAACAGTAGTAAACTTAAAGTTTTCTTTACATTCCATAACATTTTTCTTAAGTTATGATTCGGCAATTGTCGGAGAAGAGAGAAGTGACTTAGTTGTAGAAACAGGAATGTCAGCAAAAAATTTCTCGAAAAAATTGGCAACCTCCTGATTAGATTGAATAGTATTAATACCATCAGTTAAGGTTTAGTCAGAGTTGCGCTTCGTAAGTCTACCCGTTTCACTATTTATTATATTCCACGTCATTTTGATTTTATCAGATGCGCTTTTTATTTTATTTTTAATAAATATTGATTTAGCCAGATAACAAACTTTTTTAAATATTTTAGAATAGGCGCTAACATAAGCTACAAAAGAATTACTGTGATTGAATGTCCTTTCATTCATACAGTTGATTTTATCTTTTATTGAAAATATTTTATGAAATACTTCGAGTTCATACAGTCTACGCTTACTCTTATGAATTCCGACTGTTGCCCAATCATTGAAAACTGCAGAGCTTTTACGATTGACTGTCTTAGAAGTAAATATAGCATTAAATTCAGTTTTAATTAATTTAAATAATGTGTTGTAAAGCGCATCTGGACTGTCATTATAAGGTAAATATGTCAGCTTTTTTGTTATATTACTTCTAAACTTCTCAATACGAGTTCTATTTACAGGAACAAACATTATTTTTTGTAATTTATCATCACTACTTTTTTTATATAATTTAAGTCAAGTTGTCCGCAATGGTCTGAATTTAACATATTAATAATTGACTTATCGATTGGTTCATAATTTGTAAATATATTGTCTATACAAGTTGCCGAAGAAGTAGTGATTCTAGTTGGTTCATAAAATAGGTTAGAAAGGTTATATGAATTTAACAATGATCTGAATCTAATAGTGGTGGTAGAATTTTCTAGAAGATTTATGTTAAAGTCACCACATAGATTTATTAGATTCAGATAATTTCAATAATATTTCTTCCAATCTATTTTCGAATGATTCATATAACGCACTAGGAGGTTTGTATACGCATACAACAATGAAATGCTCAAGCTCTGCACAGGCTATTTCAATAGTCTGCTCAACAGAGAGGCTCACAATATCTTTACGGTTTTTAAATTTCACAGCATTATTGATAAGTATTAGAGAGCCACCACGTATAGCTTTTTCTCTGATGAACAGGCTAGCAACCTGGTGACATCTGAAGTTAAACATAAATTGATAATCCAAGAGCCAATGTTCAGTAATACATAAAATGTCAATATTATTGCTGTTTAAGAATAACTCAATTTCAAGATATTTATTTAGCATTCCTTGGATTTTTTGATGCACCAGGCTTATACAATTATTGCCATTTTTATAATTTATATTTTTAGTTAATATTCTTGGACAATTCATTAAATTATTACAATAATTCAAATTATTTATAATTAATGTGCCTGAGATTGCCTCCGTTGTCTTGTTATTTAATTTAAATTAATTGGAACAAATTCCAAATTTTTTTTAGTCATATCTCCTTGCTGTTCAATAGAAACAGCAGACTGGTTAGCCAATAATTTGGCTTGGTTAAAAAAAATACAATATGATAGCACATGAGCAGGCTAATGAGTACTTGTCAAGTTAGTCCTCATTATTTGAGAATAGGTAGCTCCAGGCATACAAAAATTAGTAACTAATTGTCCCTTACATACATTGTGAAGCAACAACCCCATACTCCTACCTAATTCATCACTATAAATCTTTAAATTATGACAGGGGGTATGTTGTACTGCCTCTCCATGCATGGTGCTGTTGAGAGACTCGGCAGACTGGGTAGGCGACACTTTGTCAATGTTCAGCTGTGAAAGACCATGAGAGCTTTGACACTCACAAACACAGTTTTTTGTAAGTGATTCAAAGCGGTCTGTGTTATGCTTACATATATCAAGCAGGTCGTTCATAGCTGAAATGTGTCCAGCTATTTCTTTTTGTGATACCTCATACTTTTTTGTTACGGAGTTCAAAGAACTCTCTAAAGATACTATTGCAGCCTGGCAGCCTGGAGAGAACTCACATCAGCCTCATACAACAACTGAAATTTTTTTGCCTCATTGATGTACATATTCATCTCTGCCTTTAATGAATTTCTTTCTTTACAAATATTTACATAATTTTTACTAATATTTTGTCTAGATTTTAACAAACGCTGCGTTTTTCTAATAAATTTATTAATTTTTACATATTTCTTAAACTTCTTTTTACTTAGAACCGGGTAAGATGGTCCACAGTCATCACCAGTAAAATCAATTGTAGACATGTCAGTTTTAGAGGCAGTGACTGAGGATATCATGTCAGGTGCTTTCTCAACTAGCTCATTGAATAGACATTGGGCTTGAGCGGCCCTCAAATTAAGGTTATTATTTTCTAGTAATATAATGGTTTGTTGGGCTTCATTCAGTTCAGATCTCAGGGCAGAAGTAAGACTGAGGGCATCCTCATACTCACCCCTGCACTGATCAAATCCATTGACTATTTTTTGCAGATTATCGTTCTCATTTATTAGGTTTATATATTTACAATGCAATTTTGAAAGATCATTTTTTAATTCTTTATTTTTATTGATGATCTGCAATGTCTCTTGTTCATTGTCATCCCTCTCCCTCAACAACTGTTCGCACTGTGTTTTTGTTGCCTTTAACTCTTGGAGCGCCAGCTGGAGTTGTTCTTCAAGTTGGCGCGCCTTGGAGTTTCGGGTCATCATTTTAGATGTATGTTAGTATTAAGTTATTGAATAAATAAATAAAGCAGTGCGCAGTTGAAAGAGGGCAAAGAGAAAACAAACTAAAATTTAAATTTGAGATCGTTACCTTCGCAGTGACAGCTGCCGAAATATCGAACAACACTTTAGTAATATAGTTAGTTATTAACTAAGTAAAAATTATTAACTCGCAAATGTTGTTATTTAAAACAGAGGCTAATTGAGTTATTATATTCACTAAAAATACAAAATTTAAAAATAATTAAATTAAAATTAATAGGGAGAAGTTATAATGACATGTACATCTTAGAGTTGCCAGCAGAAAAAAAATACATATATCAATTTGATCATTACTGTAAACCTAAAAATAACAAAACAATACATTTTATTAAGGCATGATTATAAGAAAAATGAACATAAATACTTATACTGTATATGTGTAGTTCCACAATAAGTCGATACGTTTAAATATAACGTTGTTAGTTTACATGGTTAGTTAGATATTTAAATAAAATTAAAAAAAAAAACAAAAATAGTTAAACATTTAACATTAAACCAAAGTACATAATATAGTTTATAGTAAATAACATAATTAAACTATACTGTACGAAGCAAATGAATAAATAAAATCAGGTTGAAACAAAAAGTTAAATTTATAAATAAAATGGTAATGGAGTTATAATATTTTTAAAATAAAAAAATATTTTATGTAATCTATAAAAGTAATTAATACCGATGATAAAAACTCATGGTCGCAAATTTTAATTAAAAAACCTACGTAAGAGGTACAAAACCTGAACAAATTTACTGTGATAGCGCCATGCAGTATTAACTGTATAGCACCGGATGGACTTATTTGTGCAACAGTATTCACAGTTGCACAAATAGTCAGATCTTATGGGTAAGGAGATCGCCGTGAAGAGGTGTTAGATTTCTATAAAAAAGTGCATTAATTTTAGGATTTGCAGTGAGGATATCGTTCGCATAACGCAGTCCGTCCGCATAACGCTATAGCATCTAAGAGCGTGACATACTAAGATTGATTGTTAAGCTGGTTCACGGTAAATAGTTTTCTTCTAATCCCGTTAGGTTTTCATCAGTCGAATAGTCTCACAATACAATAATTGATATACTAAATATTTATTTTACTATGAAAATTTACTAGTATATCAGCAACCCAACAAGGAAATAATTAAACTGCCTCTACAGCTTGTATTATATTGTTGAATGTAATAATAAAGCGTGAAATATATAATAATTAATGGATCAAGATGTCTAAAAATAATTCCTCGGATGAATCATCCTCATCATCAACTCCTTTAGAACGTCACAATGAACGACAATTTGCAATTTGTATCCACTCTTCTCAACGCTGCGTCTTCCGGTTTGTGGTCACTGCTCTGCATTTGGCTAAATAAAATGAAAAAGACTAATTCGTATTCGTGACCAACGGATTTAACTAGAGTTTTACGTTTAAAAAAAACTTCAAATCTGTTCAAATTGACTTTGGTTCGCGTGTCAGTAATTATTCATTCATTACGTCAGGAGTCACATGCAGCTTTGATATCCCATAGTTGACAAAGTTGCTCAAAGTTAGTTTTGCCTGTGTCTAGACTACTAACTGTGACTCATTACCTTTTTCTATGGAAAAAAGGGTGCAAACGGGCAGGAGGCTCACCTGATGGAAAGTGTTCACCACCGCCCATAAACATCTGTAACACCAGAGGGCTTGCAAATGCATTGCCTTTTGGGAAAGAATATGCTGTTTTTTTATGTGAAAAGTTGCCAAGCGAGCAGGTGGTTCACCTGATGTTAAGTGAATACCACCGCCCATTGACATCTGCTACACCCAAGGGTTTACAGTTGCGTTGACAACCTTTTGTAAATTGGGCTCCGGCTAACTCACTCACCAGACGAAAAGTATTATACTTCCACTTTACGCCGGTCTTCTGTGAGGTCGTGGTACTTAACCGGACGAGCCTGCCCATTCGTGCAATAGCCGAGGCTACTGCGTGGCCCTACCACCGTCTTGAAGGTTCCCGGGCCATTACGGTTACTGTAGAAACGCGCTGTTGTCGAACACTGGACATCGAGGTGATGTGGATGGAACTTACGAACAATTGTTCCGAGTTTGAGTATTTGTAAAGCCACAATATATGCTGGTTGTTTGCCTATATAAATGTATATATTTGTATGTTGGATTGAAAGGGATACATTTAATACAAGTATACAGTTAAGAATGGATGCAGGCGGCTCAGGCTCGTACTTCGTGGTAGTCTGTGGGGAGGCCTATGTTCAGCAGTGGACTCAAACGGGCTGAAATGTTCATGATGATGATACAGTTAAGGTATATCATCTGATAAACAGAAAGTGTAATGCATTCACGATACATTTCTAATGATTAGTGGTAGTTGTTAAGTGGCAGTCCGAGGTATCAAAGTGATTTCCATACCTTTTTTTGGTTTCCTTGCATAAAAAATACAGTACAAGAGACCCAAAATTTATCTCTGCGAAAAAAATTACTCTTTGAGTGTGGCACCGTCATCTTGCCACTTGTCCGTGAATCCGCAATGTGTGAGTCTAGTTCAACTTTCACCGCGGCGATCATCTGCCGATTATGAAAGTGGTAGCTTCATGCGCGCGTTTTTGTATTCCGCACAGGAGTGCTGGCTCGCGCGGCAAGTGGGAAAATGGTCCTTCCGTAGGAGAGATAGCATCTCGCACGTACAGACGGACAGATCCCTTTGTAAAATTGAATAACTTTAAAAAGCCTTGGTACAGTTTCTCTGATGAGAAAACCCTGTAACGAAGATCGTAAATGTCACGATTTCCAGAGGCTTATAATGCCGGCCCAATTTTTTTAATTTTAATCAATAAATAAATCAGTCAGTTTCGTGATATTTTACCCTCCTTTCCGTTTGGACCTTTCCGATTTAAAAAAGTCAACCACGGTAAAGTAATTTTTCTGATAACATTTAGATTCCAGAAATTTTTATATTTTTTTCCTCACCAATTGTGAGATATAAACAACAATAGCGTTACACGTAAAAAAATATTTTAAATATTTATAAAAATCGTTACCGGTTATTCCTCTAACAGTACTACTCTTTTACTTTCTGGTGAATAGACACTTGAAGCTGAGGTGACGTGACGTATCGCTTAATATGTATACACAAAATCTTATGCAATCGAACGGACAAAGGTTGTTTGAGTGAAAAGGAAACAAACTTGAAGAAGCGCACAGAATGTTTAATAATTTCTCTTTGTTCGGGTAAATCACAACGACATTACGGACAATAGAGCAGAATGACTGAAACGGAAACATAAACAATGATTACCGAAAAACGTGAACTAATAATGAAATTGTATATTTGGCATAGTGCGTGCAAATTACAGTCGTATTTTGTCTTTGTTTGGATTAGTATTTTTTTTGCCTTCGAATAAATTTTATACAAAGATATAGAAACTAGGTTTTCCTATGGTAGGGCCTAACAGTCTTCGCTGTTGCACGAATGGGCAGCACCGTCCGTGTAAGTACCGTAAGTATTACACTTCTGCGTTTCGTCTGGTGAGTGAGGTAGCCGGGGCCGACTTAACTAAAATGTTGCAACGCATCTGCATCTATACGGGTGTTTGTTACTTAACATCGGGTGTAAAGCCCGCTCGCTTGCCCACCTTCTCACATATAAGAAATAAAATAGATTTTTTATGTGAGAACGTGGCAAGGAGAAATAATAAAAAAATTGCTGAAGAATAAAAAGAATGATCGCTAACAATGGAAAGCCCGCTTCAGTAATACTGATATTCCTTTAGGAGAGCATCGATACATCTAGTCCACACACAGTAGTAGATTAGACCAGTTCTATGTTAATTTTTATTCCTTTCTAAGCTTTTTATTCCTTGGGTGAAAAGAAAAGGCACAAGACACCATAAACGCGCAGTGTACCAATATACACTGCAAACCCAACACAGATTCTATGAGTCACGCATACCACTGATAGTATGTCTGAATCAGATCGAAATGAACGCGTTTGTGAAAGGACGTTTCTGTCGATGTGAAAGTAGTATTCAATGTATTATAGCGTCGTCTTACCAAATATACCGTAAATGTATTAAAGGTAGAATTTATTAGTAGTGTAAAAAAGTATTTTACTTATTATACAGCGTGTCGTTACCATCGCGACAATAAATGAACACACGTCTAACGCTACTTGCCAATAATCATAAAAAAATATTAACGTTAAACAAAATTCATAATTAAAAAAAAATATTTTTCAAACAAACTAATTAAGTAAAAAAGAAACAAAATTTGTAACATCCTATACAACTCGCGCCACACCTTCTCACAGTATGTTTTGTTTCTTTTAAATTCATTCAACCCATTCATATGCTTTGTGACCTTTACAAATGAACTTTACGTTACAGTTTTATATGTAAGGGTGTTTTAAAATTCTTTGTTTTGGAAAATTTAATAACTCTGTAAATATGGATGTTTAAAGAATGTAAATGTTTAACACAATTTTAAAAAGTTATCCCCTATATGTGTGTTCATTTATTGTCGCGATTGTAAAGACACGCTGTATAGAACAAGTTATAACTTTTTAGCTCGTGTTGATGGGCTGTATGATTAAAAATTTGATCAGATGGCGAATTGTCTTGGCATTATCATAAGTATAACATAACATTAGAAGAAGGATTCAATATACTAAAATTTACTAGCTCATTGTCTGGGCGCTCGCCGGTGCCGGCACCAACGAAATTGTTAATTTTAAGTGCCGAATTATCACGTGCTCAGCGGTGAAGGAAAACAGCGTGAGGAAACCTGCATATTTTCGAAATAATAACAAAAAATATATTTCGATGATATGTGAAGTCCGCCAACCCGCAGTGGGGCCGCGTGGTGGTCTATGCCCTGATACCCTCTGTACAGAAGAGGCCTATGTCCAGCAGTGGGACATGTATAGGCTGATATTTTTATACTAAAATTTGTAGAAAAATTAAACGAAAAGTTTTTCACCGCTGCGGGAATCAAACCCATTCTTTGCTCGAATCCAGAAGAACTATTCGTCCATTTTTTCTACAAATATCTATGTTTCATTTTAAGTCCAGGGATGTGGACTACAAAAACTTGGTATAACATTTTCAGATTCAATATACTATGTTAAATTTTAACTCACTCGTGCCTGCAGTTTCGTCAGAGAGACAAGACAGACGACAGATTTTTGATTAGCTTGATTAGGTCAATCTTCACTTTAGGAAATACCTGATCTATCTAGCTAAAGTTCGCTTCTTTATTATGTATATTTTTAACTAAACATACATTAGAAACTAACGATCAGTTACGTCGTTCGGTGAAAGGTATGTTTCAATGGCGTAACTCGTTTAAAACTTTGATAGACACATATTAGATAGACACATTGAAAGCTCAACTCATCTATTTGCTTAATTACTTAGAAGCTTAGCGAAATGCTTGTTGTTGGGATATAAACTTTGTGTTTTCTCATTTTTTACTTTAGCATAAGAATTGGCAACTCAAATATTTATAGTATTTCGATACGAAATGCAATAGTATTTCATTAAAAAAACATTTGCAACAATGTAAAATCTCTGTGTTTCAATACGTTTTTGCTCTTAATTGTCTTTGTAGAGTAGATTGCAAACGGGTCAGCGGCAAACCTGATAAGTAGTATTCACCAAAAATAAATCTATATTTCTTTCGGACAAATTTTCGAAGAATCGTCTTCTGGTCAATGTGTAAAGCATATAAAAATATAACTAATCATAAATTTCGCTAACTTATCGTCCTATCTATACATTATTTTGGCTACCGTTCGCAGCACATTCTTAACTTCAGGAATTTGAAAGTAGAACTAAACGTGACATCATCCTCAAGTCCAGTTTTATAACATAATGCAGACTATTTTCCTAATAGTAAAAGGCATTATAATCTGACGGACACGACTGCAGTCCGCGGCCGCTCTCCATCCAGATTATTGCTTAAGACGTGGCCGCTAAGAAAACCGTGCGTTGAGAATAGAGAATAGGGAGTTGATACTTTTGATACTCACGTAGGCTAGAATAAGACTATTATACCTGTATATTATAATGTAAGGTGATACTTTTGAAAAACGAGCAACTGTCGAGTTTCTTGCCGGTCTCTTCTCAACAGAAACTGATTTCCGAACCGGTGGTACCTAACGAACCATAATTTTTTATGTAAAATTTGACGATTCATAAGAGCGCGCAAGCGTCTATTTGAATAAATATAAAAAAAACATATATCATTATCATTATCCTTACGTCTCAACGTAACGTCTTACGGTGTTCGAGTAGATTGCCACATTGACCTGTTACCGCTAGTGGGGCCTGACGATGTTGCAGGCGTAAATGGTGGCATATGGACCTTGTCTATGAACTGTTATTTCTGGTTAATATTCACTCAAGTGACGGAGCTCAAACTCATGATTTTATTGTAGAGTTGGTCTTACTACAAATATCGTGGACAGTTGAAACATACTTACACACCGACCTTGTCGACGGTTAAAATAGTTTTAAAGACATCAGAGATAGTCACAGCGTTTTACAAATTTGTCTTACTGTCACAGTAGAATTTTTATTTTCCAGTATTAGTACTTTCTTAATATAAAATTCTAATATAGTGTGCTCATGGAGGTTCGTTTTGACTTCAACTATATTATATTACTCTGTGTTATACTGTACTATTCAATATTTCTTTATGTAGACTGCGAATGACAAAAACTAACTTCATATAATTAGGTTACTCTGAATATTTTATATGAAGTTAGTCTATGTCATTCACAGTCTACATAAAGAAATATGGACTAGTCGGGTGCGGCAAGTGAATGCTTTTCAGCCAATAATTGATTTTGTAAATACGATAAGTAAATTGTTTATGTGTTGACTGATAAGTTTCAGAGATTTTGGGACAGTCTTTCACACCAGAACATCTTTCAAAATCATCATTTCATCAATACTTGTATCGAATTTGCAATCCCTGTATCTATCATCTAGCGTTCAATCGAAATAATATAATAGCTAATTATAACATTCGCAAAACAATGTCAGCAATATATAGCATTTTCACTGACCCATATCTTTAATCGCATCTAAATATGCACCGTGCCAAAAGCGTAAAGTATCCTTTATGTGTCTAGGGTCATTTTAAGGGCCCGCAAAGTCGTTTGGGCTGTCAATTTCACATTTAAAGTGCAATAGCCAACTCACTTGTGACCCATATCTGTACCAGTTATTCCTTACATCATTTCTTGTGATCAGTGTTGTGTACGGCGTATTATTATCTGTTTATTTGTTATGAAACTTAAATGTGAGATTGAAAGTTTAATTGTATAAATAGTTTCAGCGATGCCAGGTTCGAAACCTGTGTCTTGTGGACAACCCTACCAGATACACTAGCCAACATATTTAAGAGTTCGATATCATCACGTGGGAAAATGGCAAATCTATCTATTAATTTGCATTTTTAATAGTGCTTGGCGCGACCTATTGAGTAACTCTACTGTATGCCGACAATTTCAGATAACTTTTTACGATTTATAATACTATAATTCTTCAACACATCTCGTTCAAATATTACGATAGATAATATTTGAACGAGATGTGTTAAATTTGCTATCGAAATTGATTTCTTATTCTTAGAAAAGTAAAGTAAAAGCCTATATGTTTCTATGGTCCCTGTGGCCACGCAAGTAAATTATATTATATATGTAGTAAGTAAATTATATAGTAAATTAAAATGATTAGGGCATAGCCCACCACGAGGTCCCACTGCCTATAAGCGGACATCGAACATCTTAGAAAAAAAATTTTGTTATTATTTCGCTAATATACAGCTTTCCTCACGATGTTTTCCTTCGCCGCTGAGCACGTCTTAAGTCAGTCAGCACTTAAAATTAACAATTTCTTTGGTGCTGGCACCGGGGATAGAAGTCAAGTTGTTCGAGTATATTGAATTAACAGCGAGCGCCCGCACAACGGGCTATAACGGCGCGGTGTAAACAAATAAAGAATCCCGCATGACACAGTGTGTATGAAGCAAAATTATACAACGCACGCGCACGCAACCGGTGCAATGAGTCATTCACCATCGCGGCCAGGTCCGGATTTAGGGGAGGGCAGCCGGGGCTATAGCCCCGGGGCCTCCACAAAGAGCGGCCACGATAGACTTTCAGAAATTCAGACTAGTAAACAACTTTTCTTCTCATATTTTTTTTCTCGTTTTACCTTTACCTACAGCACATTAAATGTTAAAAGAAATCAGTGGAAAATAATTTTGGGCCAAGGGGCCTCCACTGCTTTGTTGCCCCGAGGCCTCCTGACCTCTTAATTCGGCCCTGATCCTTGCGATCACGTAACTCGCCTAAAATGTACGCAGATACGTTACGGTGGTAGGGCCACGCAGCAGCCTCGGCTGATGCACGAATGGGCAGGCCCGTCTGGGTAAGTACCATGACCTCACAGAAGACCAACGTAAAGTGGAAGTATGACAAATACTTTCGCATTTCGCCTGGTGAGTGAGGTAGCCGGAGCCCAATTTTCAAAAGGTTGTCAACGCATCTGTAACCCACGGGTGTAGCTGATGTCCATGGGCGGCGATTCACTCACCATCAGGTGAACCGTCTGCTCGTTAGGCAAATTTTCAGATAAAAAAAAAGATCGTCCGACATTTTGAACTTGCCTGTCCGACATCTTGAACTCGAACGTTCGACGTTTTGTTTCCGCCCGTTTAAAGGAACTTTGAACGCGCGCTTGCATTGTTCCGTCGTTAAACACCTTACTTCCGTTTCCCACTTTCACTCCCATTGAGGCTAGCATCGTTTAGTCCTGAATACTTTTTTTATTGCCGTTTACAAATATTGTTAGAAAATATATAGATTTCGTTCACTTAAAAATTATTTATAGTTAGCGTAGTCGCATGTTTCAGTTTTGCATTTAATAGTGCTTATAAAAAAAATAAGTGTATTTTTACTTATGTACGCACATAAGAAGTTATGCTTCTTTACCATATCAAAAGAAAAATAACTAAAAATTCTGTCCCCTGTGCCAGTAGTATTAGTTTGTGAAGAAAATATTAAATGCATGATAAATTTGGAATTATAGAATTTTATTACGTAAGAAGGTGGCAAACGAGCTGGCGTTGATAGCCGCAACCCGCTGACGTTTGCAACTTCCGTAGGGTTGCAGAAGCGTTGTCACCTTTAATAAAGTGGCCCCGGCTACCTCACTCACCATACGAAACGCAGAAGTATAACACTTTGACTTCACGCCGGTCGTCCGTGAGGTTGTGGTACTTATCCGGAAAGACCGCACCAGAAAAGACTGCGTGGCCCCACTACAGCGAACCGAGGCATTTAGCGTTTACTAGGAGGCGACTACGTCCAGCAGTGGACAAACATCGTCACCATAAAAATGTTCTGTAAATACCGACTGATTGTTCAATATCAACGTCAATGTTGGTGTAGGTTACACATTTTGGTGCAAATAATTCTTTATTTGAGCCAAAAATTCCGCAAATTAAATAAAAAAAAGTTTACGACTCAAAAAACATCGAGGGCCATTGTACGCCATTAATTATTATCTACGGCTCAATATAATTTAACGCTAATGAAATGAACGTTGTTACGATTGTCGATATTAACAAAAGATAACTAGAAACGAATACGATCGGCTGTGAGCACACTATCGATAGAAATACTCCAGTTTGTCATTTACACGTAGTGAAATGTTTAATGTGTTTAAATACACTTTTGACAAGTTATTTCGAGAACACCCATAAATTCAGCCTATCCCATTTTCGGTTTTTATTATTCGTATATTAATGTAGTTATAAATATTACATTTATTGCGGTTACATTTATTTATTTCTTTATATACAAACTCTTTATAATATTGCGAATATATACTATTTTCAATTAATTTATTCTCAGGCTTTTTAAGCTAGCTTATTATTTTTAGGCTAGCACCGTCTACTTTTCACCATGTTAAATTTTGACTCGTAGATAATCCCACTAGGCAGCTATAAGCCCATAGCTTTCAATTATGCACAAATAAATAAATAATGATATAATCGTAAATATTTGACCTATGTTATTATTTTTTTAACTTTCAAAAACTTTATAATTATTAAAGTTTTCTTTAATAATAAATAAACAATATAAAGCTGTGCAGTTATAACATGCCAAGATCATTAATAATATGAAAATAATATAAAGTTGTGTAGTTATTTTATACTTAATTTTTGAACTCAATATTAAACTTTTCCAGATTTTTATATTTCTCAAGACTCTTCTGGCGTACATTGTATCTTACATAAATTACTTCTTTAAGAGGCTCAATAAAAATGTCCGTGCCGGTGTAACATTTAAAAACGTATGTGCAATTTTAATTGAAATACGAGACGACAGTAACGTGTCCGTTGGTTGGAATACGCGGAATAATTTAAAAAAAAAACAAATTACGTATTTTATGTTATGAAGAAGCAAGCAAAAATGTAGAAATCCGTCCTCAATTACACACCTTAAATGGAAGTGTGTAGTTTTATTGCGACTAAGTTGCGTGTAGTGCCGTCGTTTTACTTGATAACTTACTAATAGTAATACGTTTATATATGTTCTTTATATATGTATATTATATGTTCAGCAGGGGACTCTAGCAGACTGCAGTGATGATGATGGTGATGCTATTCTATATTTGCGTAATGGCAAACAGCGGATAAAATAAATGCGCAGTGTGAAAACGAATCAATTATTAATTCTACTCTTATTTCTTTAAATAGGTAGATACAAAGCTCTTTCAACATTGATTACCAACTATGTATCAACATTGATTTGTAGCGTATCAGAGTATAACAGGTCCAACTATGACTAATTGGATTGGTCATATTTACTTATAGATACAAGCTGCAGTTATTTAGATTTGATTATAATAATAATTTTATTAATATCAGTGCTAGTGTGATAAGGGCCTAAGGCATAGAAACGTAATATACAATAGCTACTTTCAAAACCTTGATGGATGGAGTTTTAAATGATGCATTAGCGGACCGCGTAATAATAAACGCTAACAATGACGGACAGATAGACCTGGTATATCAAATTACCGAGTCCCAGGAGGTCAGTCGGTTGGAGGCCAATCTCGCATCCAGTCAAACGTGTGGTTGGAGCTTATTGGAGATCAATTTGCCATGTGAATGTGTACTTAAACGCATGTCATCTTTGTTATCTCTTTGTTATTTGCCACCCCAAACAATAAAGAGTACAAATTGGACATTTGTTTAAAAAAGTAAAGTGACAGCCTATATATGTCTCACTACTAGGCAGGCCTGCTCTGTACAGATGGTATTAGGGCATAGTCTACCTAGTAACCCCACTGTGGATTGATTAACATATCTTCGAAATAATTTTTTGTTATTATTTCGAAAATATGCATATACCGCTAAGCACGCGCTAAGTAACCGCAGAAAATTAACAATTTCATTGATGATTTTTCTTCTTATGAAATAAGAAGGCAAACGAGCTGGCGATTCACCTGATGTTAAATGATAACCGCCACCCATGGCTACGCTGTCACCTTTCAATAAAGTGGGCTCCGGCTCATCAGACGAAACGCCGAAGTATACCACTTACACTTCGCGCCGGTCATCTGTGAGGTCGTGGTACTTCTCCGGATGGACCTAACCATACATGCAACAGCGAGGACTCATGCGTGGCCCTACCACAGTATGGGCATCGGAATTGACCTTAGGTTGCTCGAGTATATTGAGTTAAAAGCGATCGCCCTGACAATAGCTATCACTGCTCTATACATCTGGCTATAAGGCTATGTATTTTTTGATGCACTTCTACGCGTACACCACTTTTGTCCGCTCCGATTATTAAAGAATTTTAACCAATAAACTAACATACTTATATACGATGTAGATAAATATTTATATCTAATCTCATTTCTAAAGTGGCTACGTGATTTTGCAAGTCAAAATGTTTGGTCATAGCTTGAAACGAAGCATCGATATTTTATTCTTTTGTGTGTTTCTGTAGATTTACGTGTCCGTTTATGGAGCCAGTAACTTTGTTCAAGGTTGGAGATGATGGAGTGCAAATACGCGTGATGTGACAGGTTTTCCCATGTTAATGTTGGTTTATACAGGATGTTCTTGATATCGTACTCTTAGTAAGAAATAACAATAAGGCAAAAAGTAAATTAAATTTAATTACAGCCATTGCTGTGATGGTCGTGTATGAATATCAAACATGAAAGGTATGTAACATAAAGGTGTGTAAACGTATAACAGCACAAAGATGAAATCATAATTAAGTGTAGTTAAGAGTATGCTAAGTATGAGTAAAAAAAAATTCACTTCGAAAATTTTTTTCCATTTTATTTGATATATTAATCAAAGTATTTGAAGTGGGAATTTTTTATATGATCTGACGTTAATATAGTTTTAAATAATCACAGATTAGGTAGTATTTTATATGGGGTTGCATTTAAACTATGGCATCACTTTGGTTATCCGTTTCTGGGAAAAGTATTTAGTGATTTTACCGTAATTTAAGAGGACTTGTTTTTTACAATTCACAAGTTATATTATTTTAGGAATTGATTTCTTTTAAAATTGAAGAACGTTATGATAACACCATGTGTATCATGGTGAATATTTTGTTTAACTTCAAATCACTAATGAGGATCCTACTTATGCAGCGTAAGTATTAGCTAAGTAAAATATTTAACTTAACCCATTTATCAGGGTCAGTCATGCCTATGCGTGAACAATATAATAACAGTTTAACCACCGGTAGACGACCGACCTTGAATAATTGCATAACAGATGTTGAACTGTGTTTAGTCAGGCGATAATAAAAGCGTAATGACATACTTAAATCAGTTGTATTGGAAAATCAATTAAATTTTAACTTAGAGTCGCCAAGTACACATACTTAATTCTGCCTTAACAAAAGCCACTCTCGCACGATAAAATTATTGATATTTCATGTTCCTTCAACGTCCTATGGGGTAAATGAACATGAAAATGACATGCAAAAAGTACATACAGACTCGATAGTACTAACTATGTACCATGGTTTCTCCATATATGGTTTGAACCCACAACTTCGCAGTAATAGTAGACAAGGTGAACTAAACATTTTATCATCTGTTTAATTCAACGTGCAGTCCAATCCCACCCACCGATTTAAGGAATAGGTCTTTGATAAATAGATAACTTTGTCCAACTAATAACTTCTTGCATGAACTTATCATCTACTAGGTTGCTCAGAATCGTTCTTTTAGTTTTAACCGACACATTATGTTGCAAATAATTTCTTGAGGCATTCTCGGATGTATAAGGAAGGGATGACCTTGATCTCCTATACATGCTAAACGTGTATCAAGAATAGGCGACTAAATTAGCCGGAATGTCATGACAGATCAGTTTAGAGGGCAAAAAGTCGAAGCACCAATCCAGCGGCGAGTCGTCGCGTCGTCATAAATTAGCGGGCAGTTCGTAATGCGTGCACGGATGATCTACAGTCGCTACCCGCGTAAAATATGGCCGTTATTACGCTCAAATTATAATCTGTGGTCTCATTTCCCGCGCGCTCCTAGCGGCACCTACATGTGGAAAAAACGAGATTTATATTTAATTTGTTTTCGCTCGGGCCGATGATTTAAGGCGTAAATGTTTCGTAAGAAGCGCGGTTTATGCTTTGTTATTTTCTTGTTTTTAACTCTAGATACAATGAGTAGTTTCATATGACAGTGTAATACATTGGTAGTATCATAGATGGTCATTGCATATATTTAATATATGGCACGACTTTATTTCAATAGACCGTTTCGCATTAATCTATAAGGGCCCCATGGTTGGCACATGTTATATTTATTAAAATACTTATGAAAATCTTTTCATATACAGCGTGTCGTTACCATCGCGACAATTAATGAACACACGTCTAACGCTACTTGCCAATAATTATAAAAAAATATTAACGTTAAACAAAATCCATAATTATTCATAAAAAATATTTTTCAAACAAACTAATTAAGTAAAAAAGAAACAAAATTTGTAGCATCCTATACAACTCGCGCCACAGCGTCGCATTACAAGCCTCTCCTTCTAACAGTATGTTTTGTCTCTTTTAAATTCATTCAACCCATTCATATGCTTTGTGACCTTTACAAATGAACTTTACGTTACGATTTTATAGCTAAGGGTGTTCTAAAATTCTTTGTTTTGTAAAATTTAATAACTCTGTAAATATTGATGTTTAAAGAATTTAAATGTTTAATACAACTTTAAAAAGTTATCCCCTATATGTGTGTTCATTTATTGTCGCGATGGTAACGACACGCTGTATATCTCACAATTTGGCCCATTTATTTAAACTGTAACTAGATTATTCTGATTGTTTATACAAGGTGATTATTATTTGGCTTGAACATTGCGAGTTTGTATATTTTCTGTTAACCCCAAAGCCTGGTTGTCTAAAAACATGCAAGTCGTCACAACATCTAGAGAAATATATCGTTGTAAGTGGTATTTTTACTAAAATCTCTTTAACCTAAAAACGCGGCGGGATAAAATCGAACCCGTATCGAGCTAATCCATTTTCGTCGGCGAATCGGAACTATCCAGCGCCGCCCTCGATCTTCTCGCAGCGTCCCGATATCACGCGGCCCCATCCAACCTCTCATAAATCTGCCTAATCATTTGAATTACTCCGCCGCAACCGCTTCTCTTAATAACGGGAGACGTTTCCGAGCCAAGCTGATATATGCGGCCTTCGGACGACTGATGCGTATTGGTCGGGACTAAGGAGGCTGCCACCCTCCTTAAATTTATCGGCGTTAGTGTCTCGTTTCAATTGTACATGCCACTGAGTGCCTGCTCCACTTGATAAGTTCACTGTCTCCGAAACGTGTTAGAGACTTGAACGTACTAGCGATTTTGGCGATGTTAATCCAAGCTGATTGAAACGAATCAAATATTTTTGATAAGGGAACGAAATTGAGTTTGGAGAATTCCGTGGCGCAGTTGCCAAGTTGGCTTCGGTGCCGGGGAGTCGTGGGTACGATTCACGCAGGATTTTTTCACCCACAAATAAAGTAAAATGCCCTTACAACACGTATAATAGATCTTCTAGGTCGCAGTGGTCGCACACAAAACACAATACTCGTTCGTTACGTTGTCATAAAACTGTTGAATTTATTTTTTAGGGTTCCGTACAGAAAGGGTAAAACTGGAACGTAAGAAAATAGCCACCGAGCTGGCGGTTCACCTGATGTTAACCGGACCACGGCCAATGGACATTTGCAACACCCGTAGGGTTGCAACGTTGCCACCTTTAAGTAAAATGGGCACCGGCAACCTCACTCACCGTTCTCTATTTTACTGCTGGTCTTCTGTGAGGTCGCAGTATCTACTTCGGACGGACCTGCTCATTAGTGCAACCGTGTTGACTGTTGCACTAGTTCGAGGCCCTACCACAGTTCAGGCCTTTTGGCTGAATGATCAACGAGAATCCCTGTTTAGACAAGATGGATCAGCCTTCCTTATCGTATTCTTCCACTCCACTCGGTATATTCCTACTCCATTATGTATATTTCTTTTTAGTGCTTACAAAATAATGTTTCAAGTCAATTAGATAATTTAAATTTTAATCGCTTGTGACACAAGGTGGGAATCGTGCCAAGCGTCATCTGCTAATTAAAGGTAAAAAAGACATATTTCTCCAAACACTTAAATTAAAATTGCCCAGGTATTTGGTTGGGTAAGCACCAAGTAGATTACGGGTGAAGACCGCATTTTGTCACGCTGGCCGCTGTTAATTGGCGGATCTTGCAATGCGGAGCACTAGATGGACGCGTGAATTGTGGCCAACGCAATCAACGCTTGTATGGAATTAAACCCTGACAGTCTTATAATGTAAGGAGGCTCTATCAACTTTGTTTTTTTTTTTTAATGTGAAAAGGTTTTTTTCTATGTGAATGGTTGCCAAGCGTGCAGACGGTTCACCTGATGTTAAATGAATACCGCCGCCCATGGACATCTGCTACACCCGAGGCTTCCAGATGCGTCTACAACCTTTTGAAGATTGGGCTCCGGCCACCTCACTCACCATGTCATAAAATGACAGGATATCTTTCGAAGATTTCCCCCCGATACCAAAAAAACTGATGCGTCTACTTGTAACACTAACGTTATAGCAATGTTGCTATGAGATAATTTGTCACCATTGCGCGAGATCCGCCTAATTAGAGTAACATTTAAAACAAGCGAATAGCCGAAACGTTAAGCGAAATTTATACGTAGACAATATTAGAGGAGAGAAATGAGCGGAGCGAATGCAATAACAATAAATAGCAATAAATAAAAGGATTCCGTCGTTGCTTGTATTGTATGATACTAATCCCGGTGGACAGAGTGGCGTGGAGTCGCCGTTGCTACACTACTTATCTGAAATATTCCCCTAAACAAAAATTTGGGTCTTTTGTACCGTGTGGTTATAGATCCCATTTCAAGTTTTACGTTTATACTTTTCACGTACTGCTTTTTACAAAACTTTAGTGACTTTTGATGATAAACCAAACATCTATAAGTTAATGAAAGACCTACTCATGTACTTGTCGAATATAATTATTATTTATGTATGTATAATCATTAATGTTTAGTTAGTAATTGTAAATCATAAGAACAAATTGACCTACTGAGTTCATATACTCTTACTATATATTTTTTGTTTGAGATGTAACATAGCAGCTTATGGTTCGTGTATAATTTTCAATGTAATTAAACTATTGCATTAAACTAATCTTTCAAGAAATTCTGTAATGATGTCTAATCACCAACACAAAAGTATAGAGCGGGTAACGCAATTATCGTCAATGGACTTCATCCCGCCATTAAATTTTACGGTGCGAAGACGACTCCACGGCTTTATTCTCCGCAGAACTAATCCAAGGCAACGCCGACTGTTACGGCGATTACTTTAATTGGCTCAATCTCCATTCAAAACCACCTCGCGGCCGGGGGCCTGGCGCCGGGGGGTGCGGTACGGGCCAGGGGGGGTCACCACCAGATTTATAGCGAAAGGGTAAGGCGTCTGATCCCTGTTTATGAAGGAAGATAGAGAAAAAAGCTACGGGCGACGCAAAACTAACAGACAGTTCTAGGCGCTTGGTTTCTTTAGTAACGTCCGAAAATAGTCTCTGTTTAACTCGGTGCAGTGAAGTGTTAGTGAGTTAGTATACTTACTAATTACACTATATATACTATATACGTCTTCTACTACTATGCTATATATTATATACGTCTTCTTCTGCCTCTACTACGTATAATACTACTATATACGTCTTCAGTAATTGATTTTTTGAATAAGAACTGATGGGAGATATTTGTGATTGCGCTGGAAAAGCGTGTGTGGCCAATTTTATTTAAATAAGGGCGTTAAACGGCGAACATCAAAAGGATTTCTCATTTTTTTTTTACGTTAAAGACACTGTTATTTTACGATGCGCCCGCACATCGTCAGGCAAAAAGCGACATGCTCAAGTTGGTTGCAAACCGAATAACTTCACGGTATCACCATGTTAGCCAATATACCCACTATTTTTATACGCCGCGCAATACGGACGAACTTTTAAAACAATTATTAAACATCATTATTACAATCGATATCGAGCACCCCACGTGTTATTAACAATGACACTGATTTTGTCGTTAAACACTTAATTATTAATTGAAATGTGCGGTTCGGTTTCATATTATAATAAATCGGTTTAATATTAAGGTTTGATTTTTTATTTTTTTAAGTCCTGTATCATTATTTTTCGACGCTACTGCCTCGTGAAGGGAGTGAGTAATTGTTCGCGTCTGCTACCTTCCTTGGATGTGGTAGCCGTTTTTCGGGCTCTCTCTCTTCGGAAGGAAATCGTCAATCCTGATGATGCTGCTCAGGATAATGGGACAAACTTATTAATCTATCTTTCTATAATTGGCCCTTGATAAGAGGGCAAAACTTCAAATTGATCTGACATTTGGAAGTGGGTGAAAACAGCGTTCGTAAGGATGGCGCTATGTGGGTCCTTATTTATAAGAAAAACACTTTTATTCGTCTGTAAAGAATACTTTAATGACATCAGGTACCTACTATGTCACGAAAAGTTGTTAATCGGACCTAGTACGGAAGTTGACTGTCTTTACTTGGGTAACGAAACTGTTTTTATACAATTCAAGACTGCTGACATGTGCAGAAGCTCCATACTGTAACTTGTACGTAACATTAAAATTCGTATAAAAAGTACGAAAAGATTGTCGCCGCTGTGGGAATCGAACCCCCGTCTTCGGCATTCGCGGCCTGACGCTCTAACCACTGAACTAAACGGCTGATAGCCACAGAGACGAAAATCTTAACGCCTTCTTTCTACATTGTTATTAAGCATTTGAAGCAATGCTTGGCGCATCTATTGTTATATCCTTTCCAGAATACAAACAATTTCGAATGTCGTATTACAACGATAATTCGAACGAGAGATGTCGCGATTGCTTTTTAGAAATTTTAATTTTTTTTATATTGCTAATCTCTGCACTTAAATGTGGGAATCGAACCCAACGTCACAGCGGCGACAATCTTTTCGTACTTTTTCTACAAATTTCAATGTTTAATCTTAAGTGCAGAGATTAGCAGTATAAAAAAATTAAAATTTGCACATAACAGTTCGAAGACTCCGTTACGAACATACAGGTGAAGTTAATAAAAGAGTTAAATGGGCGTATTTCTCCCAAAACCTGGCGACCTTTCAACGGTGTACAAAACCCCCCGTAACTTTACATTCGAAAGTGTTGTGCGCGCAAGACCCACTCCTCTCATCAGGGCCCGCGGTGTGTTTTCATTAGTGGGCTCTAACGTATGACGTGGCCGGGGACTAAATCTTCATTTTTGACGTCCCACGGGTGCGTCTTAGAATGTGCGGTTGCTGGAAGTGACACGTCAAGACAATTGTATTGTGAACACGTGAACATCGAAGTCGACAGTATGTGAACAGTTTTTTAATTTCATAAAATATTACTGTTGTCTATTTTCATTATTGATTTACGCGACACCATTGAATTTACCCGAACGATGCGTCTACAAAAAGGCATAGTGTCGGGACCCGAATAAACGTTTGATAGCACTCAGAGCTTTGTATAGTAAGTAATAAGAGTAATTCGAGTTTCCGGTTCTATCGGCCAGTAAATGTCCTCAAGTCGAAAATTAGTAACATCTCATTGTCTTTAATTGAATATTTCACTTCTTTTTTTATGCTACACAAGTAAAAGTCTGCAAAATAGTGTCCAACGGAAGCCCTTTACGCTGAAGTATGTTTGAACATTACATTTTATGAAGAAAAACACGATCGGTTTCTTTTTTAAATACAGACGTTTCCAGAAAGTAATCTTAATCCTCGTACGTGACTCGTCCTGGCAACTGGACGGGGGACATCCCTAATGTTGATATATCGGCCGGAGTTCGGACGGACAGTCGCGAATTTTGTACTGAGATGTTAAATAACAAGGATCCCTTTGTGAACACGCTCTTATGTCGGTGAGCCACGTGTTTTTTCCTCGTAAAACATTTCATTCGCACACACCGCTAGCTACCTAGGGTTGGCTATTTAAGAACAGAGATGTGACATAGGATAAAAAATTAAAATATATGATAAAAATATATTTTTTAAATGTAATCTTTGCTTGTGGTCATTCAAATAAATAAATATCATTTTAATTATTATCACATTAACAACGAATTTTTATATTTAAAGGTACTATTAAAATTAAATAATAACAGCGTTTTTTTAAAATGTGTGTGACAGTTATTGATGCTGGATTTCATCTATGACATACGTTATAGGTTTATATAATTATGTGAACCAAACCATCGTGTGTCTGTATGTAAATATATTTTTCATAACATTGCCCCTACTGCAAGATGTTGCAATCTGTCTGGTTTATACAAATTTACATCCGTTTTTGAAATACAATCATCATGACAGGAACACCGCAGCCAACACTTTAGGAACCCACTACCCGGCTCCCTATGTGTTCATGTGGTAGAATATAAAATAGACAGTGTTTATGTATAATTAAAGTGACATTTTTCAAGTACAGCTCTTCCCATTTTCCTCCTCATTTTTCGTTTTACACCTTTTGTTTACGTGTATGCAGCAGTGCTTATTTATTTATTTATTTATTTATTTTTAAACTTCATGCACGAAATAGTACATAGGCGGACTTAATGCTGACAGCATTTTCTACCAGTCAACCTTAGGGTGGTACTGAGAAGTTGAGGTAGGTGCACAAACACAGTTATAAACTAAAAAGAAAAAAAAATACATAGGTAATTATTAAATATAAAAATATAACACATAATATAATTCAGCATACAATACTTTTAAACGATACAATAAGTATTACCTTACATATACATATAAACTTTAATATACATATATAAATAAATATATATATTATATACATATACATATACATACACATTTATGTGATGATGTCATGAAACTGCTGGCAATTTCCCCTGAATGTACTTGCGTGCCATTTTCTTAAAAGCAAAGCGATTCTTGGCCATTCTAATTTTGAGAGGGAGCTCATTCCAAAGAAGGATAGATTGGACAAAGAAAGAGGAATGGATAAAATCAGATTGATGAGGAGGGCATAACACAAGACGATTGTGTTTGGAGCGAAGATTCTTCGTGTTGACTGTTCTAAGGTATTGGAAGTGAGGAGATAAATATGAAGGAGTAATATAATTCCAAATTCACAATAATTTACAAAATAGCATTAGTTCCTAATTTGTTCCCATTCTATTAGACGTTTCTTTGATTTCGCAATAATTCCAGTCCACTACTTTTTGACAACAGCACACCGCACGATGCACCGTCTCAACGCTACAGCAGTTACGAATGGGATATGTCATTACATTATAACTATATTCCAACATTTTCACCAGATCTTACCCCAATTCCTTTCAAATATGAATAACTGTATAAGTGGGGGTTAAATATCGCTTTTAAAGCGTTCATCTAGTTCAAATGCAGGTTTCTCGACGTTCAAGATGTTTTCCTTCAGCGCTGACTACATGATAAGTCAGCACTTAAAATTAACAATTTCATTGGTTCCGGCACCAGGGATCGAACTCAGGATGCTCGAGTATGTTGCATTAAAGGCGAGCGCCCGGACACTGAGCTATCTACTATTCTGTATAAAATCTCTCTGGCAATTTCGTATTTACGAACTTCATATTATAGTCTACTGTATAATGGAGTATTTTCAGTCTTGGTTTGCAGATCGTGGTTCACATTATCATGAGTCCAATATGAAATTATGTTTATGAAATATGTTCTCTCTGGAAACGACGAGGTAACACAACAACTCTTCTTATTAAAAATAAGCTTTCACGACCCTCATCTACCCAGATGAAATTTAAGCGCAATGAAATTTATAATTCTGAATTTATAATTATAATTCTGTTTAAGCAGTGTTGATTTAAATAACGGGATATGAAAAATATTAAAATTAGTCCTATCGAAAAAAAAATATTTCGAAGATATGTTAGGTTCGCCAATCCGCAGTGGGGCCGCGTGGCGGACAATGCCCTGATACCCTCTGTATAGAGGAGGTCTTTGCCCAGCTGTGGGACATGTATAGGCTGTAACTTAACTTTACTTAACTTTAATCGAACTTTGGAAAAAACATTGCGTGCATAGAAATTCGCGTTACTGTGATTTTAGTTTTATTTCATATATAAAGATTTATCTTTTCATCTTTTTGAAAAATATTTCTATTCATTCACCCTGGACAACAAGAAATTTTACTTTTTGTTTTGCCGAACGAAATCAAATATCTTTATTCAAATAGACGCTTGAGCGGTCTTATGAATCGTCAAATTTTACATAAAAAATTATATATATAGGTTCGTAAGGTACCACCGGTTCGGAAAGCAGTTTCTGTTGAGAAGAGACCGGCAAGAAACTCAACAGTTGTGACACGACGGCACAAAGTGGGCATTTTGTAAACAAAAAAAAATGTGTAAAAAAACTGTCAAAAATCGTTTGCCCTGTGAGGATTCAAACCTGAATCTTCCGGATTACGCGTCCAGACCCACTAGCCACTAAGGTATGCGTTTCTTGACCACGTAGAATCGACGTCATTTTCGTTTTTATTGCGTTTGTAGCAATACTTGGCGTTGTCCAATGTGATTCCTTTATAGCAATCAAACTTTCTCAATTCTTTGTATTGGCAGTTGGGTGTAAACACTACCATATGTTAACAAAGGCGGTGCCTTTGTTAACGTTTGCCTACACCGAATATGTTCAAAGATGTGAGAGTTTTACGCCTGGTTTTTTACTGGAATTCGAGTGCTTTTTATGACTTACTGCAGACCAGCTCTGGATGGGATTTAAAATGGAATTAGGACATAGATTAAAACATGTAGAAAAAGTACGAAAAGATTGTCGCCGCTGTGGGAATCGAACCCACGTCTTCGGCATTCGCGGCCTGACGCTCTAGCCACTGAGCTAAACGGCTGATAGCCACAGTGACGAAAATCTTAACGCCTTCTTTCTACATTGTTATTTAGCATTTGAAGCAATGGACAATAGGACATAGATTACTATTATGTGAGACGATGGCAGGTGAGCTGACGGTTCAATCGATCTTAAGTAATATCCGCCACCCATGGCAACATTTGCAACGCCCGTCGAGTTTCGTGTTACGTTATGCGTTAAAAGCGTTGCCACCTTTAAAACCGTTTGACTTGAAACGTATTGTACCTACTACATCCGATCACAACTCCAATTTTTTTGGAAACCCTGGTTAGGCCGACAATCAGTTCGGCGAATGATCAATATCTCCCCGTGATGTAGTGATCAGGCCAATATTTCAGTCTGCGCTAAGTTGCCTGCCCCTTCAAAATTATCGGGCTGGGCTCTGTATACCATGTACGGCGAATGCTCCACTTAAGTTCTGTTCTCTGGTGGAAATTTTGTATCACTTTAGTGAAACCCTCGTTTGGTGTGTAGCTAACCCAAGGTCAGCGCAAACAGCTTCAGTGCTGCTTCGGAGATGGTCTCGACTCAACGAACAAAGATAACCGTCATAGCTCAGAAGATTAGTAAGCTGAGGTGGCGATGGACGGGCCATATAGCTCGTAGGACCGATATACGGCGAAGGAAGGTTCTCGAGTGGCAGCCTCATACTCATTTATCGAATAGCCAAAATTTAAATCAATTTAGTATTACCGTTTGGGAAATTTTGATTATCTTAATTACGTACACCAAGACCAATGGCAGTCACATTAAAGGCCTGAAACCAATATCAATGATTGACTAGGTTATTGTGAAAGATGTATATGACATTTTTTTCCGAACGTCGCGTAAAGTAGAGCAACTTTCCGTTCCATTTCACTGGAAGTGGCCAATCTCTTTCACAGATAATTTATATCCTAGCATCACGAGAGGGTTTACTCTTATGTAGGTTAGGCATAACTCCATATTTCCTTCAGGCGGACGAAGCGAAAACTTAGACTACACGACGTATGAATATCTTCTATGTATAAAAGGTCGATGGGATCACTGAAAAAAGAGAAAAAAAATATTTCTTAGAGTAAAGAGAAAACAGAGATAGAGGAGTTTCTTAAGATCTAAGTTTTCAGGGTATCGTCATAAATCTTTTCATCATCAGTTTGCAGCTTAATAATAAAACCTGGCCAAGCGCGAGTCGGACTTGCGCACGAAGGGTTCCGTACCATTATCAATAAAAACGGCAAAAAAAAAAAAAACATGTTTGTTGTATAGGAGCCCCACAAAAATGATTTTTTTAATCTGTTTTTTCGATTTGTTCTTATAGCGGCAAAGGAAATGCATCATCTGTGAAAATTTCAAATCTCTAACTATCAAAGTTCATGAGATACAGCCTGGTGACAAACGGACAGACAAACAGACAGACAGCGGAGTCGTAGTCATAGGGTCCCATTTTACCCTTTGGGTATGGAATCCTAAAAAGATTGAACATTGAATTTGGAACACGATTGTGGCGATCCAAAAGATGAAAAGAAAAAAGTAATGGTCTTTACTACGCCATAAACACTCTTTGGTGTAAAATAAAAAAAAAACATACGAGTTTTAAACCAGAGAAGCATTGTTTCGAATTTCGAACATACATTGTACCTTCACTCGTAGCCAACGCCACTTGAGCGATGGGGCGAGGCCGCTGGGGGGTCTTTCATCATGGTCCCCCAAGCACGGGCTAGAATCTCGCTCGGACTTTATAACGGTATCATACAGTTAGTATACCTCAGTTGGCTTTCACCCGCGGCTATGCGCGCATGTACCTTTAACAAAATAGTTAATATTCCCCGCATTACTGTTTTTCACGCAGGCTTCGTTCCAAATCTTTTTATGGGCTATAGAAACACACGCATATTGCTCATTAGAATTGATTTGCGCAACTCCTCTGGCCATTGACCATTATGTGTCGTTTTAATATTTAAATTATCACCGGCTAAGTCTTACGTGTTATTCTCACTAATAGAAACATTACACATACGTAGTACGATCCTCGGTCTAACTAACTTGTTTTTAGAAGACACCAAAATAAATATTTTGAAGGATTGATAGCCACCAACATGAATTTTGTGTGGTGTAGGATTTCTCACGCTGACAAACATTTCCAGTGATACTCATAATTACACTAAAACACATGTTAAGTACAAAATATTACTAAATACAGTACCTATATTCAAGTCAGTCATGACATGCTACATGACCCACAAGCAATTTTCAGAAAAATTCTGTTCATAGAAAAACGTTTTCAAACGACAAAATATAACCTATATAAGCTCTAAAAATGATAGAAATACAGTTCTAATTTAATAGCGAAATAGCCTTATAAAACAGTCTAAAAGAAAAAATTGCAGTGTCTCTAGAAAAGCGGTCTTATTATGTTTTAGCAGAAAAATATAATATTGAATGACAATAGAACGAAATGCAAGTTTTAGCAAATACCAGTACTCCGTAGTATGGAGACTTCATTGGGAATGAGGGATTGATGTGAAGGACCGGACGTCTGGGATTTAGGGATTAGGGCAATGCTTCGGGTTGTTGACTGTTTCCCGCGAAAGATTTCGAGTTTTTGCTGACAGATTTTTTTCCGTCATTACTATTTCTGACGAGAAATAAGATGTTACAAAAATGAAGAATTGGGGGGCCATATTACATATATGGTTTATTGGACGGTAAATTATTTTGGTCGTAGATTAATTTCATGCGAAATATTAGGCAGTTGAACCTAGTGACTACTTCAATGCCAAATTTCTGACTTTAGTAAGTCAGAAATACCGGCCACGTTACTATAAAATAATAAGCTACGCTGGTAATATTTTGTTTCCCATCACGATTTTGCTAGCGAACATTTGCTTTATTAATGAAGTTTAGTAGGAAAACAAAACATTTTTTGATCACGACTTTCTTACCACTGTAGAAATGACTATTAGCCTGGACTTAAAGTACGTACATATTTGCCCAAGCAAGCGGCCGCTTTGTTCACGGGTATTTAGTTCACATAAAACAGAAACGATCCAAACAAAGCTATCGATCGACAAATGTCCGATTGCCCGTTTAGGGGAAAGGGGCAAAGCAATTATAAATACCTCGACGAGCATTACTTAAAACAACAACTTCCTGCGCGTGCGCCGCTAACAAACCAGCGCCATCTGTCAATCATCGGGGAACATTACACCTTTCATGTTGCCATCGCACATTGATAGATGGCAGCACTTGCCGACAGATTTATTGCCCCACCGATATTTTTATACACCGTACGATTGGATACGATAACATTAAAGTTAACACAATGGGATAAGCAAACTGAAAAGCTTCCTCAGTTACGTAGTTGCTCGGTGTTGTAGTTACTTACCTACTTGATAGTAAAAAAATCAAATATTCTTTTTCTATGATGCAGAAAAAATTTCTCATCGGGATTTAAGGGGAGGGTCATTGGCTCATGAAACCCGCCGAAACTGAATATATGTTATTGAAAATTTTAATTTGTTTAATTACTGAAATCTAAAATTGCCAATGATCATAAGAAGATACATAAAAGTAAAAAATTAATAAGATAATAACTGTTTTTATATTTTATTGCATCTTTAATATTGACGAAAATGAAAATGTACACCATAATCTGCTTTGTGCATTGTTTTTATATTTACACAGTCATCTATCTACTCATTTGCAGGAGACGTTCAATGAAAATAGTATTCTATGCAAGTTTATCCATCTCCTTCCCGTCCACTCTTTATTAACGCAATTGTTGAAAAATGAAAACTCATTTTTCATTGCGTCTTGTGTCGGCCTCCTGATAGTTAGTAGTCAGGTTGTCGTTGTGTGCGACAATGTGCTAATTAAAATGCTGGCTTAATCAACACTTTAACTGTGGTAGGGCAACGCAACAGTGTTCGCTGTTGCACGAATGGGCAGATCCGTCGAAGGATAAACGTAAATTACATTGGAACGAAGACTACACGATTTGCAGAAGTGATTCCTACGCCACATCCACACGAGGCTATCCATCTGGAGGGCGGCGCACGGACAAGTCGCTTCAAGTCCCCCTGACCCCTTCGCGCCGTTCCGTCGACTAAAATCGTTCCCACATTAGATTTATCGGCAGCGCCGCGGAGCAGCATCGCAAGTATAGCAACAAAGGCACTCGCTCATCCGCCGACAGTTTTATGATCCTAACAGTTTTTGCTAACGGCCACCGACGCCCCGCCGCTTATTTATGGCCGAAGTTTTATTAATTAGCCGCTCGCCGTATCGAGAGAAGCTGACGCGGTGCGCTGAGATCGACGGCCGATACAAGACGAATCCCTCAGACTCAATACGTACTCTTCTTTTTTTTCTCTCGACCTTCTTCAAAAACGTGGGAAGTTCTCAATTCGACTGTATTTTTTATGTTTGTTACCTCAGAACTTTCGACCTCTTGGTCGAACCGATTTTTATGATTCTTTCTTTTATTTGACGTATACCCCTTATACGTCGGGAACTCCTGAAAATCAATTACAAAATGAATACAGAGCGAGATATTTGAGGTCTGGTTTGTTATTGGTTGATAAATATTTTTTTTATTTTGTAAGCACCGCTCTTACTTTAAGGATGACACTATCCCGTGTTGTAAGGACGTTTTACAAACATAAATTTCACGTGGACAAACACCCAGATACGGAACGACTATCTTTCGAACACACAAATAGTTGTCCCGTGTGGGGATCGAACCCACGACCCCTGACGCTTAAGCATACCTTGGCCATACCTTGGCAACTCCGCCACGGAGTCATCGAAAGGTCCAAGGTTATATTCTTGAAGGCAGATTCAACGAATTAATAATAATACTAATTTCTTTGGTGTCGACGCAACCATTGAAGTGTTTTACAGAAATAGTGTGAGATTTTGTAAGATTTTTAAGTTTTTATTTTGGCTAACAGGCCGTAATAAATATTGCATTCGTTTTCTCTTGACTTAGTAACGTAATCTCATAGTGTAAATAATAGAACAACACGCGGATAAACTACGATTAATAGAACCTATCGACGTTGAATATAAATCTTAAAGATCACACACTTCTAAGAATTTTATTTTCCTTTCATATGCAGTAATGTTCAGTAGTTGTTTAACTCAGTATAAGTGGAGCGTACCGCCTGCGAAAACTTAAAAGCAAATGTTATGGACATGACAAAATTAAGTTATCGGTAAGTCTTAAATAAGTCATAGCTTAACAAATATTAAGAATGTTTAAGATCCGTGTTCTTATTAGTATTCTAAGCAGATTTTGTTTCATTATGACGTGTAGATCAAGTTTTTTACATGTTCAGATTTAATCAACACTCACTTTTCAATTCACTAACGAAAACTTTTATGTAGTGTAAACTCTTTATAAAGTCGTCCGTTATAACGAAAAACTCTCTATAAATAAAAACTCTGTAGAAATTAGTTCAATTAGGTTGGTTTACCATAAAAGCCATACATTAATTCACTCTTTATAACGCAACAGTCATTCTCTATTACGAAGAATTTTTTTCGTATTTAGACATCAACACCATATTTAACAGCTAACAAAACTAATATTTTGAGGTGTCCAAATTTCTAAGAAAGATACGTGAGGTCATAAACAGCCGTGATGATTCCACTACATCGCAAGACATGCACAAAATACTTAAAAAATATACAAAACAAATATTGGCACAGCAAACAGGTCAGGCAAAGTTAACAGAAATGTGTTTATAACAATTACCTATTGATAGTTATAAAATTAGAAATTATTGTAACTGTTTAAATTTGATTTATTATTTCTCTTCCCTCCGTATACCGAACACTCTTCTCAAAAAAAAATACTCGGTCATTTGAAACTCGCTTTAAAGAATTTACACGGATTTTACAGAACTTTTAAGTATATACTTATTATAAGCCGAAATCTTTATGTTTTGTAACAGTTGCAGCTTCTTGTTGTAGCAATGTTAAAGTCCTGGCATCGAATCCCAGTAAGAACCAAAGATTTCCACGGAATTTCCTGGTAAAGACCGTGTTTGTTTCCAATATAGGGCGATAGGATAAAGCGTAAAGGTACGTGGGGAAAATAAGCTGTTAACGTGGTAGGTATCACGTTTATGTCAATTTGACGGTGATTTAATGCGCATTTGTTTTCATATTACCTTTATGTTTAACAGATACTCGTCTTATGCTGTTCTCTATTTATCCCGAAACAGTGACGCTGAATTAGCGTCGAATTCTCTGTCAGAAAGGTTGGTCCTTCATTACAGACTGCCATTAGGGTCATAAAGCACTGGTGTCGGTCTAGGGCTCTGCCGAAAAAGACTTGACGCCAATGACCGCGCCATCTACCGCCATTATCTGCAGACGCGGGGGCCCCGGTGTATTATTTATGGGATGTATCGCCTCCAGGCTGGATGGGGGTGGTCTTTCCGGGAAGAGCGTAGGGCTTGGCAACGGCGGCACGTGGAGCTAGCAAGCCGCGTGGTAACAATTACGCCGTTTCACCGCATCGATGAGCGTCCGATTTCTCCACTCAATTAAATATTCAATACAGAAGCATCACGCTCACTTATTGATTGTCGGAACACTACCACCGGTTCGGAAAAGAAAACCAGCGAAAGAACTTCAATTGGATATTTATTTTACCATTATTTGACAATGAAACATGTTTATATTCAGAGTGTTCAGTTCTTTTCCAGAGTGTGTTATCATTTAAATAATCATTAATATTATGCAAACACACAAGAACACACAAACGTTCCTTTACGATTTTTTTTTCAACAAAGCAACTGACACATTTTGAACTTTTGATTTTGTTGTAAAAACATTTACATTGAACTTTTTTTTTTTTTATGGATCGAATCAATGCCAAATTACTTCTAGTAGAATCAATGGCGTGAAGTGGAAGTTTTATACTTTCGCGTTTCGTCTGGTGAGTGAGGTAGCCGAGGCCCACAGTTAAATAGGTTGGGAACGCATCTGCATCCCACCAGGTGTGGTACATGTCCATCGCTACTTGCTTGTCAAAATTCTACGTTAAAAAATAATTGCATTTGCTTTTGAGTTTCACCAATTACACAATAAGATACCAAAACACATCAATACGAGCGCATTGTTCCTAACTTGACTTAACGTCTTTTTTAACGCGGGAAAACTTATTTATGGATCCCCTGCTTTCGAATCAGGGGAGTCCCGGAAGGAACAGGTACCCACCAAAAAGTCCACACAGCACTATCGTATTGGCTAGGGACACGGGAACATGAAGACGCAATCTTCAACACCTCGGCTTGACTATTTTCTTGGGTCTCCTCTTCTCGGGTATTACGACAACCACTCAAAATTGTTGCTGTGCCGTTACAAACATTGACCGTTATCAGCCGTGATAGCATCTGCAAAGCCGCTTCCTGATTAGTGTCCTCAAAAAACGAATTACAGAGATCCATAGCCTACAGTCGAAGTGTAAAAGTGGTCGTTTCGCCAAAACGCGCCGATCGAAACATCGAATTAGGGGCGCGCGTAAATCACCGCCCGGGAATCGGGAATCGGGAGCTAACTAACGCCCGGTTTCTGAAACACTGATCATCGTAGATGTCACCTAATCAGCTGTCAAATGGATTTCAAATTACAATTTACGTACCAAAAGGATGGTTAAACTCTCTGAATTGACTAGAATGATCTTCTTTATGATCAGAATGTTGAATGTTATGCTTTTGGCAACTAAAATGAAATTTGAAAACATTTGACAGCTGATTTATTGACATCTACGTTGATCAGTGTTTCAGAAACCGGGCGTAAGCGACGAAACTCACGGCCGCGTCGGAGCTCCCTGGAAGCGGCGAGCGTCCGTCCCACGAACCAGGATTCGTATAAATTACGAAGATGTACTATTATTAAAATTTTCCGCGCAAACTTCCAAAGCCAACTGCCGCGGCGGTGGCACAACGAGAGCGATGCGACGGATGATTGTTTTTATGCTAGAATGTGGAAAATTAGATGGTGGTTCACCTGATTTTAAGTGATGACCGCCGCCCATGCACATTTGTAACACCCTCACTCACTCACTAGACGAAACGCAGAAGTGTAACAATTCTACTTCACGCTGGTCTTCTGTGACGTCGTGGTACTCACCTGGACGGACTTGCCGATTCATGCAACAGAGAACACTGTTGCGTGGCCCTACCGCAGTTAAAGTGATGAAAGATGAAAAATTATGCAGCGAATAGGTCAGTTGAAATTGAAACGAAAAACTTACTTTACTTGATATTTTTACTTTCAGCCCGTAGACCGTAAAGCTCCATCGAACAAATAACTTGAGAGAGCCAGATACGGCCATACGCGTTGGGTAGGATCGCGCAAGGGCTCGTAGGCGTGGTGTCTTTGGAGAGAAGTTGCACCTACGGGCCACCGAGTTTCGGTACCGACGATGACCTTGATGGTCATTTACTGCATTAATCGTTGACCGGTGATAGCACGGGTGGTGAGAAGCGCCCTGGAACACGGTGTACTAAGTATACGCGTTGTGTTGATTTTGCCGTGCTCGCAGGCGTGGAGCTACCGGGAACTCGGTGGCTCCGTGTATTATAATTACGTCTGCTGACACGTATGTCATCATGTCCTCTACCCACCGAAGAGTTTCTCACTTGTTTCGGTAATTGGGATTGATGTAGAGAGTACCAAAATGGCTTCAAAAGCTGTCACCGTTGCGAATATGCTCCAGCGGAATGAGGTGGAGTTGAAGACAATATTTGAAGAATCTCGACTGTTTTATAAACTAAGACTAAAATATCGTTTATTATGCTTGTTATGATTTACAGCAGAACGACTGAACTACAAGACTTTTTTCTCATCGAAATGTTAAGTTATTTGATAACTGCAATGAATTTGTCCACAATTTTTTTAAACACGTTATTAGCATCAAAGGCTTCTGGCCTAGCCTTTGGCCTTATAATTTTCTAAACACACTAGATCTGTTAACATGCCTATACTGGTATACCAGGTTAATTTAATGTTTGAAATTGTTGGCCCTCCGCGCTATAGAAATTTTTATGTTTTGATTCGCAATAAGCAAATATAGGGCTTTTGATTAGGATGTACAATCGGAGAAATCATGACACGCTCAGTAGATAATTGTCCACTTATTTCGTTGCATTGACATGTTTTCTTTTTTTTGGCAGGAGTGTTCTGCGTTTCATTTAAACGCGCTCAGTGTGCTCCACACCTTATTGGTTTCGGTGAAATTAACGAGTACAGATCCGAAGTGACGATAGCGTTTACGCGACTGTTCCGCAGCGGTCCGGTGGCTCGAGATTGCCGCGCCGTCGCTTCCTGAAGCCGTGAGCGTTCGGCCTATCGCAAGTAATGACGTCATCAATTATGGTGATCATCTATCGCCCGCCACGGGGACGGAAATGGGAACGGTGCGTGTTTTGTAAACTTAGACGCACACGTATAACTGAGTAGACGAAGAGCTCTCTATGTGAGTGGCGGGTTCACGGGATTTCAAATAACCACAGACTGGAGGTCAACACCTGTCGCCACCACTTCCAATTTGTGAGTGGACAGGCCTGGATAAGCTTGCCTATCCTTGTAACTGGAGTAGTAAGCCTTGCCATAGTCAAAGGAACGATACGTAATGCTACTTTATGTCACCAAACTTTTACATTCAAACGGAAGTGGCAAGTAGTGACGTTGTGGCCGTAAATTGCTCTAATGTGATAAACTATTTATAAATCCACAAATTCTAAGAAAAACTCATGGTCATAAAATTAATTTTCTTATATTATACAAAGCCTGTGTGGGTATTACTTATGCGATCTATACGATCCTTGATTTATTATTTTTATGCGCAAAAATTATAATAAGATATATGTGATTGAGTCAGAACTTTATCATCATCATCAGAATCGTTTCAGCCTGTTAGAGTTCACTGCTGATCCTGCTTCTCCCATAGACTGCCACTAGGCACCTCTGAACAACATGGATTCATCCGCTTCACTTCCCGCACATTCATACAAAAGCATGTAAGATGCAGATAAATTACGAAGCCATTATTCATCAAATGAAATCCAAACTTACTTAATTTAAATTTAAGTTGCTCTAGAACCGTTCGAGGATAGGTATTCGTTTACTCTCTTACTAGGAGATCAGGAGAATGAAAACCAAGTCTCGATAAATTCATTAAAATCTCTTATTAAACAATTTCTTGCATTTCCGCGCCTACGACATTGTTAAACTTGGCTACCGATTACGATATACGATTTAATATAGATAGATCGGAAGAAAATAAATAATCGGTTGACTGAATTAGCTATGACATTTAAAAGTCAATGTTTTTCATAATTAAAATAAAACTAAATCGTTGGAAATTTAAAAATTAAAAGAAAGAAAACTAAAAACCCTTTAATTACGAGCTCTTAATCAAACAGTAACGATAGAAATTGACAACTTGATAGTTGAAACATCGCGAAAACTGTGTATTTAAATCAAAATAGCAGACCCTCAAGCAACTTGTTTACATAGTTAGACAGCCAGACAGAGTGTCACGAGACGATGCTACCTCGCAATGTCTTGTCTAAGAGCAAATGAACGCAGACTACTATAGAGTTGACTTACGTTAATGTCACCCAAACGTAAAACAGTCTGTTAACTTTGTTAAAGTAACTCGCTTGGAATATTTCTCTAACTGTCGAGTTCACAGCGCCATCTGTATAGAACATCATTAGTTGCGTGGCCTTGTTATTATGGTCTATGACCATAAGTACAGTGCCATCTCGGGGATTATTGCTGAACTAAGGCGATCGATAACACAATACTTAAACATCTATCACGTCCGTACTTAACATTTTATTATAATATAATGCCTTATACTTAGTAACAGTTTAAATTTGTTTAGTTAAATTTGTATAGTTATAGTAAACATATAATGATACACAAACTGTACATTTTTAAATAAATGGTTTAAATTTTTAAATAAATGGTCAATGACCATGTCACTAACGACATCTACCTGTTGCTTTTTAAATCAATAAGATATTTTAGTACGTGCAACCAAATTAGGTTATATACAATTATGAATTTCTATGTATTATCAAAACAATTTCTTAAGCCAAGTGTGTACGCTTAAAAATTGCACAAAATAATGTAAAATAAACTAAGCGATATATCGTGTTTTATCTGTCGGCGATGCCGCTAGATGGCAGTAGAGAGCTAAGTGATGCCATTTTCGTTGTATTTTAGGGTACATTCACATATATGTTTTTAACATAATTTTTGCTCTATTGTCAAGTTTATTAACGTTAATTTGCAAAATCTGAAAAACCACCGCTTAATATCAATTTTCTGAAGTAATAGCGTTAGACACAGAAGATCTAATGATTTCAATGTTCTAATGATTTTAATGATTTCAATGTGACTGTAAGTTCCAAAATATATGTGAATTTGCCTACAGAACTTGTGGTTTTAAAAATCGCTTTTATCACCCAATGGAATCAAAGCCACATAACATGGATTTGCGCTAGTATTTACACTGAAAATGGTAAATCAATGAGACATTTCTAAATTGGCTCCATATATTAAATAATTTAGTAACCTCCAACGATTCTAATCGTAATGGTTTGAATAAGCATTCATATTTAAAAGAATTGATAATTATGTTTGAACAAATGTTAAATCGCCTGATAAGAGACTGAACGAAATAAATTACTAACTAAAAATCTAGTAACTATATTAGATCCTCGAATTAGTCTCCGTTTCAGCACGCGGTAGTGCTAAATCAACGTCTACGTAGGCTCTACATTATGTCGTCATGTCCGTAGCGGCATACGCACTCCGAAATACTAGGGGCCTGCTCTTTTTCAGCGGTTACCAGACGCTAGTGAGCACTCGCCTTAAGCCGTGTAGCTTGTGACTGCGTTATTTATCGCACCATTACCGCGCGGAGCCTTAAATCATCACGTGACGCCGTAGAGCCGCTACGCGTGCCCTAATGAATGGCGGGACGGTCGCCGCCTGCCCACAACTTCTTTTTTCTTTATGAAATTGTTCAGAGAGCACTTAGCGGGGAAATCTATTAGGCGGCCCGCGAAGAATAAAAATGAAGCGTGTTACATACGTTGTCTGCATTGTTTTATGAGCTGCATCGTTGTTGTTTATCTGGGAGACGTTTTTCAATTTTCCACGCGCGACCGCTGAGCGTATTTCGACTCTATATCAATTCGAAAAGCGTTTATTTTACACTAAACGTGTGAATGAGAGGCGGTGTAGCTGCAGTAGGAAGGGACTTATCAATCATTGAATGAATTGTGGTCTCTACCATTCTGCTGTTAACAGACCAAACACTTTTCCCTTTTGTAATATATTTGTTGGGGCTACGTTTTAGCTTTTGTAAAGCTGTTGTAATACGATAAATATGTGATAACTAGCATGAAGATAACGAAGTTTTCTGTATGTTTGTGTTAAATATATGTACTCTGTGAGATGCGGTATTTGCGTGAGAGTACCAGTTTTGAACATCTTTGTATCAATTGTTGAAACTGTCTAAGTTGGTGGTAATAAGTAGGATCCCCGTATATTCTTATGATCCACTTGTAACTGTTTTTTGTTTGATTTAATACCATATTCAATGTAAAATTACAATATAGTTCCCCGTCGCCTGAATTGCTTATGGGTAGAGTGTTGTCAAGAGCGCTTTGATATTGAATATTGAGTTTTCATTCGTTGAAAAGCTATGAAAGTTATGTGAGAAAACTGCATGAACATATCTTGGAGATTACTTTGCAATGCAAACTCCCTCATAATATATTAGACATACAGTAAAATTGTTGCCAAAGCATTCTATTTCCTATAGGGTGGTATCCTCTGTAATTTACATTAAGGGTTATTTGCGAGCACTTTGGCTGGTTTAGAACCTCGTTCCTGACGGGTCCAGTTGACTTTTGAAAATGAACGTCGCTAACCAACAAATACAAAATGACAATTCTTTATTAATCGCCACAAGCAACTCGTCAATTGGGTCGTATAAAACTTTTAAGTTATTTGCCTTTATAATTTGGTTAAAATGCAGAAGGTCCAGTTTCCACTAAAACCATACATCAACTAAACGATTATTGTATTTATCCGTTAATTCGCTGTTAGCGTATAAATTTAACGACTTAACTAGAAAATGACGCAACGTAGATCACTGTTTGCCCTTAACAGTTCGTTTGTCCATTTAATGATCCTTAAGAATGAAGCAGCTGCGAAATTGGCTTTGATTAAATGAAACTATTATATGGTGTCAATCTCGTTTTATTTTCATTTGTAAATCTCGAAGCCTCCAGGGATAATGTTTACGTAAAAACAAGAAATTGGCTTTATTAATAAAGAATTGACGGGCGCGTAACAAAGAATGGATTCCCTCGCCCGTGCCGGTGTTCTGATACGTAAAGTGGGGTAGAGATAGCGCCAGCATCGCATACGGGTGGGAGAAGGAAGCGGGCGAAATTAATACGTAATAAGAAAGGCCGCCACCTCCGGGATGATATATAAAATGTGACAAACGCAAAAACACCACCAACAAAGCGCATATATTACGGACATTATCGCGTCTTTTGCCCCACAAAAGGTTGAAAAGTCGCGTTCGCACGTATCGCGTTATCGTCGGTCCGTTGGAACCCTTACGTCGGGGGGTTGAATTACGCCGCCGCCTAAATCACAAGCGGAAGCGGTTTGGGGTGGTATGGAAGCGCCTCCCTCCGAATAGTTCGTAGCGTGTGATGTGCGAACTTATTATTTCCATCTGTGACCTTGTAACATTAGTATCTGACGTATTTTTAATACTGAAAAATTTTATACGTCAACTTACGTAGTCAACTACTCAGTTAAGGAACTATCTCAATGAAAAAGCAATTTAATTCAGATTTTCCAAGGCTGCATCATGCTTCATGCATTTAATTTAACTTTATACTTAACGAAGTAAATAACTTTATACTTGATGAAGTAACTTTAAAACGGATTCAATGTTGAAGCTCTTAGAAAACAAATTAATATAATATAATAAGAATTTAGTTAGCCCAAACTATTTTTATCAGTCACTGCTTTGGCTTCTCAACGATACTTCCAGACAAATCGCCTCATCCCGTGGCTTGCGAAGCAAATTTACTTTCCGGCGAGAATTATCAGGAGTCGTTCAAATGATTTATGTACACAATTATTGGGTTATTCAGGTACGGTGTTTTGCGATCCGATCCCGTTTCGATAGAAGTTTTGAGACAATGACGTTTAATTTAGTATCGTTCGGTTGCGGGGGGTGTCACGCGCAAATGAGCCAGCCCGCGAGCCAAATGGTACCGCCCTGATGCAAAAAGTACGTAGGTTATTGTTCACAACTAAACCAACCGTACTTCGCCTTAAAAGATAATCTAATTGAAGTTAATCAATAAAAGTTAGTACATAAAATAATAATTCTCAAACACTTTCTGACTGCCCAAATATCGCAGTGTCTGCCTATGAGTAGGTAAAGTTGTGATTTTTAGCGGTTTGTGGTCGGTTGTATTTGCAAATATTGAAGATAATTAAAACTTTTTAAGAGATTTTTTTATAATTGTGATATCCTTTTAACGGTGCCAATACATTTCGTATTGATTAGATTTTTGACTCAGAGCTCAAACCATATTAATCCTAATTTATATCAAATGAAAGTTTTTAGATTAATTTAAAATTTAATTGTATTATAAAACAAACTTTCAATACACAGTGTGGTTTTATGGTCAAAATTTATTTAAAATTCGACCATTTGAAAACCTCACAGCGTGGCTCAAGGGACAGATCGTGCCGCACAAAGTAATTTCAGTGGCGCCACCGTCAACTTTTCAATTATTTATTTTGGTCGAATTTCTATAAAACTATATCTGAGTATTCGCGTTCACGAGAATATTCAGCACTATTACGACTGCAGCGATGACTTTAATCCAGAACTCCTACTATGAAACACACTAAAATGTAAAAGGTAAGAAACAGCCCATATATGTCCCACTGTTCGGCAAAGGCCTCCTCTGTACTGTTCTGTAATACCACGCGACCCCACCGTGGATTGGCAGACTTCATATCTTCGAAATATTTTTTGTTACTATTTCGAAAACATGCACGTTTCATCGCGCAATAACTCTTTTTTTTTTTTTTTTATGCGCAAAGTTGTCAAACGAGCAGACGGTTCACCTGATGTTAAGTGAATACCGCCGCCCATGGACATCTGCTACACTCGAGGGTTACAGATGCGTTGACAACCTTTTGAAAATTGGGCTCCGGCTACCTCACTCACCAGACGAAACGCGAAAGTATTTGTCATACTTCCACTTTACGCCGGTCTTCTGTGAGGTCGTGGTACTTACCCGGACGGGCCTCATTCGTGCAACAGCCGAGGCTGCTGCGTGGCCCTACCACCGTTGACTCAGCTCATAAAGTTGCAATTAATTATTTCACTGATGCCGACACCGGGATTTCGACTCAGCTCAAGTAAATTGAATTAAAATCGAGCGCCCGGACACTGAGCTATTACAGCTGGAATTATAGTGCTGACTTTAATTTCGACCACTGCTCGACGAGTCCCAAAGCAGTGTTGAAAGCTCATGTAGTCTCTTGTATTAACTGATGTTTTTGCTTTCAGTCCCGAGACTATTAAAGCTTCATCTGACGCAGTCTCATGTAGTGTTGTCGTGGCAAGCGCGAAATGCCCGCTGGATATTTCCACCGCGGGTATCTATCAACGTCGCCATTGCTCAGAGCTACGCGGCTCGCATAAATCCCACAAGTGTAACACGATTTTGACGTATCATTGATCTATCCGACTGAGGATCATCTCAACACCTATCTCCCGTCCCCCCGGGGACGTCAGACGAAAACTATATTGCTCTACTGTCACCGCAGCGCGTTTATTTCGGTTATCAAAGCGTCCATCGGTGCTTTTATGCGGAGCTCCTGTTGAGCGGTTCTATGCAGCCAGCGATGGATTCGTTTCTGCTCGATGTGAAAGCTATCTTAATTTCTAAATGTAGCTGCGTCCGAGTGGACGTCGAAACGCTTCAACCGCCAAACTATTCGACGGTATTTCAGTTTTAATGTCTACTGCATAGAGTTGTATTTAGAATGGACATAATTTCGTGTACAACATTCTACACTTGTTCACAGAGTAGATAGTTTGAAAGACAGGTTCTATCAAGCGTTGACAACTACATATTGTGTCGACGTGTATTTTATTCGGAAGGTGTAACCTCTGTGCAAATGTACTCTGGGAGATTGTCTCTTGTATGGAATACGTTTTCACGTGAACAAACAGAACAGATATTGGTAAATGTTGACTATTCATCAAATATGATATAACAAAGGAAAGTCTGCTACCATGATATACCTTAACAGCGGTGTGCCACCGAAGTAATGCTTTATAATGCATTTTAAGTTCGAGTGTATGAAAAGTTTTAATCGAATTTTCTATAGGAAAAGTAATTTAACAATATAATAGACCATTACGATTATGATTCTAAAAAGAAACCAGTATTATAGATACCATGTTTTGGCTAAGAAGTATAAGAAATATAAATACAGACACATGCCTAAAAACCACATAGATTCATGTTGATATTTTAATTTATTTATATTTTATTCATTCTTATTTTATAAAACATTACAAACACAAATCGTACATTCACGAACACTTAATTCTTAAACAACTATCTTCAGATAATGCATATTTTTGTCCAGGACGGGAATCGAACCGCGTAACCCAATAACCACGTCATCAAACCGCCCAAAAACGTATTAAATTGTATAACATCTTATTAGTTACTTTAAAGAAATGACTTATGTTGCAGCTCGTCAGTTGTTCATAATATCATTTCCATCCTCCAAAAGAATTCCTTCTCCGTCTTCGTCATTAACATGCAGGTCAACATGTATATACATGTATATAACATGTTACGCGAATGCACGGACCGCGTTGCATAACAAAATCGGATCTATCGTGACGTCCCACTCAAAAACGCACACAACCTTGATGTGTCGTGACGCACACAACGTTATCTAATGCCGTAAAACCGAACGGAGGGCAGATGACGTCCGAAAAAAAAAAAACGAAATTAAAAAGAAAAACTGGTAATAAATAAAGTGGACTTATCAGATTGGGCGGGTGTGTAACATTTTAATAAATAACTCGTCTGCGTTAGTGTGCGTGTGCGCTCCTTCTCTTCTCCTGTTTTTTTTTCCCCACTCATTCTTCAAATTAATAATAATACGAAATAAATCAATAAAAAGAATGGAAACATTTCAGAACTGGCCCCGCTTGAATGATTTGTTGTAATGCGAGTGTTCGGTGCCGTCTGTTGCTGGTTTTTGAGCGGGATCTCGGAGTTTTGATGCTTTTAATAAGGCATCACTGTGAAATCTCTCGGAGTTTTATCGACTGATACGTTAAGATGAAGATTTATTGCGCACGTGACTATGAGAAGTAAAAAAGACCTTTCTTTTTTTATCTTAAGGAGCTTTAAATAAACAATATTCTAATTGTGCTCCGTAGAGTTTGAAGGTTTATTTGTAAGAATTTTGAATAAACCAGAATAAAACAGACAGATATGAAATATATAAATGTATATATTTCATATGCGTCTGTTTTAATTATAATGTAACTTTTATAAATGCCTATGAGTGATAAAAAGATATCCGTTTATTAACAAAGCGATTTGTTTTATTTTTAAATAAGTTATAACTTAACATGTGAAAACAAAATAAATAAGATAAATTAAATTGAAAAAGAAACATAGATGACTAATATTTTTATGACATAAGTGTATAGCGTAGAATCTATTAATTCAGAAGAAAAAAAATTATACTTTGACATAAGTCGTTATTTACTTATAAAATCTCACGCATTATAATATATACCTACTATTAAGGATACATTTAAATTCAATCCGTTCAGAGGGTAATCGAGAATCAATGCAGCTTAGTTCATAAATAGGTGAACAAATAATTTGCCGATTTAGTATTGGCGCGTCCGTTCGCTATTTTACGTTTTCTCTAGTACCAAGAACGCTGGGGCGTCGCAAATCGAAAGCTAGTCTTATATCAGTTGATATCGGCTGAAGCCGACTCTAGATCTCCGTCCCACCTCCAATAAAGTGCTGCCATCAATTCAACCGATGCTGGAGAGGAGTCCTGGGCAAGGGGCGCGCCTTCCACATGACGGATGGGTGGCCAGCAAGCCAACCCGGTTTTAATTAATAATTTGTGCGCCGTGACTCTATTACCGCTTGCACGTAACATTCGTTGTTATCCCTACTAATATTATAAAGGCGAAAGTTTGTATGCATGGATGGATGTTTGTTACTCTTTCACGCAAATACTACTGAATGGATTTTAATGAAACTTTACAATAATATAGCTTATACATCAGAATAAGACATAGGCTATAATTTATATACGTATATTATGTATATCTGTCTTTCTCTCTGAATGAAAATGTTCTGAAAGGCGTAACGCCTTCAGCCTATTCTACGCAGACGTAGTCGCGGGCAGCAGCTAGTTAAAGATGTTTGTATTAGGGTAATTGTTAAGGCCAAATCTTTAGAGTAGTAACGTGCTCTTTATTTGTGTCTTTTTTGTAGAATAATAGTTTTATTCAGTGAAAAATGTTTAATTCTTAAAATAAATACGAAAGTTGGCAGTACATATGAGAAGCGACGAGACTATCTGATATTCAAACATATTTTATGTTTGACCAATTGTTTCCATAAATGTAATAAATATAATTTGTAGCAGTGGGTATGTCGTAACTTAATTAAAATAACTTTGTACAGAAAAGTACAAAGTAGTGTAGTTTGACCAACCTAATGTAATAGATAGTCATCAATTTTTTAAGTATTGACTATCTTCATTCCTTCTTCTGATTATAATAAACCTCTTCGATGTTTATAGAACCAAGGTCACGTATACACATACATAATTTATATTATAAATAAACTCTTATCTAAACCTATCATCGGAATTGTGGTCCAAAAGTTCCCCAGCTAAAGTGTCCGTATTCAATACAAAATGAATAAATCACACGGGCATGGGAAATACAAAGAGACATTCAAATATCGCAGCATCAGAATTCAAACGAAACTACCCTTTCCTTGTCGTCTCCAGCTGACGTTCCGAGATTTACCTGATTCGTAGCGGCTGCTGAAGATTCGATCGCATTTAGTCTGAGGAAATACAGATATATATAAAATTACCCAAACACTTTCTATCTTCTACATAAAGTTAAAAATCAATTACTTCATCCCGTTATATAACCTTAGAATAAAATATAAATTATAATCTTTATTTTATATGACAGTTCTGTCAACGCTGCGTGATGACTTTTGTTGAATTACCTTTTGTGAATACAAGATGGCGCCACATGCATTTTAAACTACTATTTCTATATTCGCACATTAGCTTTATAGGGCCTTTGGTCGCATTTGATTTAGAAACCATCGGTAATAAAGGTTTCATAATACTTAGTTGATCGATAACAATTTATCATCACGTAATTAATGTAGAACTTCTATAATAATTGTTCTAACAATGTTCTAAAAAAATCAAATCTTATTTCCATGTCTTAAAGTTGACCTTTTTCCCTTGATATAAAAATGATAAACCGAAGGCAAGTCTAAATCCACTATGCTTTTTAATTACGTTATTGAACTGACTTAACAATCATCAGCAAGCGCTTATGTCAATAAAATTTATGGAAATAAAGGCAAATTCTTTGTGAAAGCGAATATCTTTTTTTATTTATCAGCAATTTATACATTCGTCGGAGCTGAGTGAATGATCAATTCAATGAAATGTTTAATTAAACATTTCTTTGAATTGAACAATGAATCTTAACGTAGCTCTCAAATAGTTCAATAGATGTCGCTAGTTGTATTAAGAGTGACATGAGTACTTCGTATTTATGTCATTAAGAAAATATTTATTTGGAGAATATAAATATATATTTGCATACATCAAGCAAAAATGAAATAATACTTAGTGAAGACAATCTTGATTTATTTACATCTGTACCTGTACCTGTATATACATTGATTTATGTATATGTATTTCGATATTTAGCAAATTTACAATAACGTCAAAATTAGCAACTTTTAATAAATCATATAACATAATGTATTTACGTGTCCAACCAGCGTAACAGATATACAGAACAGAACATACAGAGGTTTTAGAACAGGGCTCTAGGCCGCCAAAGTCTGGTCGCCTATTTCATATTTGGTCCTCAAGTTCCCAGAGAGTATAAAAAAAATGGTAAATAAAACAGTCAATTAGAAATAGGCAGCAAATAAGGCTACATGTAATTACTAATCTTATTAATTACAAGTTTTCAGCGTGGGACGACTAGATGGAGTGACCTGTGCAAGTGTGCGGGAAGTCGATGGATGCAGGTGGCTCAGGATCGTACTTCGTGGCAGACTATGGGGGAGGCCTATGTTTAGCAGTGGATACAAACAGGCTGAAATGACGATAAGTTTTCAATGCAAGGACATGCGTCGTAGCATCTAGTACCTATGTAACAGGTAAGTCTATTTCATCCTTTTTAACATATGAGATACCTACATATAGACGGACATCGAGCTGTTTATCACTGGCCGTTCTTATCATCCCGCATATTAAGTCAGCGGAGGCGGATAAAGCGAAATGTCATGGTCTTACAACTGGTGCGTTCCCGTTTCGAACCGCCGACCACGGCGAAACGGCCTAGCATCTATGACTAATAATCATCGGAGTCCACAATCAACTGATACCATCTTAAGGCGGCGTACGGACTATGCGTCGGCGCACGACTGCTCCGTACATAAGGCAGGCCAACAATTAGGCCTCATTCGTACTGGGCAGTTCCACGTCACTATTGATTTGTGATTGATGCTATGGGTGTGTTTGAGGCTTTGATGATTCCGCAGCTAAACGAACTTAAAGTATAAGACAGTAGAGTCCATTGTCGATCGTACGGCGGAACGACACACAGTTCCTTGGGGAAACGCATTCGACTGTGGATAATGTGTGCAACGTCTGTAAAGGTGGAAATCGTCTGTTTCGGAACGTGTGCAGTTTTCTTTGTTCACTGCGTTTTGCCCAATCGATTTTAAGCCTTCAGCTGTTTGAAACTAGGTGCATTTTCTAGAAGAGCTAATGCAGTGCATCAAAATAAGGCTCGAGCCCGTAATAAGTCGTAGATCAAACGTTTAGTAGAAGGCTGAGTTACCTCAAGGCGCATACGAACCTCCACAAAGCTGCTCTGAAACTGCAAGATGCATTTAAACCTTATCACAATGCAATAAGGGTGCGTTTGTGTTCTGTACATTCGAATAGATTCAGTTCCCGTAATGATTTATCGATAATATCGACTAAATGAAGTATGGGTTTATGGAAGGCGTGGTAATTAATATACCAGTTTTTGATAGATATCATAATTCATTTCCAAGTATTGTAAATGGCATTTTTGTAAGGGAATTATAGTCGGTTTAACAGATCGATGGTTATTATGACGGTGGAGTTTGGCTTCAGCTACGTCTTCAGGGTGTGACCAGATGATTAACGGCTGTCAAAAATTAATCGGCTTTTAGGGGATAATTAAGTTTTAGGGACGAACATCGTTTTAGCTTTACCATTCCGTGATTATTATTCCACAAATATAAATCATGGCGAGGATTTCGTGGTGAATCTTTAAACAAAAATGTAATTGTTACAAGTTCATTAGATATAGGGCCCACCCGACAATACGGTGGCAACGCATCTGCAACCCTACGAGTGTTGCAAATGTCCATGGGCGGCGGCTGTCACTTACCATCAAGTGATCCGCCATCTCGCTTGCCAGGATCTCGCATAAAGAAAAGTAAAGAAAGTTTTAGCTGATCCTTTTTTATCTATACATATAAATAAAATGGAGTGTCTGTTTGTAATATCAAAATAACCGCTTTTTACTCAATGCATGTGGATGTATGCACGGTACATATACCAAAATAACATTTTTTACAATTTTTGTCTGTCCGTCTGTCTGTTTGTGCCGGCTAATCTCTGAAACGGCTGGACCGATTTTGACGGAGCTTTCACTAACAGATAGCTGATGTAATAAAGATTAACTTAGGCTTGGCTTGTATTTTAGAAATTTTGTCTATTTTAAATTCCACGCGGACGAAGTCGCGGGCACAGCTAGTCAAATATATATTTGGTGGCAAAGGATGTTTATAGTATACCAGGATGGCAAGTAATAAGACTGTAAATACTACATCGATATACCAGTATATTGATTACATTACAATACTTTTATCATACAATAAATGATAATCGTTTAAACTTACAGACTGTATTAAGTAAATAATATACCTACTTTATATAGTGACCTTTACGACTAACTTACTCACTTTTAGATGCAAAAGACTATACCTGAAATGTCGTTAGCAAAGGGATAATAGGGTTTTATTCTTTTAAGTGAGAAGGTGGCACTGGAGCTGACGGTTCACCTGATGTTAAGTGATAACCGTCCATTGACATTTGCAACATCCTTAAGGCTACAGATACGTTGCCAACTTCTAATAAAGTGGGCCGCGGCTGCCTCACTCACCAGAGAAATAGAAATATAACTCTTCTACTTCACTTCGTGGTACTTCCCCGGATGGACGACCTGTTCACTTGTTCGAATTAACCTTTACTTTTATATGTAGAACAAATGTTCACACCTACTACAAGGGTTGACGGTTAGAGTACAGTTGAACCCATCAACACCTTAGCATAAAGAGGCCACAAGGCGATGCGTAATCTCGATTTTCACCTAATTGAAATACAAGAAAGTACAGTACGTGCTCATTATTCCCGGTGTATAACGAATGCAGCGGACGTCAAACAACAATACATCGTTGGCACGTCACGCAACGGTTGTTAGGCGCTAATATATATTCATGTATTGGATTAACACACGAACTATACGAAAGAACCGGCTCTGAGCCACGTAGAGCCGAGTAGTTCTCAGCTACTTTCGCGCAATCGTAAGCATTTTAATTACAAATGACGATATGCCATTTGGAAAAGACCTAGCAGCACACTAGAGGTTCATTGTGGGATCGTTTTTAGGGTTCCGTACTCAGGGTTAAAACGGGACCCTATTACTAAGACTCCGCTGTCTGTCCGTCCGTCACCAGGCTCTATCTCATGAACCGTGGTAGATAGACAGTTCAAATTTTCACAGAATATGTATTTTTGTTGCCGCTATAACAACAAGTAAAAAACAGAATAAAAAATATTTAAGTGGGGGCTCCCATACAAGAGACATGATTTTTTTGCCGTTTTCATAGACAATCTTACGGAACCCTTAGTGCGCGAGTCCGACTCGCACTTATCCGGTTTTTTACGAAGAGACGCTGTTGCGAGAATGTACAGCCTCGTCAGGAAGTACCACGGTCTCTCAGAAGACCACAGTGAAGTAGAAGTATTACAACTACCACCACTTGGGGCACGTGTCACAGTCCGAGAGTCAGCCCTAGTTGAGCTAGATCGATTTATTAGTCAATATTTATTTTATAATTATATATATATTTTTTTAAACATTGCTCTTACTTTAGGATAACTTTATCCTGTGTTGTAAGGACGTTTTATAAACATAAATTTCACGCGGACAAACACCCAGATGCGAAACAACTATCTGTGGGTCACACAAATAGTTGTCCCGTGTGGGAATCGAACCCACGACCCGCGACGCCGAAGCCAATACCTTGGCCACTGCGCCACGGAGCCACCAATAATTTCAATATTAATGAAAGGTTTAAAAATTTCTCATCATAGAGTTGGTAACAAACTAGCAAGCGGTCCATCCAATATTAAGTGGACTCGTCATAAAACAGTTTCCATAGAACGTTGTCATTTTCCTGTTGATGAAACTGTTGACAACATTAAATAACCCGAATGGCGTAGTGGGTAGTGTACCTGCCTCCGGCGCCAGAGGGTGTGGGTTCGATCCCCACTACTGGAAAAATATTGTGTGATGAACATGGTGTTTTTCTAGGGTCTGGATGTTTCTATATGTATAATATGTATTTATTTACAAAAGAAAAGTATGTTTAAGTATTTTTATCAGTTTTCTAGTACCCATAGTACAAGCTTTGCTTAGTTTGGGACTAGAAAATGTTGTGTACAAATGTGTCCTAAAATATTTATTTATTTATTTATTATTATTATTTATTATTATTTACAAGGAATTTTTCAGCACAAACGGAAGTACTAGACAAAGGGAATGTTGTTCCGCGAAGTTTAAATTTAATTTCATCGTCTCAAGAAATAAATGGGACCTACCGCGCGACAAGTATAAGTACAGTCGAGCGTAATATGCAAATGGAACTATCACAAATAGAAGATAAATTTAAAGATCGGCCCGCGTTGGGGCCAGCCGTCCCGGGTTGGCAGCGAGCGGCAGACGTGCGCGTCCGGGCATCGAAACTTAGTAATTAAGACAACAATAAATAACGCAAGGGCGGGTCTGTGTTAGGCCGTGTACAGTCGCTAGGAAAATTTTATCAGCGAATAAATCTTTCTCTAAAAGCTCAAAGAGAGGTCGGCGGGACGTTTCGTCCACTTTCACTTCATCTACGGATCTTCATCTACTCATCTTCATGTGAAAGAGAGGCAAGCAATAAGATTTGAGGTACGAAAATGGGGTGCAAGGTTTCGGTGCAGCCAATAGATTTTGACCCTTTTACTTTATATGACATCATATTGTATACAATCGCAAATGTAAAGGAAACTAATTACCTTAGTCCTAATTCTAAAGGGACAACTTTCAAACTAACATTGCACTAAATGTACATCCCAAAGTGTCAACTTTAAAAACTTACATTAGACCAAATGTACACATTTTTATTCAATGTACAACTTAAATGCGCCAATAAATTGTCATATCATTATATCGTCATATCATTATATCCAACGGAAATTCCTCGCTGAACGCACTTTCGTCTCGTGTACGCGTATCCTGACGGTAAATCATGTTGGGTTGAGCCAGTGACGTGACGCCGGCAACTGTTAATTGCTATAAACACAGGAATTTTGGCGGAACGTTAGATTTATGCCGTTTCGTCTCGCGCTTGTTCAGGGTGCCGGGAAGACTCGCGACACCTCACGAGCCGGCATCCGGCCTTTTGGTATTCAATTAAATTAATGCCACCATGGTGACGTGGTTGTGGTGTGTACACGGAATCTCGCGAGTTGCTTTGGGTTCTAACCCAAGTCGGGCCCGCGGTGAGGGAGACAGGCTAAGCGGGTCGTTTACAATCGCAATACACCGTATCCACACACTTGGCAATATAATATATATTTTTATTCTTTTTTAATTTTTTTATTATTTTTTTTCTTTCATCACCTGCTCGACTTTTCTTAAAACATAATTATGTACTAAAGGTGGAAACTTGTAATGGCTCCTTAAATATCTTACAGTATTTCTTTAACATATAAGTACTTAATTGCTGTAAGTTTTCCTAATAAAAAAATAAAATAAAATAAAAATAATCCTTAAAATTGTGCTAAGGACTATTGTCGATCTCTTAGTAGCGTTGACCAAATGTCAAAACACTGCTGTAATATGTTTGTGAGACTGGATCAATGGTTAAATGGCTGCAGCAAGTCTCAGGTTCGTAACATGCTGTTACTTTATTGATAATACGTTTCGCTTAATGCAACTAAAATTACTTCAACACCCAACCTAAAAACTCTGCAAAATATGTATAGTTTTTCTAAGCAAATAAGAATTTTATTTTTTTATTTTTCGTAGTAAATGTTTCTTAGCCCAAACTGGAACTAAATAAATTAATAATTTCATTTCATAAAAACCCTTCTAATTATGTAATCAGTTAACAATGATCAAAAATGTAGATTCATCCGGATTGTCACTACGTACTCGGCAGTATGGAAAACTATGGCGACAAAAGCAGTGTGTTGAGAAAGGTGTTGTTTTCTCAGTGCCCATCTCATTAAGCTTTATGACATTTTAAATATTACATTGACTTGGAATTAATGCGTTATCGTCGTTACGGTATTGAGATGCTTTTAAGCGTTTATTGCGTCTTACGTTAATGGCGATAAAAATATTTTATTTAATGTCAACTTGTACGCAAAAGTGACTCGGTGGTTCGGAACGTTAATACGCAGAAGGTCCCAGGTTCGTATAAAAGTAAAAAAAGTAAAGTAACAGCCTATACATGCCCCACTGCTGGGCAAAGGCCTCCTCTATACAGAGGGTATCAGGGCATAGTCCACCACGCGGCCCCACTGCGGATTGGCGGACTTCACATATTTTCGAAATATTTTTTTTTTTTATTATTTCGAAAATATGCAGATTTCCTCACGACGTTTTCCTTCACCGCGGAGCACGTGATAAGTCAGCACTTAAAGTTAAAAACTTCATTGGTGCCGGCACCGGGGATCGAACTCAGGTTGCTCGAGTATATATTGAATTAAAGGCGAGCGCCCGGACACTGAGCTATCACGGTTCGTATGCCAGCATTAAAAAGTTTTGTTCTGAGCCACTAGGGTTGCTGATTCAGTTTCCTTTTCGGAATTATTTGGACATCTACCATTTTCTCATATTATTTGGTTTTAGAAGGCACGCCTATCACTTGTAAAGCTTTTGGGAATATCTTTTCTTATATGAAAATTCTGCAAACTAGCAACTATCTAAATACTACGCGGGGAACATGCCTATGGTATTCTTCACTGCATAGTATAAAACGTCTGTCTGTCCCTATGTATGCTTAGATATTTAAAACTACGCAACGGATCTTGATGCGGTTTCTTGTAATAGATAGAGTGATTCAAGTGGAAGGTTTATATGTATAATACATTGCATCCGTGCGAAGCCAGGGCGGGTCGCTAGTTTATATATACAAGGTTTTTTCGGACTCACACCACCACGATGTTCCAGTCGGGGTGCATATTGGCAGGGTCACGGAAACGCTATCGCATACACATTTTGCTAGAGTGCTCAACGTACCTTGGCCACTCGGCCATGTACGGCCAGGCCACTTTTAACGCCATGGACTCCCACAAGATCATCCGCTCCCAACAGATCATGGGAGTCAGGAGAGCTAGTGCTAACCAGCAGTGTCTTCTGGCCCCCAGGTGAATTTAGTTTGGGGTCTGCTACTCAACACGTTCCGCTCACGAAGGCACTCTCTCTAGACTCCACCACCGCACTACCGGACAGCCGCCCTGAATCCTAGATGACCCCACGTTCTCAGCTCGGTTGCAGAGTACAGAGTACACTACCCTCTAGAAAGAAGGTTGAAAACAAGAAGGTTGAAGAAGAATTTTTTGAAATTATTTGTAGTCAAATAATACCATGAAGGGTCAAGTGTAAGAACACCATACTCTCTACTTACATCTGGGTTTTAACAAGGCGTGAGTAAACACATTGAAATACATAAAGATGTCTGGTGAATTTACGTGTAGTAAATATTTAGGAAACACCTTTATCGCTGCATTAGTCGGCCCCTAACCTTTAAGGCTTATTAAATGACAGTTGAATAACGTACTATTCAAATTACAAAGCTAACAAGGTAAACGGCGTAAGATAGTCATCTTAGCTGTCCATTAAATTTCTCATAACTTAAGTAGGACTTGAACAGTTTGATTGAATATTAATACGCAAGATCAACCGTTGTTTGTTCTTATTTAATCGACGGAAACTTCCTACAGTATTTCACAAGCCCCTGCGACCGAAGAATACGGTAGTCGGATCCGTATTGATCTTGTTTTTCTTCGAAACGCCGACCGCTTAATGTAAAATTAAATCATGCATCAAAGGTCATTTGTATCCTTATTAGCGAATGTGAAAGGACAGAACGGCCGATGTGCAAACTACTTTAAAACGATCGTTCCAAACCGGCTCTAAGCTATGTGCAAGTACGAAAACTTTACCGTATTTAAGCTTCGAGAGTGTAATTTGCAGTTTAAATTTTATCAAGTAACAAATTTTTATATCGATACTCGCCGGCGACGAAATAATTAACCCACATTACGGACCCATTACACGAAGAGGCGGCATCCGAGATATGACACTTACATCTCGATTAACCAATACACCCTGACACCCAGGTGTCCAGTATCTAGCGCGTTGACAGCACACGAAAACAGACTTTAAATACCACTAATAAATTATTAAGTTCAAATTATAGGTTTTACTTAATACATAATTTCTATCGGATATTTATTAACTATCAAATACGGTATATCTGCTAAGTGAAGATAGCCCTAAATGCGTTATCGGAGAGCAGTCGAGATGGAGCAGCGCGCGATCTGCGCCGCCCGGTGTACGTGCGGTCGTTAAAGCTACGAGTTGAAAAGATTTCAGACGCCGCATATCGACTGCAACAATAAACTTTTACGATTTTTAAATTGACACCGCGGGCGTCGGTGGTTTTTCCTTTCGAACTATTGACACGTTCAGATTGACCTGATTGCGGTGCGTTTCCACGTTAACTTCGATGACGGACCGACATTTCTTAATTTTCAACATTTCTTACTTTCTTCTTTCTTAGCCGTGATTTCAGAGTGAAATTGTTAATTTTCGGTGCTGATATATCACGTGCTTAGTAGTGAATAAGAACATCGTGAGGAAACCTGCATATTTTCTAAATTATAATTAAATAAAAATATTTCGAAGATATGTGAAGTCCGCCAATCCGCAGTGGGGCCGCGTGCTGTACTACCCTGATAGCCTCTGTACAGAGGAGGCCTTTGCCCAGCAGTGGGACATGTATAGGTTGGGCTTTACTTTTACTTTCTTTTACATTTTATTTTAACATTTTCACTATGTGATAATTGATGACTCCGAGAATTGGCTTCGACGCCCAGGGTCGTGGATTCGATTTCCACACGAGGCAACTGTTTATGTGAGCCATAGATTATTGTTCCGAATCTGGGTGTTCGTCCAAGTGAAATTATGTGTGTAAATCGTGCTTACAGTACAGGATAATGTTATTTTACAGTACGGGCAAAGTTATGGGCTGGGTGCTTATTCTCTAAGATAGCTCAGGTTAGGCAGGCCGGTAGTAAAACAATTAGCCACATTGATCTTCACCTGTCGCTTGTCAATTGGTAGTGTCGGGCGGGCAGCCACGCCACAGGAGTCTTCATCGTTATCATCATCATTTCAGCCTCTTCGAGTCCACTCCTGAACATAGGCCTCCCACATAGATTGCCACGAAGCACGATCCTGAGCCACCTGCATCCTTCTGTTTTCCGCACATTTGTACAAATCGTGCATCTAGTCACTCCATCTAGTGGGGAGTCTGCCTACACTGCGATGGCTAGTATTAGGAGTCTTACCGAAGGCTAATTATGCCTATTTGCTATCATGTGAACATTGCTGGATTGCTTACTAAAATCAAGCTGACGTCATCCTACAGTCGCCCGAAACGCAACGACGTGGGGCAGTGGAAACGTGACGCGATGGTGACGACGCGCGGCGCCATTGCAACACCGATCGGCATCACCTTAACGATGATCTCCGTCGCGTGAAAGGTGGGCACTTGTAATTTTTTAATGGAAACACCAAGCGAGAGGTCGGACGCGTCCGTTAGTCGCGCGGCTACCTTTCACATCGCCTTCGCTCATGAATTGGACCACACCCGATACACCTTTATGATCCCTCTCGATACTCCACTCAAATTTAAATTCAAATATCTTTTTTCAATAAAGATGCATTACACTTATTTATTGTCAAAAAACCGGCCAAGTGCAAGTTGGACTCGCGCCCGAAGGGCTCCGTACCATTATCTATAAAAAGGGCAAAAAAATTATGTCTGCTGTATTGGATCCATGGAAATTTCAACTGTCTAACTATCACGGTACATGAGATATAAGCTTGGTGACAGACGGTCAGACAGCGAAGTCGTAGTAATAGGGCCCCGTTTAACCCTTTAACTACGGAAAAATAAGCCACTGACCATAGAAGAAGCAGCGAAAGAAACTCAGACACACAATTTTTTTTACAAATACAACAAACATGTATAACATATATTCAATTCCACTCGAAAGAGCCTGCTCGATACTCTTTGTAGGAACATTCCACGATAGTATATTTATTTTTTAGTAAGCAAATATTACTAATATAATATTAGAAATTTACAACAATGAATTAAATAAGGAGAAAGGTCCAGATCAGAAACAATTATTATATTTAGGTTATTAATAAATAAATTATAATTATATTATTATTCATTAAATAATTTGTTTTCATTATTTAAATACATATCCCACAGGTTAGGAACAGGTTAAGAATCGAACCCTAAAGCGCTTAGAAACTAAAAAATATGCAAGTCGTTCAAAATTTATTGGTACTTTAAGCATAAACAATTTAATAGGCACCATCTTGTTTTCAACAATTGCACTCCACTAATTTTGCATCGTAACTAACACTAGGATTGTAAATTAATAATAAGTCTCTAGTCCCAAACAAAGCAAGGCTTGTACTATGGGTACTAGAAAACTGATAAACTTACTTTTCATTTGTAAATAGATACACATTATACATGTATAAACACCCAGACACTGGAAAAACAATATGTTTTTCCAGTGATGGGGATCGAACCCACACCCTCTGGCGCAGGAGGCAGGTACACTACCCACAACGCCATTCAGGTCGTCACTTAAAGACAATCAATTAAAGAAGTTTGTTAAAAAGAAAACTGTCAGTTGTAGAAATTCTACTTAACAAGCTTGTAACCATTATTTTCGGGATGTTAAGAATTATACTTTAGTTTTATGAAGGTGTTATCAATTGGATTTTCTACGATTATGTTAATAAATTATAACGCTTATAAAACATGTAGGCATTTTCTTGTTTTTTTTACTGAGCCAATTTTAAGAACATAGCGGTGATATATAATACATATAAATATACTTGTAGTCTAACATATGTGCTTTGGAGTTACATTTTGATTATTAGGGTCTTCTTACACTGTGAATATCATTATAGTGAGAGAGATAGAATAGTAAATAACTGGCTACTCGATTCACCATAAGGTATGATATGAGCAAGAACCAGCCAGTAATTGCCAGAAGTGATTCAAATATTAAAAACAAATATAAATTAAACAGGTAGTTAACGACCGTTCCTCTCCGTGCACTTAGATTGTTCGAAATAATTAAACAACTCGCAATCAACGCGTAACTGCGCTCGAATAATTTTGCGCATTAAATTAAATTAAATATAATTGCGATTTTATTGTTTCGCATAAATTTTAATTGGCCGCTTCCGTAAACCGCGAGATACACCTAACGCTGAAAGATTATTACCATTGATCAGATTTTACGCGTCGTAAAAATCTCATATGCTCACGACCTAGTACGGGCATTGCACCAAACGCAATTGCAAAGGCTCCGCTTTACTTGACAGCATGACTGGTGCGTTCCTGGCAGTAAACTGTCACGTTGCACCAAAAAGAAAAACAAGATAACAATCTCCATAAATTCGTCGAGATCGCTTCTCGTAAATTCAGTTTTAGTAAGTAATAATACACATAAAGAAGTTTTATATCGCACGCCGTTAAATCACGGTCTGTGATGAGATGCGAGTGCGTAAAACCGGTCAAGTGCGAGTCGGACTCGTGCACGAACGGTTCCGTCCTATTTATCTATAAAAACGTCAAAAAATCTATCTGTTGTAAACTGGCAACAAAATACACTAGAGATGAAGTTTTATATGAAGATCAAACTAAAGGACCGGAAGCAAAATATTTTTCTATAAAAGAAGAAAACAAGAAAATATATGCGTTTATATAATGTACATGTAGAGACCAATCTGACCATTCCGGGATATAGACCCAGAGTGTGACACAAAATCAGGTGGACAGATGTGGCCAGAAAAGATCCAAGTTACCGAAAACGCGTCTGATGGAGAGAAGTGGTGCAACCAGGAAGGCAAATCCCATCATCAGATTGGAATAATCACTACACAGGAGATAGAAAGGGAGATATTAAAGTATACATCATCATTCAGTGGCGGGTTTCAATGTGTTTATTTACATTATTTTAGAACGAATTTAATTTATTTTTTCTAGTGAAGTTGTCAACTCACAGTATACCCTCTCTCTTTCTATTTTATCTCTCTATCCCTCACCATTTCTTCATTTCTATCTTCAAACATATTGATTGGTTGAATAATAGATAATAGTCAAAGGTAAATTTCATGAAACGCTGATCATTTTAATTAGATTTTCTTGGCAAAATAAAATATAGAATAAAGTTATAGTGTGTTGTATTTATGTTGACTAAATTTAAATTCTACACCTACCCAGATCCGGGTCAATTTATGAGTCTAAAAATGTTTGTTCCGGACGGGTATCGACTGAAGAACCACGGTGTGACATATCGCTACGAAACTACTCTAATCTTACTCGACTCGTCACTTTATTCTATAACTAGCTGCTGACCGCGACTACGTCTGCGTGGAATAGGCTGAAGGCGTAACATTCAGACAGAAAGACAGATATATACAAAATATGTATATAAATTATTCTGATGTAAAAGCTATATTATTGTAAAGTGTCATTAAAATCAATTCAGTAGTATTTGCGTGAAAGAGTAACAAAAATCTATCCATACATATAAACTTTCGCGTTTACAATATTAGTAAGGATATTTTATTTCTGCACTTTAGTGCTTTGACAAGAGACGTTGGTTGATGTCATAAAAAGCATCGTTTAAACAAAAAAAATAACCTGCAGAATATCAACCGATAAAATGGTATTAATTAACGATACATTAAACTTTAAAATTAAGTTAAGTAAACACGTTAGTGGTAATTATTACATTTTTTGTACTTATGCTGTGGATTTTAATATAAATGCGATCGAGTCCATTAAAGTTCAGGATGTATGGACATCATGACATCATACATGAAATATCCACTGTATTATCTAGAAGTTCAACTCTAAAATAATATCAATTATAGATTATTTATATGCAAAAATCAATACGACGTAAAAAAAACTAAAGATTACAATAATAATTTCAATGTATCGTAACTAAAAGTATAGTAAAGCCTGTATATAAAAATGCCCAAATAACTTCTAGCTACTCTTTCAGTTAATTTTTTATTATATATTAGCTAAAGAAGTCCACTTTTATTAATGAAAAATGAAACCGACTTCAAATATCTCGCTCTGTATTCATTTTATAATTGATTTTCAGGAGTTCCCTCAAGTGTCTCCGGAGCCCAAGATGCAATACCAATGAAATTAAAATGGGAAGCATCAGCTTTCAAATAAAAAAAGAATCATCAAAATCGCTTCGCTCAATCGAAAGTTCTGAGGTAACAAACATAAAAAAAATACAGTTTTCGAAATCGGTTGAAAAACTATCTATACCCTCTGTACAGAGTAGGTCCAGCAGTGGGACATTAATTGGCTGTCACTTTACTGTTACCTTTTAGTTAAAAAAAATTCTTGTACTCCTTATGGTCATTGATACAATAAAAGCGAAGGGTAGCGGGAAATGAGATCGATGCAGTTCCAGTGAAATCGCGTAACTCTCGCGGAGTGGTAAAGCGATTCGTAATATTAATTTATGACGTGATATTATTTACGCGAGGACTTTTATCATTTCAACTGTTGGAATCGCGAAGTAGAGTGTAACAAGGTACATAAATTAGACAGACGTCGAAGATGGAGAGAAGTGGCTCAAGATCCCGTTCGTGGCTGTCTGTGTGGGAGGCCTGTGTTCAGCAGTGGACTGGAATTGACTGAAAGGAATCGATGCCGATGAGGAACTGAAACTTTTTTTTTTAAATCATTGCCATTACTATAGGATAATATTATGAGAGACGCTGTTGCGAGAATGACAGTCGTTTGAAACATCAGAAACTCCAGTGCGGAAAACACCCACTTGGGGACGTGCACAACAAGTCAGCCCTGTGAGGTCGATTTATTAGTCAATACACAAATAAACATTGTTGATAACTTTATCCTGTGTTGTAATGACGTTTTGCAAACATAAACTCCACGCGGACAAACACCCAGATGCGAAACAAGCATCTGTGGGTCACACAAATAGTTGTCCCGTGTGCGAATCGAAACCACGACCCCTGGCGTCGAAGCCAATACCATGTCATCAAACTATCATTTCATAATTCGCGGTCACTGATTTAAAACAAACCTTTTAACGAAATGGGCCCTCGGCCACCTCACTCACCAGACGAAACGCAGAAGTATAACACTTGCACTTTACACCGGTGTTCTGCGCGGTCGTGGTACTTACCCGCACGGACCTGCCCATTCGTGCAACGGAGATTGCTGTAGCTTGGCCCTACCACAGTTAAGAATATTATCGCTTGCAGTAGATAGAATTTGAAAGAGTTTTAACACAGTTCAGTTTATAGAATTTATTTTAGTTATTCTTTAACTACTTACTACTAAGATTATTCCCGATCTGCAGCCGCAGGATCTTCTTAGTAGACTGAACCAATCAATCGGTCAGGACGGTTAAGTGAGAGATTTATCTTTTAATATTTAAAATAAAAACAATTTTAGTAGTGTAGAAACTACCAAAAAATAAAAAAATCTGACTGAAACCCTCATCAATTCATATTATTTTATTAATTTTTGAATAGGTAAATATCCATTGGGTTAATATTACCCGCGTCCCGTTATCTTGCTTCATAAATTTCATTTCTGCGAAAGGCCCTTTTAATTAGATCAAAAATCGGGCGCACACGAAAGAGAAACTACGCCAGCGGAATTCAGCGGTGCCTAATTGTGTTGACGAAAACATTTTATTGTATCAATCTGGCTCTTTAATATTGTCAGCGGTGTACGCGACGTCGTAAAGTTTAACGGGGGCCGGTGTAGGGCGCGTTCGCACTGTGGACGCAGTGGCGAGCGCCCGAAATTATGTACGTTTTATTGTGGACCGAGTGTAATTTTTCCGTCTAAAGTGCCCATCAGACTGTGAGGGCCGGCCCGAGACGAAAGCCCGCTCGATAAGATCGCATACCGAGGATCGTTTTGGCAATGGATGCGGTATTTTACGTTAAAAACATTTGTCGTCAAATCTTGTTTTGTTTTTGCCGGCCTTTCACTATATTGTATGTTGCTATGTGTGCTGTAAATACGTTAAATTCGAATTATGACTATATTCATTAGGTATCTTTTATTATATTGTTTAGTTATAACTTTGAAATATATCCATAACTTCATACTTCATTCACTTTAAAATTACTCTGTCGTAGTGGCAAAAATAATGTACAGAAAACACTCAAATTGTGATCAAATATCTTTTTGGCCACCATAATTTTGTGCCACGTGGGAATCTAACCCGCAACCCTCAGCATTAGCCCACATCTTAGAAACTGAACTAGCTGAACTCATCACTGAAGTACGAAGATTTAGTCGCGTAACCACCACCAATTAAAAGCATGTTTACAATGAGAGTTTTATATGTATACAATTTTCGTAGAGTTCTCATTTGTCAAATATCGGAAAAACTATTTATTTATTTATACTTTATTGTATACCAAAAAAAATACATATATACAAATCAAGTTACAAATGAATGTAAAAGGAAGTACAATAGACTTATCGCTCAGAAAGCGATTTCTTCCAGACAACCATTGCGAATAGAATTTTTGCTAATGAGACATAAAGAAGAGAGCAGAGTGAGATGACATCAATGAAATAGTAAAAGATTTCGGGAGAAATAGGAAAAGGAAAAAGGAAAGCATGAGTTTAAAGTTCCAAGTAATGAGTTTTTACCGGGTTTTAAAAATAAAGAAGAGACTTAGCTTGTCGAATGTGAAGGGTCAAAGAATTCCACAACAATTTTAACGTAATACGGACCCAGAATTATTATCGTATGTGTTCTACGCAACACGACCGCCACATCCGACGGCAATACTTCGCGCGTCCACGTCGAATGGAAAATAGAGCGGGCTATTAGAGATTTCAGCGAAGCCTTTACAAAATAGATGGACATCTAAGCAGAATGGACAAACATCAAAGCGGCCGTTCGTTACATTTTTATGAGTGAAACAACAATGGCGAGCTAGCGACGATAAAATCTAGATACGAAATCAAAAACACCGATAGACGCGATCCGAGATACGTTCGCATTCGAAACAAAATATCCCTTGCAATTTTTTAGATGGCCGTCTAAGATATTCGATTCGAGAGTTTCTCCATTTTCTCAGTTATTCTCGTATATAGGGAGAGCTTTAACGATATGAGACAATTCACCCGGCATAAGAATAACATATCATTTGCTTTCATCAACATTCGATGACGCAGATCAACTTCATAGAGATGAACCTAGTATAGGTATTAAGGCTCATTTACATGGTGCCAGTTTCTTGCCTGTTGTATACAATTAAATTGAAGCAATAAATGAGTTGCATGGTCTAAACAACAAATGGTCTAAACAATTATTGCGCGCAATTCATTGCATTCAATTGTTGCTCTTGTATGTACAAGAAAATGGCATCGTGTAAATGGGCCTTTATAATACAAGAAAATTGTAAATATTAAAGTACACCAAACTAAAGTAACAGCCTATACACGTATAGGCACACTTTGCCCAGCAATGGGACACGTACCATTGCTGGGCAAAGGCCCTCCTGTGTAGAAGGTATCAGGCCATAGTCCACCACGCGGCCCCACTGCGTATTGGCGGACTTCACGTATCTTCGAAACATTTTTTTTTTATTGTTTCAAAAACATGCCGGTTTCCTCACGATATTCTCCTTTACCAAATAAGTCAGCACTTAAAATAAACAATTTCATTGGTGCCGGCACCGGGGACTACCTCAGGTTGCTTGATAATGAAAATGAATTATATTAGTATTGGCATATTACACGTAAGTTAATACGTAATTTCCTCATGTTTGTAAACATATTAAATGTTTCAAAAATCTCTCACTTGACAAACGCTTAGAAGAAAAATCCAACTGGGAACTGATGTGCCTCCTTGATTTATATATTTTTATACTCTACCAAAAACATTGTCGAAGATTAATGAATAGGGCACAATTAACCGTCCAAGTATGCAGATTTCGACGCATGTCATTTACAGCGACATCAACAACACGCCGGTGGAATGAAACCTATTCAAGAACAACTTATTATGAATTACTAGCTGCTGCCCGCGACTACGTCTGCGTAGAATAGGCTGAAGACGTAACATTCAGATAGAAAGACATAAATATATGTGCCATAATATATGTCATAATATATGTGTAAAAAAAATATGTGCATAAATTATAGCCTATGTGTTATTCTGATGTATAAGCTATATTATTGTAAAGTTTCATTAAAATCCATTCAGTAGTATTTGCGCTAAAGCGTACAAACATCCATCCATACATACAAATTTTCGCATTTATAATATTAAGTAATGATGTTATGTTTCGCTAAGCAGCACGTTATATATATATGCTTTATTGGCGCTTTTTGCTATTCCATTGTACTAGTAGGCGTCACCTAATAACTTGGAACATGAAATAATTCAAATATCCTAATGGAAATCGATCGGAATCGGCGACTAGTTAATTGCATCCAACGTGTAGTCGATAAAACACTCAGCGGTAACTTATTACCGTGTATACTCATTAAATTATTGAGGCAAGCATTGATTACGGAGGGTCGATTAAGAAGATTCGATGGGAGTGCAACCCGCTCGGTAAGTTATCTGACCGAGTAGATATTTTCAATCCGAAACGAGTCATCTTTAAATTTAATGAAATATATGAGGGTAACTTTAAAACTAACAGCTCATGGCAAAATTGAATGCAAACATATATAATTTGAAGATAGATTAAATATAAAATGTGTGTTTAACGGTGGTAGAGCCACGCAGCAGCCTCGGCTGTTGCACAGATGGGCAGGCTCGTCCGGATAAGTACTACGACCTCACAGAAGACCGGCGTAAAGTGGAAGTATGACAAATACTTTCGCGTTTCGTCTGGTGAGTGAGGTAGCCGGAGCCCAATTTCCAAACAGGTTGTCAACGCATCTGCAAACCCTCGGGTGTAGCAGATGCCTATGGGCGGCGGTATTTACTTAATATCCGGTGAACCGTCTGCTCATTTGGCAACTTTTCACATAAAAAAAATTGGACAATCGTTTAGGTGCTACAACAATCCTTTATGCTTGAAGATTGGGATTTAAGCAAAATGATAGATTGGAACCGCTTATTCATTGAACCCCTATAAAGACACACATTTGAGTGTTCACCACTAACATGACACATTTTTTTAAAGGACACATTTCATTCACATTTCTTCACATGAAAGGAAACATATTTCCTGCCAGCTTATATGGAATATTGGTCTCATGTATGAGACCATCTCATTTCGATATCAACTATCTAATGTACAAGCACAAAACCTTCAAGAAGAGGGTCTAACTCTCAAACCTACAAACAGATTAAAAGTCTACATCTAAACATCTTCAATGCATTTTAGTTAACATAGTTTTTTTAGTTACATTGGAAGAACTTTTTATGTATCAATATAAAAGAAAAAGATCGTTTACACCATGTAAATATAATAATACGATTTCTGTTTTTCCATAAGTATTGGTTATATTTGTGCTCTATTATACGAAAAATTTATATTGTAATGTGTGAAAATGTCTTCATATATCATTTTGTGCTGGATCACTTAACTGGCTGCGTGTCCATTGTCCCTCGATAAAATAATCATTTGTCATTATTATTTACTGACACGATATCAAATGGAAATTTATTCGATGCTCAAAAAAATAAGAGTAATACATGATAACTCGTGCCCTACTTTAAGATAAAGACTGAAGTCAGTAACTCTCAAAGGCAGTAACATTGTTCAATTTCGGTTCAAGCGACATTTATGCTCTGCGTCTCGTTTTAAATATAACTTAAGCAAGATGGATAGCTGTATTAATTGATGCAATATCTATTTGTCAATATCTCAAAGAGTGATCTCTGTTTAAATGGTTTATAAAATGAGCAAACGCATATTAAGACTTGACAATATATGTTACTATAGGCGTTGTGACGTATGACAACGGACACGCGTCCGACACTAGTAGCCATCGTCCGGCCTGCGCTGTCCAGATAGTGGCCGATGATTTAACGCTCAACTTTTGACACAACTAAGCTTTTTGGACGCGGCCGCCTCTTGCCTATAAATAACGTCTTACGTGAACTTGAAACGATGGCGTGAGCCAGGGAAAACAGCGACATACCCGACAAGCGTCGAACGGGGACATCCGCCAAAGGTCCACGGGTCACCGCTAACTTTCTATGCTAATTTCTTAATGCTCTCTAAATAAAATGTGCACTAGGCTCAACGTAACAAGATTTTTTATAACGAATACGAGAGAACTTTTGACTGAACCAAATAGTCACTAGAAATAACTTATTTGGTTCAGTCAAAATATCTCTTTATTTAGGTCCAAATTCATAGCCATGGTTTTAAACACTAATATTGCAACTATTGACTTTATCTAGATTTGTATCACCAAGGAGCTGGTCTCGATTGTTTTTAGATTTTAAATTCTACTGAATTCTTCAGAAAGATTTAATTTCAATTAACTTTTTTATGCAGCTTTTGCTTGTCAAACAGTTACTTGCTTACAAACGCTTGATGTATTAAATGTTTTTTTTTATATCAGTATTTAAATTTCCAGCAAACATATCAGCTTGTCTGGACAGTTTTGTGTTGCTCGAGTAAATAGGTTTTTATGTTCGGTATATTTTTCATGTGAAATGTTGGCAAATATGCAGGGAATTGACCTGATGCTTAATGATTACTGCCGCCCATTGACATATCCATAACCTAGAACCCCATGTGCACGCGAAAGTATAACACTTCTGCTTCATGCCGGTCTTCTGTGAGGGCGTGGTACTTCCCCGGACGAACTTGCTCATTTGTGCAACACTAGCAGCTGCCGCGTGGCTCTAACATAATTAAATTAACCACGTCTTAGTGCACATATCAATAAGCTAACGGTGGTAGGGCCACGCAACACTGTTGCACCAAAGGGCAGGTCCGTACGAGGAAGTACCACGACCTGACAGAAGAATGGCGTGAAGTAGAAGTGCTATACCTCTGCGTTTCGTATGGTGAGTGTGGCACCGGGCCCCACTTTATCAAAAGGTAACAACGCATCTGCAACCCTATGGGTGTTGCAAATGTCAATGGGCGGCGACTATCACTCAAACCCAGTTGAACCACCAGCTGTTTTGCCACCTTCTCACATAAAACTGTAAGGTTCGTTAGTCCATTGAACTTTTCGATTGCTTTCTTAATATACGATGATTTCTGTCCACTTATCAGAGCCAATTTAAACACACAGCCGCCTCACAGTTCGAACTCCCGTTGCGCATTTTAATTTGGGTGCGCGTCAGTCGCGATTCTTTGTCTTGGGCCACAGGCGTATCTGCGTTTTGGGCGCCCGCGATAAAGGGGCAACGGTTCATATTTCACACATTCGTTTGAGAGCCCACTCCCTGTGATTTGTTGTGTCCGCTGACAATCGGGCCGAGCGCGTTTTTTTTTTTATTTCACCCCCTCCGATACTTTGTCGCGCGGCGAACTGTGTAATGTGCAAGTTGTGACAGATTTTCCTTCGTAATCTGGGACACCAGCCTTAATGTCGGCTTTGCAGTAAGCGATCCCTTTGTTGTGTTGATGTTATAATAATTACAGGTTGGCTTCTATTAACATTACTAGGGTAGGAAATTGCTGGTTGAAATATCAGTTTTATCCATCTTACTTCACGTAAACATGTAAGCCTGTCTTAGTATGACGTATAGGGCTCAAAGGTAAGCAGAATATTTTTGCAAGTATGATATTTAATGTAGGAAGCTACGATCGCTACACGAATCACCCTAGGTCACAACTGTTTATTTGTTCAGCACAGATTTCAAACGTCATCAACATTAACGTGTAGAATGTAAGAGATTAGAAGTTACTGTTAATATAGATATAGATTATATATAGTATATTATATATATATATATGTATCATAACGTCAAATTTATACTCTAAAGCCGAGTCAATGAAAGGAAACAAATTATCGATCCAAAGGTATTCGCAAGGCCTCATTCTCGTTCACGATGCATTCGTTATCGCATAAAGAAGTGCGGCGGAAAGAGGTACACATATAAATATTGAATGTAAACGTTAAATGAAATATACCTGATACGTGGGCAAGTGATCCCGGTTGTGAACGGATGATCACGGCTTTGAGAGTCGCGGGAGTGCAAGTATGGAAGGCACTTCTCCATGCCTGTCGCTTCGCTAGATATTTTGAGTAAAAACTTTTTATTGTATGTCAGTTTCCTTTGTGAAATCCCTCAATTTATTTTATAATAATCCAAATGTTCTATTACTATAATTATGTGAAATGTTTTTTGAAAATTTGTATCAGAGTTTTAATCCTTAAAAATTCTGTAAGGTTACTGACATTACAAAATTGTGATGTAGTATATGTCGTATATAGAGGATTAATGTAGTATTTTTTGCACAGGCATACTAATTTTGCAAATATTTTTTGTCTTAAGTATAACTGTTGAATATTTTTTGGTTACGGGAGAAGTTTGCAAACAAGCAGACGAGGTTTACCGATATTAAGATATTGAAGTGATCAGCGCCGTCGTTGCAGTTACGATGTCAACATACAAAAGTGTGGGTCTGATTACCTCAGTCACTAGGTAAAACGCAAAGACATATGCATGTCTTGCTTGACATTCACCCAGGAACAACTGAGCTTGTGACTCCATCGATTAATGTCATCAAGAACATGTACGAAAATTTCAAAGCTCAAAATCCATCTCCACATTAACCGTGCATCGAATAAAACCTTATATGAGCTACTAAATAGTCATGTTTATTCGATGATAAAAGTCACTGTCCCTTGAAAAAACGACAATAAATATATCAAAAGTCCTTTTTCTGCTACATTTTGATGCCTTCAACGCAACTTATGCGTCCGTACGGTGCTCTAATGAAACCTCTTAGAGATATTAAATTCCTCTCGATTTAAGCCCGGGACATGGTTTATGCGTTGGACGGTCGTGGCTTTCACCGCATTTTTTCCTCACCATGGGAACTTTTGACGTCTGTCTTGGTCTATCGGAGCATCAGCCGTTTGATGCTGAAAATACTACGATGATTAGGACCTGTCGACTGGCCTGATTTTACAACGATCGTTCTCAGAGACCGCAATTAGAAATTGACTAAACTTAAGTTCATACATTTGAAAACTTGAATCCTTATTTAAAATTACCTAATAATAAAAATCTACTTAATTGAAATGAATGAGTAAGCATTAAATGACGTTCTCAGTGTATCTTCAAAAGGATTGACTTTATTGAACATTTTTTATTGATAAGATAATGGATATGGGATGCGGCATCGCATCCTCTATTGAAAATCATGTTTTTTACCAGCTCGGAAACTTTTGCGACCAATACGTACATTAAAAAGGTTTACTGCTATAGAATAGGAGATGGACAAATCACCACATGGTATAAAACAAGGTCGTCCCGGTGTCTGTCTGTCCCTATGTATACTTAGATCTTTAAAAGGACGCAACGGATCTTGATGCGGCTTTTTTTATTAGATAGAGTGGTTCAAGAGGAAGGTTTATTATATTTATAATACATTGCACCCGCGCGAATCCGGGGCTGGTCGCTAGTAATGAGCAAACGAAGGATGGTAGTGTACCATAATGTTTTAGTATTGCTTAAACTGGCTGTCTCTTGGCACTAGCAGTGAGATATCTCATAAGAAAGAAATGTAAATTTAGGTATACATGTTTATAAATTTGATTTCTCTCCATTCATATAATTTATCATCAATTTTGTAAATCATAATCTTATACCGAAATATGGCCGCTCGCGACATCGTAAAAAATTTAACTTCTGATTTAAAAACTCGTAAAGTTGGCCGTAAAGACGTGTAATCTAAATCGATTTAATAAATAAAACGCTCTTAGGTCTCTTAATCGACGTTATCTCTCCAGAACGGGATAAACAGAGTTTATAAGGTAAAGGTGTCCTGACAAATAACACATGACTACATCATTAACATAAAAATTATTTCGTAAATGAGATTATTTGAACATGTAAGTTTCTATTTTGAAACATAACTGTTTCTGACTATGAACTGTGATTATAATCGAAAGCCACGTTACAATACACAGGCACTCTAACTTCTAAGCCAATCATATCAAAACGGCTTTATTTCTGAGTCAAACGCCGAGAACAGCGTCGAACGCACAGAAACGGAGAGGTTTTGAAGTCAGCTGATCTATTGTAATTGCGATGGGGGCTTATAAATAAAACGCTCCGCGAAGTGCGTACAAAAATTCGTTTTCTCAACAACAATAAAGTATATCAATCAGGCGTATTTATGGCGCGGAACTAAAGCAGCCGGCTTTTTCGGTATAAACCGAATAAATTAGAATGAAAGCTAAATATTTAACTGACTTGTATACGACGGGCACCTCTTAAATGTATCGCATAAATTCGACCGAGTAAAAAGTCGTCAACTCTCATACGAAAGTTTATGCGGATAAGACTTTTACTGATTGATCTCGTAGTAATATTATATTGTTAACCTATTTAAAACGTGAAGTTGTTCGAGTGTAATTCGATCCGTCAAGATTTAGCATTTTCGATATCAGTTACGCAAGTTTAATTAAATTGATTGATAATCAGGATTCATTAATAAATATTTCATATTTTTAAATCATAATAATTATTTTTTTTTTGTTTATGATTTTATTATAAATGTAAAACTAGTAGACAAATATTCATCGATAAGAAGTCAAAGTTCATGGAAAGGTCGGGGCAGTATAATTAAACGTGGAATATTTTAAAACAAGCACTTCAGTATATCCAAACATAACTTCCTTGTCACTTAATATTTTCTAACAATTTTTCTAACGGCATTCTACTATTATTTCCAAGGCGCCTTATCCACCCTTTCCTCAACCGGGTCACCCATTAAACGCAATAGTTACGGGTACAAAATTTATTGTTTTTCATCTTTGAAATCTTAGCGGAGTCAAGTTGTATAAATCATGCGTTAATGCCGGCGCATTATACAAATTCAAATTTATAACCCGATAAAATTACAGAATGGCCGATGGGGAGTCCCCACCCCTTGCGAGAGGGCGCTATCATTACGGACAAACTAAATGCGGCTTTAATTCACGTTTCGCACAGTTTCTGGCCGGGCTTATTATAATTTTGGGTTACGCCGGCACCATATTTTCAGAATGGCGCCGTACGATTGTTATCTTCGGGGCTATCGTGAAGAGCCTTGCACAATATAAAAAAAGCAATTCAATCTTTTGTTATGACACAGTCATATGCAATAGAATTGAAATCAACCTGTTGTGATTTGAAGTTGTGAAGGAATGTCGGTTTATATTAACTTTGGACGTTTTTAAATTAACCTATATTACTTACTTATATTAAACCATAATATTGGATATATTATAAGACACTCTCTATATTAAATGTCTTGCATGCAATGTATGTACAGCATGTTTTTACAAATAAAGACTATCAATCCATCTATAACTATAGCTGCCGAGTTCCATCATCGCTACACACGTTCACGCACTGCTGCATTGTGTACCTACTTAATAATCAACAATTATTAGGATCAAACTTTCAAATCTTTGTTGAGAATATCCATATACGCCTTGAAATCTTTATAAAAAGCAATTCATCAAGGATACAACATCTTTACTTAGTATAGTATAGTCACGCTCGCCGTTTGTACACTTTGACCTTTAAAACTACAAAACGGATTTTAATGCAGTTTTCAGCAATAGATAGAGTGATCCAAGAGGAAGGTTTATATGCAGTATGCCTGCACCGTGCCCAATTACCCCCCCCTCCCCCCTGTGCAAAGCCTGGGCGGGTCGCTAGTAGTATAAATATTATGAAATAATATCACCACTCATACCAGTAACTGTGTCGTTTGCGATATGAGTTCCGAGCCCCTGAGCATCGGGTTCAAATCCCTCAAAAATCCCCCAAAAGCCCCCCAAACCATTCCGCGGTAATTACCAACCGCCTGTTTGATTTATGCGGACTCCGTGCCGCGAACCTCTTTTCTTCCCATTCACGTCTAATTGAATGATCAAAATCGGATGGAAGTCAATGCGATCGCGCCTTTGTCCCCGCTGCCGCTGAGACAAAGGAATCAATCGGTGCGGCCTCGCCCGCTCAATACCCGTTCTGTCTCTGTTTTTAATCTGTGCCCGTCTTTTCAATTCTCCTGAACCCCCTTATAATGATTTCGATTGGACAGGCCACATTCAAACGGGAGAAAAAGAAGTGTTTAGTTCTTGGAGCCGTAAAGACAACGTGCTTTTTGTACCGCCGCGATCCATGATGAGTTTCCTCGCTGTATGGGAGGAAACTTATCGTGATGGTCTTCCAGCGATGCTTAATGAGACTAAAAGAGAAGATTGATTCTCATCAATTGATTGATTCTCATCAATCTTCTCTTTTAGTAGGTGAGGCCGATGGATACCCGTTGGTTTCTCTTCCTTCCGAAGCGCTTTAATGTTGAAAGAGAATGGGAGCAAATTCTCATCAATGTAGCGTAGACAAATAGGTGTGATTCAATAGCTTAAATTTATAATTAACACTTTAATGTATTACGCATAATACATAATTGTACATTTATGTCATTAAAAACCAGTGCGAGTCTTTTTTTTACGAAGCGTTCCGTACCACTATGTATAAAAACGTGAAACAATCATGTCTATTGTATGGGAGCCCCACTTAAATTTACATTTTTTAAACTGTTTTTTAGTATGTGTTGTTATAGCGGCAACAGAAATACATCATCTGTGAAAATTTAAACTGACTAACTATCATGGTTCATGAGATACAGCCTGGTGACAGACGGGCAGGCAGACAGACAGCAGAGAGTAGTAAGGTAATAGGGTCCCGTGGATACGGAACCCTAAAAAAAGATAATAAGACCACAGGGTCTCTTCTCCGGACAGGTGTAGTTTAGTGATCCGTTTGTAGTTTTTTGAGTTCATTAAGAGTTTAAAATAAATTTGCCTTGAACCAAGAAAATTCGACTATTTTTTAAAGTCAGACAATGTGTACGTGACGATTATTTGGGCATTAATAGACTATTAAGTGCCTGGTTCTGAGGTTTTTTGAACCTAGAGAGATAACTGTGCATAAATTTCGAAGCATTAACTCCTAAAATATACGCGTAATAAAGCTTATTATGTAAGTATGTTAGCATTTTACTTGACGCCACTGAATTTCGATGCGATATTCTAGCCACTAGAGCATCACAAACCAGTTATGGTGTCAAAAACCCTTAGCAATGTACGAATGTCAGCAAAAAAGCTCAGACACTTAGTTTGTCAGTTCTATATTCCGAACTAAAAGTTATTTAAGTTATTTAATCCTTCAGTTTGTCTCATTAAAAGCCTCGGGACGATGCCAATACTGTGACTAGGGACAGGAAAAACCGATTTAAACATCTCATAAAATTTTTATGTAACTACACTTTCTTGCCGGTACTTGTTCAGTAGCCAAAGTCTGCAAAATCTCTTTTGTATTATGTTATAAATTCGAATACATCGCGAAATGTGTAACTCATATCGGCTGTGGGGTCGACGTCACAACGAATGGATTTCACATAATTGTAATGATGAGTACTAACGATTGTCCCGGGGTTACTGGAGGCAATTTTTTCTCATTTGCATTGTATTCGCATATGGATAATAAATTTTATTCACCACGTGGGCTTTTTAATTTAATTATAGAGCTTTGAAAAAAATATAAAATGCACAATTTGTTTTTTTAAAAATTTACCATACACTCCTCTCGAATGGACATTATTAGAGACAATTTTATAATGATATCTAGCCTTACCTTTGATCCAATTTGAAGCCCGAAACCGTTCACATATAAGGAAGTCTAGCAGATGGATTTATTATTTTTGATTTTAATGAGACAAATGTGTTGCCCAAATCTTATTTAGGCTAATTTTTTTTATGTGTATAGGTGGCAAGTGAGTTGCCGGTTCACCTAATGTTAAATGATAGCCACCGCCAATGGATATTTGCAACACACGTTGGGTTGCAAATGTGTTGCCACCTTATAATAAAGCAGGCCCCGGCTACCTTACTCACCAGATAAAATGCAGAAGTATAACCCTTCTTCATCACACCGGTATTTTGTCGAGGTCGTGTTAATTACAGGTTCGTACCCGCCCATTCGTGAGCCATAAATAATTTAAATATTTTTAAATAATTTTCTTTGTTGATTGTGATTTTTATTCATTCATTAGATTCACTTCATCAAGCTATAACAACCGCTCGAACGCAACAGCTTACTTGTTAAGTACAAGTAAGCTGGTGCGTTCTTAGCCAGCGAAAGCTGCAAAACTTCAACAAGCGACTCAACCTGCCGGGAACCGAATGTGGGTCTGCAAAGGCGCCATCAGCTAAGCAGCACTGGAGCATTCCAGACAATAATTCACGATTGAAAACGTATCAGTTAACGGCCGCAAATCCGGACCGGCGGGGACGGGCGAGAGGAGATGTACCATATCTTTTGATGCTGATAGATTTATTGCCTCCTCGCGGCTATGATAAGACGTCCGCCAGTCACAAAGCGCGGCTGATTTATTTACGCGCCCGCCGCGAGGGGTGCGCGACGCTCTTTTATTGCGCCGCGGATATTTCGTTCGCCTTAATTGTGAGCTCGTAAATCGCGAAGTCACGGTGCCCCCGTCCGAATTTTAATCAGGCCGGTTGCCGATGCGAAGGAAAACGCTTAATCCGGCTGCAGTCGCAGCATCTGGCGTGGCGTGACGCTATCCGTCTTACGTTTGACACGCCGTGTGCCGTAGCATAAAATGAACAATCTGCTACGACCGAGGATGGACGGTGGAGGAAAGCATCGTGGGGTAACCTGCATATTTTCGAAATAATAACAAAAAAAATATTTTTTAGGTATGTGAAATCCACCAACCGGCAATGGGGTCGCATGGTGGACTATGCCCTGATACCCTCTGTACAGAGGAGGCCTTTGCCCAGCAGTGGCACATTTATAGGCTATTACTATACGACCAAAGAGTTTTGTTTGCATAGTAATAGCTCTGCCACCTTTTATAAAAAATTGCCTCGGTTACCCCACCTCGCGAGACGATACGCAGTAATATTTCCACTTCTTTGTTAGTCCCATGTGAGGCCGTGGCTGCCCCGGACGAGCCTGCCCATTTTCATATAGCAAAGACCGCTGAGTGCACATTTTTTGACGTCAGATCACTGACACTCCTGTCTTAAGCAACTGCGCAAGCTTGTGCAGGGAACATCACTAATGGACAATCACTAGATAGATATATCCTAAGCGTGTTGCCAACCATCGAGGAGCTGGAGCTCTCTCACCCATATATCGCAATATACCATAAATAGGTACTTATGTACTGCACGAGTTGTGTAAGCTGTTAGCTGCACGGCCTTTATGTGCCATGTGACATTCTTAGGAACAATCGGAGACGGCACACGGAGGCGCGTACGAACGCGATTTACATAAAACGATCTCTCTAACAAGACGAAATTTCACACTCCAATTACGGAGGTGTGCGCTCGGTCAGATTCTGCACGCAACGTCGCACGGCCCGCGTGGGTGCGTTTAGGATGACGCGTGACGGATACGTCACGACATGCTCAAAACAATAAAGCGAATATTAAGAAAAGGCAAATTTTGTCAATGCTATCTCTTTCTTCTGTATCGGTCATAAACACTTGCTACTATGATACTTAAATGTCATGAAATGAGTTGTCATTGTCTCATTTAAATCAGATTATATGAATATGTTAATTCAGTTATATTTATAAATGAAACTAATTTTACGGATTTTACGGGTTCGAAACGTCGGGAACTTAAATTAAAAATAAACGCGATAAATCCGTAAAATTAGTTTCATTTATAATGTGTAATCGCGTAAATACAAGAAATTATCAGTTATATTTGTTCAAATTTCAAAGTTTCATTCCAAAGACTATTTCCTTTTATAATTAGTCATAGCTCCGCCAAGCGACGGAACGTAACCAAATGCAAACAACTCACCAATCAAAGACTTAGAAGGAGTCAACTTCCTCAGTAAAGTGATAACGATTAAGAAGAAAAAAAGAAGAAGTCATTACGAATTACGATAGCTTAATTATTTCGACTTCGGTTGAATGTCATAATATCAATATATATAACATCAACAGTTCTAATTTTATGAAAAGTATAAGTAAACACCCTGGCTTCTATTGTACTTTATTCGTGACAATAAAACTATATAAATTTTTCCAACCAAATCGCATATCTACAGTCACCAACAAATTTGCCTGTTGCGTTACGTAGTCGTGTCGTGACCTAGTAAAGGGCTTTCACAATATTGTGCAGCGCTAATCCCGCGTGAAGGAAACGATAAATCACGCCGTTAAGTCGAAAAAACCGGCGGCGGTGTGGACGCGCCTTAACAACGAACATGTCTACGCGGTTCACTTGAATTACCCTTGGTAATTAAATAAGTAATATATGTGTATCCTTAGTGTAGTAACGGCCGTTATGTGTCCCACGGATCGACACCTGATCCGCGACGCTAAACTTGAATTCATTAAAAAAAACATTTAAAATTGGAAATACATTTATGTTTTTAATTCGACTTAAATTGGACTTAAAAGTGTGTTTTCAGCAAGCTCACCTTTGTTTTTTATAGGTGCGAAGATCTCTAGTAATGGAACCGTTATTTTGTCAGTTTATGGTACCTAAACAATAATGTACCTACTTATCTATTAAATTTATCCAAGTACTTATACCTAGGCAAAACAAATTTTCCTAGTAAATTCAATAAGCTGATGTTAGATAAAAGTAAACAGCGCAAACATTCGAATATCATTTGAAATGTTTTTCGTTAAGCCTAAGTCAAGCTCCTATCCCCAATTTACGACTTCTTAAGCCGTTTTAAAATCGTCTAACAATATTGTTTTCAATAATAGAATTAATCAAAAGCAATAAATGAACAAACGTTACAAAATACATTCAATTGTTCACATAAGTATTGTTATAGATATTACCCGTCATCGCAGTCAGTTTTTAAGGTAACCGTACATATTGAGGTAACTCGAATTCGTCACGTATTCACCGGTCGTACCCAGTGTTAGCGGGATCGATTCCGGAACGACGATGTGGGACGTGTCCCTTCGGCTCGTTAAAAAAAGCCGCCCGCGGCAACAAATCAAACTCAGCCCGCGCGCCGTGGACTTTTTCCCGGGCGACGCCCCAATCCATCTGCTCTCGTCACAAATCAACAAGACGCATGCTTTCCGGCCCGGGTTCGAAGCCGCCGCTAATGGTGCCGTCCGATTTATTAACTACGCAACACGAACACGTTAATGTTGTTAGGGAAAATGGTTGAATAGAACATTATTTGGATGCGTGTGTGGGTGCGTGTATTTACTTTTCCATTCGCCATTACTTTCGCGGGGAAACACTCGAACGTAGAAAATTCGCAAGCGAGATTGATTTATTCGTCTCGATTGACGCTTTTTAAGGTGGTTGACGTATTTTATTTCGATGTAATATAGTAATTAGGACTTTTAGTGATATTCCAGTAGAATATATAAAAATAGAAAAAAAAGAAAAATAGTTACATTAAAATGACGTAAAGACTAACATTGAAAGAATCCTAGAAATATATTATGTTTCTGAACATCTATATGTTCTCTTGTGAATCGAAATTTCACCTTCCCATTAGGTTGAAACTTAGTTGACCTTGAAATAAAGTGAATATTATTAGTCATTTATGAAAAAAACAAAGTTAAAATCAAAATATCTTTATCCAGTATAGGATTAACTTCAGCTCTAATTCAAAGTCAAAAAAAGAACAGTCCCGAATCTATTGCTTACAGGAGCTGGCTAAGATGAACAGTAGACACGTATATCTTAACTTTCACGTATTACAGAAGCATAATGTTTACTCGTTAAACGGGTCAGACAAATGACACAACAAACGCACCTTACGCAAACGTCAAAGACGGCCGCATCGTTTGAGCCATAACTAGAACATAAAATGGCGGTTTCTTTGCGCGCCCTTTTGTTGTAACCGCGCGTCTGCCACCGCTATTTGTTCGGCGTTTAATCGTCCCAGTCGCGAGGAAAGCTCTTATATGTCACATTATACAACAATGTACGTACTCAGAAACACACCGACGCACAGATAAGCAATGATAAGAAGACTTTGTTGCAATAGCAGATTTATATGTAACAAAGTGGCAAACGAGCTAGCGGCTCACCTGATGTTAAGCGATAACCCCCACCCATGGACATTTGAAACACCCGTAGGGTTGCAGATGCGTTGCCAACTTTTAATAAAGTGGGCCCCGGCTACCTCACTCACCAGACAAAACGCAGAGGTGTAACACTTCTACTTTACGTCGGTCTTCTCTGAGGTCGTGGTACCAACCCGGACGGACCTGCCCATTCATGCAACAGCGAATATTGTTGCGTGGCCCCACCACTGCTAAAAAGAAGATTGTAACGAGTTGAGTACACTATTACAAATAAATATATTCTCCTTCAATGCACCGACATCTACTCCGTAGTTTTTCGAATTTACGCGCGCTTCGGCTAACTTCGTCGGATTCGTTGTCGCGTCGTAAGCGCCACCGTAGTATAGTGCCCGCCCCGGCCATATTACTTTATTGTCTACCTACGCTGTATGTAGTTAAAAAACGGTCGCAAAAATCAAATTGTTCATGTAAACGTTCATTAAATTTGTGAAATAAGAGTCTTCGTGTTTACCTTTAACCACCTTCTATGCTAAGAACCATTACAAGATTGATTTGTCAACTCCATTTCACGTACACGTTTTAGGCTGTAAAGTGGTAGGAATATTTTAAAGTTGTATATACGTTAACAGAACGATTGTAAAGATGAGTGCTGCCTATGCAATAACCTGGTTTTGATGGCAGCGTTGTTACAGATTCAACCGATTGTCTTTTAAAAAATTATGAACCTTTAAACCCCGTTTTAACAACATAGCTTATTTAAAAAATAAGTGAAACAATAGGTCAGTCATTTAATCTAATACAATCCAGCAACCTGAGTTCAATCCCAGTGCCGTTAGCAATGAAATTGTTAATTTTAAGTACTGATTTACCACGTGCTCAGCGGGGAAGAAAAACATCGTGAGGAAACCTGAATGTTTTCAAAATATTAACAAAAAATATTAGGAAGACATGTGAAGTCCGCTAATCCGCAGTGGTGTAGGACTATGCCCTGATAATGTTATTTTCCTGTTTTTATATGAATACCCATATTTATATCTGTTTACCATGTTGTCATTAAGAACTTAATGGTTAATGTCATGAACTATTATGGACGTAACAGTCTTCGCTGTTACATGAATGTGCAGGTCAGTCCGGGTTAGTACCACGAACTCACAGAACACCGGCGTGTTTGTTATACTTCTGCTTTTCTTCTTGTGAGTGAGGTAGCCGTGGCCCACTTTATTAAATGCTGGCAACACATCTGCAGCCCTACTGTTTACACTCTCAACAAGGGGACTGCATGAAAGTATTTTACGGTTTAGTTTACATTTAATGGCGTTTATGTTAAAGAAATCTTGAATGTTAGACTTTGTTAAAAACGAAACACATGTACAACGTAGAAAGTACAGATATAAATAACAGTGTTTAATTATTGAAATCCATTAACACACCTCCATTACTAAAGAATTAAGTACAGGCCGAATTGGATTAGAAAATGTAATTTTTACCAACTTTTCCTTTATCAAAGATGAACTAAATAAATTTCATTTCTCCTTCAAGCGGGAAATTATTTGATTCACCCCACCCCGTGTACAATGATCTGGAGTGTTTTTTTTTTTCTCTTCTGTTTCGCTTTTCAGTTCCTTTTTTCTTGGAGACTGTTTAAGAATAAGGGCCATAAATTTCGGGAGTCTTTTCGCTGGGTAGGTATGTATGTACAGCGTTATTTACTGTTATTCCGTTCTCTTAAATGTACTTCTCTATTACCGACTTCTGTAACGAGGGGTCCCGTTCATTTGATTCCGCCTCTCGCAATGTTTTATGCGAATTTGTTCAACTGTTTTACTTTTTCTTAAATAATTTGTAATGATTGCAGATTTGCTCCTAGAATGTTTCTATGGCAAAAAATATCGAAATTAGGCTCCCGTAACGTTTCTACAGAAATTGATTTATGACCAAGCGATAGATAGATAGGTACGCAATACCTGATGATTAGGGATTGCGGCGCGGTTGCTGCCATGATGATATTTCTAGGCACATTCGTTGTATGTAACCGTTTCGATTTCGTACATGGGTTCTGATTTATTTTTTAGTAACGTCAACTGATCAATTTGGTTAATTAGGATCTAGAAGTCGTACAATTTAAATGTTTACACTAACTACAATAACCATTCGTCCCAATAAAGATTATAGCCAAAGGAGATATGTTTCTGTGTGAATTTCATATGAATTATGAACTTAATTTGTAAGATAGGTGCGTTGTTAGCTGCGATTCTTGAAGTTGGGTCCTTATTTTATATTTTATTCATTTTACTAACTGTAAAATGTTCTCTCCTATAGATGTAGCATATAGTTACAGATTATACATTTTATACCTTACTCCAAAGTTATCGGATATGCGTAACGTCAGATTAAGAGGAGTGGAGATGCCTTTTGTGAGCCGAACACTCACGCATGCTGATATAGTGCACGATTTCTAATTGATAACAACATTAATTTAAAATTACATTAATTTGTAGTGCGTCAACTATAACTTCTTAGAACAATTCATCGTTGTTTCGTCCCAACTAACAACTAACGTACCAGCTAACTCTCGTGGGGTAGCTCACCGATGCACAGAATATTTAGAAGTTATTAATTACCCAACGAATTTCCCGGACCGGTAAGACTTAGGGACCTTCTATAAGAGAGCCTATTCCTACCTCAAAGGTCAGCAACCCATTTGTAACTTATCTAGCGTTACTAATATCCATGAAGGGTGATCAGTTCAAGTGAAGTGCGGCGCTTACTCGTTTTCATCGTTTTTCATGAAATAAAATGTGAGGTTTATGGGCTGAAATAAACAGTTATTAATATTATTAATGTTACGTTTAGCAGTAAAAATCCAAAAGTCTACTAGTCAGGTTATTATTAGTTAGCTTAGTAGGCTAACTGCTGATGTGTTTTTATGTTTAAATATTTCACTTATGAGAAATTCACAGAAGCGATAAGAAATACATTTTTATCTTAAAGCATAAAAAAATTGTAGAAGAAAAGCACGAAAATTTTCTTACCGCTGTGGAAATCTAATCCACAGCTTCCGGATTCATAAAAATAACAAGCTAATTTTTTTAAGTGTAAAAACCACAGCTCCAAATCCACGGAATCACCAGTAGTGATGGGTTTTAAGTGGTATGATATCAATATCTCAGCTATCTTTTTCTAATCCGATAGCGTTAAGAGGCACAAGATCACAAGTTTTAAGTAATTCAATAGATTCTCCATAATCTCGAATATATAAGCTCCACTCAAATCTAACGGCAGCAGCGAAATCCCATAACCCTTATATCCGTCAATCGCCATTTCATAAATATGCACGCCATTTCCGAAAGGCGCCCTCTGATTAGACCTGAATAATAAATTCAATTTGCCCGGGTGGCCATCAAATATTTTCCCCGTGATAACGTTTCTATATTTGGACGGGTGGATCTTGGAAATAATGGTGTTATTTAGGGTCTTGCAATATGCTAAGATAGTAGGCTGGCAGCATTAACAAGTCAGGAGATGGTTGCGCTCGGGTGCGGACAAAGGGAACCGTGGAGTCGGATTGCACCAGGAAAGCTTAATAAGATTATCAATTGTAAAAAGCTCCTCTGACTCTCTGTCTTCGAGTAGAATTTCAATGAAGAAAAACTTGTAGAATTCGCTTTAAAATTAACACATGAACATAATAATAGCTTTAAATATTGTAGCTTTAAACCACAAAAACATAATTATTGTTTATATGTGCATACAGATGAACTTTTTGTTCTACTAGAAACAGAATGTTTTGGTGGGCCGTATGCCGTTATATAAATAAATCTACATACCAGTAAAACACGTTCGTAGTTAACATTCTTATATTCCAAATATAAATACACACAAAGCCATCGACGGTTACTTTTGGGCGATCGTACAATTTTAGAATAGAATATCCTGATTCGGTTGTTTTTACTAGATAGAGTGATTCAAGAGGAAGGTTTATATGTATAATACATTGCACCCGTACGAAGCCGGGGCGCTAGTAAAGAATTAATATGAAAGCGCCAATAAAATTACAAGCAACGTCGACTCCACGGATCCGGCAGAACAATTTTTACGACATCGCTCGGGCCGCGCCGCTGCGCTAGTGGCCTCTTACAATTTTCGCTAGGGCCTTCTGGCGGGCCTCTTAAAAACACAATGAATAATTATTGGCGCTTGTTTCCTACTTTCTCGCCCTTTTTATGTACGCCCCGGGGCCGAAAATGCGATCGGGCAATGATAACGCATCAATTTACTGCAGTCCTTTGCACTGCTTAGTAGATAGAGCTTTAGATGGAAAAGTTATCACCAGTTAAACGTTCGGTGCTCCCAATGTTATCGTCGTTTGTAAAAATATTCGTCGCGTGTTCAACTCGAAAACCTCCACAGTAATCTCTCAACGCCAAATCACATACACATGTCATGCCCGTATCGAAAAATATAAAAGCTATACTGACGCTCGGTTTCTGTATCGTAGAAGTTAACTAATCCGCTGTAAAATTGCTTTTCAAATGTCATTTGATTTGTCAAAATGATGGTTAATATTTGAATTTATCATTCTGATCATTAAGAACATTATTCTGATCAATTCAGATAGATATCATCTATCTGAATTGATCAGAATAATATACAATTGCGTGTTTTAGTCTGGTGTAACTTAAAACTAACGCAAAAAAAATTAAGGAACAAAATATTAAAATATGTAGAAAATGTACGAAAGGATTGTCGCCGCTGTGGGAATCGAACCCACGTCTTCGGCATTCGCGGCCTGACGCTCTAGCCACTGAGCTAAACGGCTGATTGCCGCACCGACGATCTTAACGTCTTTTTCTACGTTGTTTCTTAGGATTTGAAGCAATTTGAAGCAATCTTTTCGTACTTTGTCTACACATTTTAATGTTCAATCTTAAGTGCAAAGATTAAGCACTATAAACAATTTAAATTTCTAAGGAACATAACAGATAAAAAACTACGATAATCGATATATATCGCTCCTCAGTTTTTCATCATTTTGCATTACTTAGCCAATGTAATGTTATTAGAACAATGACATTAGGACCGTAATTACTAAAAAACACCTTAATTCATTACCGTATTACCGTAGCGTCATTTAATTATAGTATTATTTAGTAATATCGTAAACGTAGTCGATAGCAACGCGATGATCTTATTACGAAATAGTACCCGGAGGACCGAGCTTTGCTCGGTTTGTTTTTTTTTTGGTAAATCGTGTATTTTGGAAATTACATTTAGATACAAATTACTGAGTAATGAAATATGCATAATATTTTTCGATCTTATCGACGTAATAATAAGAAAATATGAACTGATGTTTTTCACAAAAGAAAGAACTTTAACAAAAAGGGACAAAAATAACAAAAAATAAATCGACAAAAAATTAAAAATAAAGAAAGTTAAAATTAAAAATGATCTGGAATCGAAAAAAAATTAATGTGTAAATGATCGTGACGCGAACCACGGCCGTCTGTTTTGGGGCCGCCCGATTACCGACCGAGCTATTATGACATTTTCTCTTGTGGCGAAATTTACCGTCATATTCGAATTATATTTTTCATTCCCTGAAAACAGGGATAAAAGGGCATTTTCTAAAAATGAAACCTAGCTAGATCGATTTTTCGCCCCCGAATCTACGCCCATACTAAATTTCATGAAAATCGCTGGAGCCGTTTCCGAGATTCTGATTATATATATATATATACAAGAATTGCTCGTTTAAATAAACATAACTTATCCTTGTTGATATCTCCTGAAAATCATTTTTGCGAAAATAAAACAGGACATCGACCTAAGTAGTATTCGATAAATCGCTATCACGCTTATAATTACTCAATCATAGTTATAATTTGCGGCTCAGATACCGACCTGATATACTCGTATCAGAGTAATTGAATAAAGTGTAAAATATGGGACTAGACAATGCATACTAATATTATAAATGCGAAAGTAACTCTGTCTGTCTGTCTCGCTTTCAGTCCAAAACTACTAAACCGATTTAAATGAAAAACAGATAGTCTAGAGCCTAAGAAAGGACAAAGGCTATGTTTTAATTGGAAAAAAGTGTTGTAAAAGGTCAAAAGATATTTATTTAAGATCTTCAACGCAAGAGAATCCTCGGGCGAAAAGCTAGTTTTGAATAAAAATATGTCCTATTATTATTGTTACCCCCCTTTGGAACCGTAGTGTTACCTCTGAATGATTAAAAAAATCATATACATAGACATATTTTACGACACGTAAGATATTTTTAAAAGTCTAAAATGTGAAGATCCTTAAATAGCGCGCAGTCCCCGCGGGCAGTTGACTGACGGTAAGATTTGAATGTTCCTCCAAGATCTTTCTCTTTGCCAGTAAGTCCCGCGCACAGTAAAAGCTGTGAAATTGCTATAAATCCGATAGAAATCAAAGAGCGCGTTCTCAGGTTGCAGTCAAACCGCTGAAAAGGGCTTAACGGGAAACGACCGTCGTAAATCAACGGTGCTACGGGCGCTAGACAAAATAAAACATGTACGGTGGAATAATAACAAAAAAGGACGCGTGTATAAGTGCACAAAATTCGCAAAAAGAATTACAGGCAATAACATGCAGCAGTGTTAACTTCGTCAAGGGAACGTGACGCGCCGTCAGGGGGAAAGAGCCCTTACGGCCTCGTCATAAAGATGGTAATAGCGGCAGGGGTAAGTTTGGCAGTGATTTAGTCCCTATCGGCCGTCAACCTGATTAATGTCGCTAGTAAATCAGCGGATTACGACAATGCGAGAAATGACGAGTCGCGACCGGATCGCAAGCGATACTGTACCGTTCAGAGCATAAAAGGTAGCGGGTATCATATAAATATTAACGTCCTCGTTTAATTTAAAAAAAATGTATGATTCGAAATTAAAAAGTGAATTAGTTAATAATTAATTACTTGTTATACGCAATGAAATCCGAATATCAATAAGTAACATCTTACATCAACATAATTATTATGCTCGTTCGTTAAAAGTGTACCAAGTAAAAGTAAAATTTTTATTAACAAAAAACATTAGCGATTACATGTTTCGTCAGTTATTAACTCGGTATATTATACTTTAGTAATGATACACAATCGGCTGTTTTATGGCTTCGCAGATGACTGGCGTATATTTATAGGTATTTACTTCTGAAAATCATCTCGAGGACACTGGAGGGCACTGCGATAATAATGATATGTACCGTTATCATCGCACCTTTAACCTTGCATTTGCGAAAAAACTTTTACCTGCCCGTATCAACTACTCATATAAAAACAAAACTACGAGATGATGATATATATAATTGATGATTGTATAATTTAGTTTTAGTTTTAATTTCCTGATTTTTGAATATTTTTAAACCTATACGTCAAAACCCATATTTTTTGTTTCGAAACATTTTTCTTTTTTATTATTTTTATTTTTCTTTTCTTTTTTATTTTATTTATTTTGTGTTTATTTTCATGTTCTTACAATATCAATGAGTGTAAACTATGAGGGGAAGACACTGTGGTCTGTAACACAGTTGTAAACTATCACAGGCTACAGGGCTTCTAATGATTACATGTTTTTCACTTTTTTGTACCCAATAAACTCATTATTATTATACTATTATAATAACCTACCGCCTGTAAGCTCAGTCGCTCGCCGCTCGACACTTGCGTCGCATCCATCTCGTATCGAATTATTGAGTAAACACGAAGCGTAATCGCGCGATCGCTCCGTACGGAATGCGACTGCAAGGGTATTGGGGAAATATTACCCGGAGTATTTCTAATATTAAGTGTCGATGGCTAGCAATAATTTTCGAGGCCGAGAAAAAAAAACTATGCATCTGGCGTCCCGTGCCCGTCTGCACAAAACATGTTTTATACGCCTAAGATTTCATAAATGGGACGGGATTAGGCCCGTTTGTCGTGCGATTTATCGTGAACCATAAACGCGGCTGCGTGCAGTACATAGAGTTTTAAACTTCGTGAGAACGAAGCAAAACGTTAGAGCATAGACACGCAGCACAAATTTCAAAATCAAAGAAATGCAAATTTTAATAATCTAAAAAAATTGACAATATTCCCTTACTTAGAAGCTAGAACGTCAGCCATTCAATCTAGGTCATCATACGAGCTATAGTCTGGGCTATACAAATATTCTCTATAGCTTCAGAATTTATTTTTGAGACATGACAATTTTGACATAAAATCATATTACTTAATAAATAGCGTAAGGTAGCATAATATGTACATTGTGTACATATAGTCACTAATAACTCGCTACCATATCGTTACAGTCGCGAGCATTATGCGCCAAATTGTATATTACGAGTTCGAGAAATCGTCCTGTCTTCCGCAACCTGCTCCAAACGAAATATTCACTCGGAAAAAGTGTTTCTATGTGAACGCGGCTCGATATATTTAAAACTGTAAAAGCAACGTCATCGGGCAGCGGGGCTGTCGTGAGCATGTCTGCGTGTGCGTCAGACGTCGTGCGTGCACTGACAAATTGATTTATGTAGTTTGGGGGGAGGACGGGAGAGCTACGCGACGTGACCGTTCGCTCCATACGGCAGTTCTAAGGTCCGTATCTATAATAAAGATCCTACGTAATAATTCCTGCGTAACTTCGGCAGTTGGTATTTAAATCTAACGCCATGGAATCCATAAAATGTACTTCATAGTGTTTCTATGTTTTCTGCAACATCGAATTAAATGAACCGTACAGTTTTTTAATAATAATTAAAACGCGTTTAGGTCCGTTAAATAGATATAATTAACAATACGCGTAAACACAGGCAACTAGGTAAATTTTAATCAGTCATAAAACGGGCAAAATTCTAAAGCTTTCACTGTCAAGTTCTAACACTTAAATTATTTCAGTATTAGTGTGTTAACCAATGTTCTTGTGCGTCGTCGAATAATAGTTGCAGACTTCAAATATCTTCTTTTATTCTTATTTATAAAATATGCAGGTTTCCTCACGATATTTTCTTTCATCAATGACCATATTGTGATAAATCGTCAATTAAAATATACAGAAACAGTCCCAATTCTTATGATGATTTGCTCTTAGCCAAGATGTGTTGATATGAATACCATTTTTAACATCTACCACTATGCAAAGTGTTAAAATAAAATAATTGTTGAGAATTGTCCGAACATCTCATTTATATTCTATTCTCTATTCCAGAAGCTTTAATAATAGGACAAGATTTCCGATTGACCGTCCATCGCTCAACTTTGAATCAACGGTACATAGTGAAAAAGAAATATTAGTTTCGTTAATCGATATGCAAAGGCAGGGCGATAAAAATTTTCCACCTCCCCTCTAAACTTTTTCCACATGTAAGCAATTGACACCTCCGAGTTTTATGGACAGAAAAAAGATCCATAAAGGCCTTCACACATTAAATCCGAGGATTTAGGATGTACGCACCAATCGTGTGACATTTGGTTTATGACCGGGTCCCGAGAGGGCCAAATCACCAATGGCGGACGTTTGTTAGCCGTAAAATAGATAAATAATGTTCCCGCGGGCCGTTTTGGACTCTTAAAAAAAACTGATACGATATTATTTTATTATGTAACGGCCGACCCACGCGTCGAAAACATCTCGCCTCAAAGGCCCGTCGCAGTCGTTTCGAAGTGCAGTTTAAATATGAATTTATTCAAACACATACACATAAGTAGCGATACACTTTCCACTATTCTTATTAAGCTCTAACCATAACAGATGGTAGTAATGCTATCAACTATGGGGCTATGTGTACCAGGATTTGTGGAGGAGGAGGTGGCCGATACTATTTTCTGTACCTAGGTTACGGACTAATTTATTATTATTATTTACACCACCGATTTTGTACCCTAAATACTGTAGCTAATCAATTAGATTTGTTCAATTGCTCAGTGAACGAGTTGACACCGGCTACATTCCATGTTCTAAGTGTTCTGTTTTAGTTATGATTATAGGTTTATGTTTCTTGAATTGTATTTGAAATTCACCATCGCATTGGGTGTTTGCTGCCTTGATAGTTGTTATGTGATGCACAAAAAAAAACTCACCTGTTTTTATTACGTTCTAAACAGTTAACGATTTTAAATATTAACTCACGAGATTATGTCGCCCCTACAACTTGCACTAGTTTGTCAATTTGTGCACGCCATTGTAATTCAATTTCAAGACCACAGATGGCAAGTAGATACTTCCAGTGCCGCACTGTTTTAACTGTGGTTTTTGAACGTGACGGATCCGAAAACTAAAAACTGTTTAGTGCTCGTCACACCTGCATGTTGTCTCTACATCATTAGCATTCCAGGCGCGTGAATAAGGAACATAATCTTATTTATTAAATACGTCAGGAGCGAATCTAATACGTTCATTGGAGCGTGGCCAAATCCATCTGGCAGTTGCCAACTTGCGCCGGTGCCTTACTTTGCCCTTATGGAGAGGATGCTTAGAGAATTTCAAACTCTCTTACCGGACATGCAAAAATAAAATATGACTAGTCCCAAACACATAAAATACTAACACAGTTTACACATAATCCTTATTCTATGTATAAAGAATTTTTTGTTATTTGCTTACATATACAATAATCTAATTACGTTACTTTTCAATCAATACTGGAAATCATAAAGATATGTAATAATATTAACGATAGGAAGAGTTAGCAATCTTGTAAGAAATTAACAGTTCAATATATAGTAGAAAGTTAGATAAGATGCATTAGAAAAGTCAAAATATGTAAGTTATTATATACAAATGATTTGAGTCTAATGACAAAATAAAAATAATGAAAACATTGGAGCCTCTAGACTATTTAAGAACTACGAATCAATCGTGTCGTGAATACTATCCAATATCGTGCTTAAACTGTCGCAGTTGCCATAAATTATGAAATTCAAATATTAGATTCTTGATTTCGTCCTCTCCGTAGGACGAAAATGTCAGATCGAAAATCTAACATTTTCGTAGCACCTTTTACGTTGTTAGTACGAAACTGCATTAGAAACGAGTGTAGTGCCTAACCACATTTCCGGAATATGAGCGGCAGTATACGTCGACAATATTCTTATCTGGCTTAATGCAACATATTATATTAAGTACTACGTCATAAACTGGCCGAAATTACACAGGACCTATACCCGAAAACAATGACCTGATCGAACCCGGAGTCCGTTCCATTCTGCTCCTTATATCTAAAGGACTACAGTCCACTTTAACGTATTTTTGAAAATCATGCAACTCCACGAATGGATAAGTTTTTTCAATTATAAAAGACTTAATTTATTTCGCCGCGTATTGGTGAATTTTGACCGTGTGTTTTGCGCGATTCGGCCGGTTTTCGCGCGCCACGCTAACGGTATACGACATTGCAACAGCGTAAAGGTTATCCACGAAAATGTTAATATAATAGTTGCTTCAGTGCCACGGGTTTTGTTGGCGTGAAGGCATAAATCAATTTTATAGCCCCATCTAAATCAAACGCGTTTTAATGGGCGGCCCCCGTCATATCATAGCGTAGTATGATAATTTACGGTTACTATGTGACGAATGTAGAAATAAAGGTCCCTCCCCCCGCCACCCCGGCCTCCCCCAGCGGAGTAGGGATTAGTTTTATGCCCTAAACCGGCGTCGTAAATATGTCACCCGTATCTTACGGGGAGAGCGCGTCACCGGAGATAATTTTCGGATTTACGAAGTGTTGGGCCGCCGTTGATACCAGTCAGTTTTTCGTGGGTGTCTTCATTGTTTATTTAGATAGCGTCGGCGCTGAGTGATTTACGCGTGTTGCTTTGACGGCGCGCCCTGACGCGGTAATCCCGAATCTCCTCGGGCTATTGCGTTTGGAGACAGAGGAACAGTTTATCTTTGAGCCATCGAATTTACAAATGTGTGACAACAAGGCGAGGAACTTACAAGGTCAAGCAAAAGAAAAGCTCGGTCAATATTAGAAGTGCTGTTAACGGTAGTTTACGGTGGTAGGGCCACGCAGCAGTCTCGGCTGTTGCTCGAATGGGCAGGCCCGTCCGGGTGAGTACCACGTCCTCACAGAAGACCAGCGTAAAGTGGAAGTATGACAAATACTTTCGCCTTTCGTCTGGTGAGTACGGTAGCCGGAGCCCAATTTTCAAAAGGTTCTCAACGTACCTGTAACCCTCGGGTGTGCCAGATGTCCATGGGCGGCGGTATTCACTTAACATCGGTTGAACCATCTGCTTGTTTGACAACTTTTCGCATAAAAAAAAAATACGAACAGAACATACATATATAGGTAGGTGAAAATTTTCAATTTCGAATTCAAAATTCTGTTAGAACTCATTAAATGTCTTCACGAATTCGTAGGGAACACAAACAATATTGATATTTACATGGAACAGAAAAATATTTTACTATACCATGCAGGCAGTCTTGTGAAGGATAGATGAAGGCTTTGCTAAAAAAAAAGGTCAAGCTTTTTTAAATATGAGACTGGTATAAATATAACTTATTCAATAAGTTGACCTTTGTTAAGGTAATCTTAATGGCTATCACATTTGCCCTTCATTTTCTGCTTTCGAAATTAGAAAAATTTTCGCATAAGATTATGTATAATAATAATAATAAAATAATAATAATAAGGTAAATAATAATTCGACGCGCATAAGATCAACGCCTTACAAGTTACGGGTCGGCGAGAGAAGTTGGTATCCAAACAGAATCTTGATTAGAAAACACTGTTGTTAGTGACGCAATCTGTTCCGATAAAAACGGCGCATCCGGTCAAATGGCCTGTTATTTAATAACGTGATTCAGTTAAAACTACCGCGTGTAGTTGCCATTAATCATAGTAGCGTTGGTAATTAATGAAATTTATGTGAGGCGCATATTTCACCCGCTGTATTATGTTATACCGGTGCCGTGCACGCTCGTTCCGGTGTTTTGTGTCATCGATTGGCGCACCGTGCGATCGCACTCTTTCAAATTCTAATGTTGGCTGCGCGGTGAATGTGTCATCGGAATTGTCATCGTTAACTTTCTCATTCGAAAGGTTCGTCATCACTCAAAAGCTCAGATCAAAACCTTGGAATTGCGACGAAAGATTTTTCAGATCTGACCCGTTCCATTATTTATTCAGAGCCTCCTTCCTTCTATAATGTAGAATGAGGAAGATGAAATGGAGACAAAGACCAGTATAACGAAAAATTACAACATATCATACGAAGGATAAGCGCAAATAAATACAGGGAATGTGAAAGGTAAATACTAATAAAACAAGGTAAACAAAATGTGATAGATTTTATTGACCGTACCATAGCTTCCACACATCAGAGATTAATTTTTCGCTGGTAGAAACACAGCAGAAAAACCAGTTTTACATTCCGAGTTTGTTGAGCAGAATTCGCGGCGGTCGCGTATCCAGTGATGTCCTCCCGGGGTCATAGATCAGTTTGGAGTGACGTCACGTCAGTCTGGACGAAATAAATTGTCGATGTCGATGTCGATGTCTGGAATGCGTTATGCGAAAGCTCTCAATGAATCGCCAATTAATTTCCACTTTTCCACTTTCAATTTTGAACTACCTTCGTATAAAATACACGGTCACTGGCTTACTATTGGACATAATACTGTCTGGGTAAAGATCACGACTGGCTTGCCAAGCACTGCTCTACGGCCTCATCAATTATAGTTTTATTGTGAATATTCTATGTCTTACAAAACTACTGCATACACATTGATTATATTATTATATAATTTTCTTTTATCTCTCTTATTGACGGTCGTCTCTCTTTAAGGTGACATACAATCTTCAGCATCACCGTGAAGAGTCTGGCGGGGTCTACCATTCGTTATCTCTGTCCACCCCGCTCGGATTAAATGCGGGGGAGCTTATTCAAAAACTTGCTCTAAAGCCGCATAAAGCGGTCCGCGGTTATAAAATAAATCATCGGATTGTTTCATCTCATTTTATTACGGCGTGTGCCAGTCAAGCCGGCCCTCTCGGTACAAAACACCGACTATAAAAACGCTTGTTTTATAGTTTTTGATAACTTTACTGCGTTGTTACACCTCGATTCAGTGCTCGAATTTATTCGACACGTGGGCGTGTCGATCTCACGATCCGGTATGGCCTTTTGTGAATAATCTCATTGTGTACAATGTCGCTGCGTTCTTGTATGGTGGTTGAATCGTAAAACATCCCGAATGACGTTGGTAAGATCAGGAGTGCCTAATGATTCGATCGAGCCCAAGACCGTAGGAGAAAGCGAGGATCAGGCGTTTTAAATCAATACTAATGGCTATACTCAATGCTACTATTATTACAACTATGATTTTTAATATTTACGTATGAAAAGTGACAATAAATTATTTATTTTAATATTTTTTTTTCCAGATTAGAACTCTTTTTTGAATTCTGGGTGTTAAGAGCGTTTTACTGAATCCATGTTATAGGGATGTATTGAGGTATTGAAGAAGTTATAACGCTGTCGTTACGCTATAAGATTCCATGAGAGAGAAAATATTATAAGACTATGAAGTCATACAGTAAACTTTTGACTTTAGTATCGTGAATACATTCTTTAACGGAGAAACGTGTTCGCAACAGCTCCTTGGCTCAGGGTTTCGAGATTTGTCAGTTTAGTTAATGCTTTAGTTAATGCTAAGAAGAAATACTTTTCAAGTCTTTTTTTATAAGAAAGACTCTAACATAACATTGGATATGATCATGTCCAGTATTTAGCTTTGAATATCGAAATTTTATCCTGTATCTGTGAATGGAATTTTGATTAAGTGTATTAGGAATTCGTCTACGCGTTTCAATGTTTTAATTAAACCATATCGATACCTCTGGAAGTGTCTATGGACGGCATGCCTTTTGGCGAATCCAACATAAAATTACTGGCATCGTGCTCTACTGACAAAAAAGTTAATTTTTCTTAATAACACGCACATTTATATAGGACCCATGATAGTGAAACACAAAATATTTGTCTAAAACTATATTCATTGTTACACATAACTAATAAGTAGGATTCGGGTCCAAATAAACTTTAATAAGTTTCCTCAAATTCATTTCGATTATTTAATGCCTTCTATTTACCAATATATATAAAAATGTTCAACAAACCTTAAAGCAATCTCAAACTGAGAAAAGAATTGAAGCGTAATCAAATTTAGCATCACAGCTGTTCTAACCGACAGTACACGCGCCCTAATGTACAATATTTGGCCTATTACTGCGCCCTGGGCCCATTGATTTATAGGTTATGAATCAACCTGCCCCCTGTGCCCCCCCTCGGGCAAGTTCCCCTCGCCCCCTCCCGGGCCATTACGCTTGCTTGATGTATCGCTCAGATAATGAATCTAGCTGTATTTTTGCTGGCAACGTGTGATGGAAATATGAAGGTCTAGGGGCCCCGGGGCGGGGGCGAGAGAGCAGCGGGAGAGGGGGTGAGTTATAGCACGTGCGCTAATGGCAAGTCCAGAGTTGCAAGCGTTTGTTTGGGGGTGGGCAGTGTTCAGTCACTGAAATGTTTTACTGAATGTGTTTAATTCGTAATATACGCAGATCCGGGAAATTGGAAATTCGTAATTCTAGCACATTCTTAGAGGTGATAATAAATGATGTTTGTATTATTTGTGATGTCTTACTTGTGACAATGTCTGATAACTTTGTGATAGCTTACAATTATCAAAAAGAAAGTATACTCGTTATATATAACGAGTATGCTTCCTTTAGCGTTAGACACTGAGAAAGATTTACGATTTTAGTAAAATTAATATAGTCTAGATAAACATCCAGTTTCCTTAGTACTTTGGCAGAATTTTGGAAAGAATTTCTAATGCCAATATTAGAAAATTAATTTTCAATAGAACATGCTAAAACATTAATTATTTATGGTTAAAAATTAAGGTTGCTCAAAGCCTCATTTAAAGAGAGTTTCATAAATTTCGCATTTTGTCAAACTATCAAAACAGTTGTTCTTTATCTCTGTTAACCGTTGTTCTGTATATGCTCTTATGGATGATAACTATACAGGCTATCGTCATAGCAACGGATCATTTGCAACAACAATTAGTCAACCTCTACGCTTGAAAGCAGTTGCGAATGATTTGTTGGTAAAAAAAATACTTCTTACTAGCTTTTCCCTTTCCGTTCCCGTGCTGTTTTCGATATAAAGTGGCCAATTTTAACGTTTTACTTGTAGTCAACAAGTAAAACATTTTTTAAGGAAAAACAAAACCGACTTTAAATTCTCCTAGTCAAAGGTTCAATACTAATACATTTAATATAGTCTCATATCATAACCTCGAGAGTATTAGTATCACTAATGAGACCACTATCAAAAAAATATAGTTGAAAATCGATATGGCATAAGAGATCTTTCAATTAGTTAAGAGGTACCAATTTAACAAAATTTACATTTCTCTCTTGTATAGAAGCTGATTACTTTACAAGTAAAGGTTTTACTAACGAATCATTGATCATGTGATGTATCTACAACCAATTTGCTTCTGCGCCGTTCGATATGACAAAACCGGACTCCGAGACGCGGCGATCTTTTCGTTGAATGTCAACTTATAAAACGTCAATAGACGGCTAACGGGCAGACGTTGGTTAAGAGCTCTTGAAAACTGACCATGCACCATTCCGACGTCATCACAGCGATTTGCTCCTGTCGAATCAATTGTCTCCTGTCACATTGTTCATCATACACTGACTCATGAAATTACTACAGTTTCGTTTGAAAGTTTTCTAAGATCGAATTAAAAAAAAAATAGGAAAATAAATGAATCTCTAAAGATTTTGTCTCAATTCAAGAATACCATTTTAGGGCGAAGAAAAACTAGTCTTCAATATCAATTTAATAAGACCTTTAAATGACCATGTAAAAAAATGCGAGGTCGTCATTTACCATGTCCCGTTTTAGAAGAATGTATGCCTTTCTTCTGGATATATAATTGTGTAATAGATAATGCTGCAATATTAAGCGTATCAATGAAGGTATTACGAACAACAAACACAGTTACACAAAATTAATGACAAAATCGTATTGATTCAAATCCCTCATTATTTATTTTAAAAAGAAACGCTGATATCAAAGCTATATGCTTTGATATCAGCGTTACGACCATTTATGGTTTATATTATGTCTGCGTCCTGCGTCAGATGAAGCTTTATTAGTCTCGGGACTGAAAGCAAAAAGATATTATGTATTTGCATTTTTTTTATGTGAAAAGTTGCCAAACGAGCAGGCGGTTCACCTGATGTTAAGTGAATACCGCCACCCATGGACATCTGCTACACCCGAGGGTTGCAGATGCGTTGACAACCTTTTGAATATTGGGCTCCGGCTACCTCACTCACCAGACGAAACGCGAAAGTAATTATACTTGACGCCGGTTTTCTGTGAGGCCGTGGTACCTACCTGGACGAGCCTGCCCGTTCGTGCAACAGCCGAGGCTGCTGCGTGGCCCTACCACAGTTTACATTACATTAATGTATTTGAAATAAAAACTTACTGCAACCATTTCATCCATCACACGCAGAGATGCCTCCAAAATTATTGTCACCGATCCATTGTTCTAATTTATAATACGAACTACTTCTAACATGAAACTTTTCATGATTTTAAAACCAGTGTACACGCGTACCTACAACGATTTGTGAATTAAATGTGCATCACGGTTTTGCTGTCTTTAATTTTCTTTTTACACTCCGCACTCAGTTTCGTTATCATGATAACTGTAGAGAGCGAAAATTTAAAGACGAAATTAGACACGATGAAAACGATTTCGCCGCATTCATAAAAGTTCTGTAGCGTTTACCTACCATTAAATTCGCAAAAAAATAGTTACATTTCGAAGCATTATTAATATTATATTAAATATTATTAATAATTATATATTGAATTGTACAGACAATCAAGTTACAGGCGTGCTTTAACAAACTAAATGGTCAGTCCCATGAGCGGTCCAAGGAACGAGACGGCGAGAGCCTCGTTCGACGTCCATGAAGTGTTGCATTCAATACTGACAATTCATTCAATGGGCTTCGGCTGAGTGACGCGCATCGCTGATAGCATCCGAGCTTGACGAGGGATCGCGACGGACGATCGGAGACTGCTTTATTTCAATCGCTCTTATCTCAGATGTTTCCCTATCGTCTAGCTCTAACGAAAAGCAAGACAGGACATCAAGCTTGGTCATATCAAATAATCGCCGTTTAACCTTTGTGCGGTGTACGTTGATCAAGCACGGTGTTTATGAGTCTATATTATCTCTGTGTCAAGGATTAATTGTTCCGCTTTTTCCGTGTATTATGAAGGGATTTTTACTAGTGTTTATTTAACAATCATGTTTAAAACAATCGTAAGGAACTGAACGTTAATTCAAGAATCATACTTTAAACTTTCGTGAGAAAGATAATTTGTGATTTGTCAATCCACAGAGCGGTCTGGACATATGAAGCATTACACTTTTGTCTATATAAGATACAAAGTATTTCCTTGGTACAGAAATTTTGCAAATATAGAAGGGAAGCAACAGAGAGTATTAATAACTAACTCGTCGTAGATACTTGGGTAACTTATTTTTAACTTTACAATTACTCTGTCCTTAGTCTTTAGATTTTCCGAATAGTTTGGCGATATACTAATACATGTCATTTTAGTATTCAAACATATTTGTTATGTTACAAACATTTGTTGCGGGGTAATGGCCTGATCTCACTTATTTTATAATGGCCTAATTTTGTTCCATTCTCTAAAAATACAGCTGTTTAAATTATATTTCTATTTAAGTAATTAAGATTTAGCAGATCTCTATTTTATAAGAAGCATACACAACTTTCATGATTACATTGATTTTATTTATTCCTTGAAATAAAAAAGCTCTTTTTATATTTATTAAGTAAACACTGGCAACGACAACTGTGCCATGAAGAAAAGTGACACTTGTACAATAAAAAAACTAAACAAAAACCAGCAACAAAAAAGGGCAAGTCCTTTCACAAATTCGCGCGCTTCGCCTGACATTTGTCAATCAGCCCTCCCCGCGTCCGCTGTCAGCTGTCAATGACAATTAATGGCGTCCCATACAAAGTTTTATGGACTTTATTGCTTCGATTGTGTGTGGAGATGATTAATGTAATCACTAATGCAAATCCCCGCAGCCGTGGCACGGACCGGCGGCTTTGTGTTTTCGTGGATTTCTATAAAAATTGATTTATCGCCGCAGTTTCGCAGATACGGGACTGTATAATGACCGTGGGCGTCGTATTCGACGCGGGGACGAGATCTCGTGAAATGTGCGTCCGATAGTTTTGTCGATTTTGCGAGTGAAAAATTGACGCGCGGCCGACGTATGTGAACGCCCGTTGCAGCGGAGACACTGATGAATAAACGTAACCGAAGCGTGTTGTTCCTATTTTTTTTTCTCTGTGAAATAATTCCAAATTCGAACGTGACTCTTTTCGAGCAAACCGACGTGATTGTAGGTTTGTTTTTTTTTGGAAGCACTCTAAATTTGAACGTGACTTAGATTTTTGAAGTGAAGTGACAATCGCAGTGACTTAAGATTTCATAGTTTTGTAACGTTGTCGTTTGTTGGTTTTCCGTTTAAGTTAATATTTTAGGCAGGGCTTGTGATATTTTAAAAAAAATCTATTAAGAGTAATTTAAAAAATTATATATATATTTATTATTTACTATTAATTATATATATATATTTATTATATATATACTTATATTAATACGTGATGCAAAAACTTTTTTTTTACGAAAATTGCGTGGACGGAGGAGTTGAAATTTCCCACACTTATAGTTAATATAGAGAAGTGCAGAATGCTAATATTTTTTTTAATTATGCATAAAAAATACATTAAATCAATAAAAGACATTACACACACTACCGTGTATAATTAATTATGGTCGAATTTCGACCTCTGGGGTGAGAAACACTAGTAATGTTTTATTGTGAAACTTTAACACTACTGTTATTACTTTTATACATAATTTTATATTATATCACTTGTGAGCAAATGCCTATTAAAGTTTGTTACATCTTCCATACTCAAAGTTGATGTAGATCCAGGGATTAGAAGTAAGGTAGCTCATGTGTGAATTTAAAAGCGTACACCGGGCTATGACGGCTCTGACATTTAATTATTCCGTTGTTTAAAATTAATGAACAATAAATCTGTCACAACATTATGAAGCAACGTTCAGTTTGTAATATCTGAGCTCTCGCTGACTTACAAAAATTTAGAAATCAGTCTATTTCTCTACGAACTGAGAGTTTTGATCTGTAAATAAAATCAATGATAAGTACCGTTCGGATAAATTCTGCGAATAATTCTATTAAACATTTTTTCTAGACAGTGTTATCGACTAACCCATAATATGTTAAAATGATACAGATATTTATGTCATACTAGTGGACGCCGAGTGGTCGAAATTCGACCATAATTCATTTAAATTATATTTTGAACAGTATTAATCTATTCTCAAATACAATACACAATAAACAAAAGAGTTTATTTGCCTGTGTGTGTCAAATACATGGTAGTGTGTGTAGTGCTTTCTATATTAATCTGGGTCAATGATCAATGTCAATTGTTAGGTTTTATATTAAACTGAGGCAGCTGTTTGGCCCTAGCACAATATATATACAAGTAAATACGCTCGCTCGCTTGCCACCGTCTAACATTAAAAAATAAAAAAAAACACAGAGCGTTACTTGAATCGAAAGGCTTGTCCATAAAGTTACCACGGACTTACAGAAAAGAAGAAAGATTTTTACAGTGTTTCTACTGAGTAAAGAAACTGAGGTGTTACCTCTAAGTTTGGCAATGCAACCTTCAAGGTTGTTATGGACAGACATCCATTATAATCTATCATTACCTGGCCATGTGCCACGTTGTCTTAAAATAAAAAACACACATTTGCTTAGGCGAAACCCCCACATTAAAAGGGAACGTAACTCAAGTAGCCTCGTAAATAAATGAATTCATTACGAAAGAGTACAGTGTGCCCAAATCCTTATACAAACACTGCCACCCCCCCTCCCCCGCGACGTGAATGTCACAATTTCATTATCCGTGCGACGTCGCCCCGCGTCGGCGTTATCCGTGCGACGTCATTTACCTGCCAACCGTCAGTGCGACAGATTGTTAATTAGTGTACGTAACCAATCGGGCGGACGCGGCGGTGAAAAGCGAGGTCTGACTGTTCGGGACGGTAACCTAGTGGTAGGTGGTAAGAAGACTTAAAGAAGACCCTCATTAATCTTAATAATACCCGTGGAATATAGCCGACTATATTAATTCTTTGATGATTTGACTTTCTTTTGAAAACTGTCTTGTTTTATTTTACTGTTATAGAAGAATATATAAGGATACGTATAGTAGCAGTTATGTTAAGTAGTACTATTCAACGGAATTGAAAAATTAAAAGCAAATGGTAACATGTAATGAATAATAGAAAACGATATGATGTAATAAAAACAGACAAAATTTAAAAATGTTTTTATCGCCTTCTAGATAGGGAACTAGATAATTGTCAAGAAGCTCAGTAAGTCTATAACTTTGTTTTTTTTTTTTTTTTTTTTTTTACGGTTCACCTGATGTTAAGTGAATACCGCCGCCCATGGACATCTGCTACACTCGAGGGTTACAGATGCGTTGACAACCTTTTGAAAATTGGGCTCCGGCTACCTCACTCACCAGACGAAACGCGAAAGTATTTGTCATACTTCCGCTTTACGCCGGTCTTCTGTGAGGTCGTGGTACTTACCCGGACGGGCCTGCCCATTCGTGCAACAGCCGAGGCTGCTGCGTGGCCTTACCACCGTTTGTTTTAAATAATTTTGTTGCCGACAGTTTAACTCACGCATCGATCATATTCTGTGGACGTAAAGACCTGGGATTACCTACCTAAGTCAACCCGAAGGAAACTCTGAATTTTCGGGCTGAGAAGAATCCGTTGGTCTGTAGTTTCGTCTATTTTTCATTAAAAAGTGGCGGAAAGTGTTAATTATTAGTAGTTATAAATTAATACAGTACTCTTTCTAAAGTTGTAAGTTTCAAAAATTCATAAATAAAACATTATTAAAGGCTTTTAGCCACATGCCTGTCGTTATGTTAGTTCATATGTTGACCCTATACAACTTCCGTCGAGCCAATTAAAATGAAAGTCCATTGTAATAAAACAAGGTTAATCTATAGAAATAAAATGATAGAGGTCTGCCGTTGTACGTGCACCATGGAAAAACTACTGAATGGATTTAAATGAATCCTTTTAGTTTTATTTCTTAGACATAAGTCTATTTTTATGCAAGAATAGCAAATGTGCTGGCGGGTCATCTGATGTTTAGTGATAAACGCCGCCCATGGACATTTACAAACCACCCGTCAGGGTTGCAGATGGGTTGCCAAGTTTAAATAAAGTGGGCTCCAGTTACTTCACTCACCAGACGAAACACAGAAGTCCACCTTCGCTTCACGCCGGTCTTATTTGAGGTAGTGGTACCCCGTACCTGCCCATTTGAAAAATAAATACATAATACAAGAAGTACATTATGTTCATCACACAACATTTTGCTGTAGTGGCGAACGAACCCATAACCACTAGGACAAGTGACTGGTTCAATATCCACTACGTCAGTAATCATTTCATTGCTGTGGATTTGTGCGCCAACAACTAAGCCTCCACTGTACAAAGGTATTTGGGTATAGTTCGCGACCCCACGTCACATTGGCGGTCTTCACATATCTTTGAATTTTTTTTTTTATTAATGCTTCTAAGATATGCAAGTTTCCTCACTATGTTTTACTTCACGGCTGAGAACGCGATAAGTCAGCACCTTAAATTGCAACTAACAAGTTCATTGGTATCAGGGGTTTGAATTCGAAAATAGTTGTGGGATTTTTTTTGTTTTCAACGGATCGCTTTTTGTGAAAAACCTTCGAATAATTTCAAAATTTTAATTAATCTCCCGTTTCGTGCGTAGTGTCCTAACCTAAGTGCATTCAAGTTTTTATAATCGACACGAGGAGCAGCTGCGCGCGATTAAGAAGAAAATAGATCGATTCTTTTCTCGCTAAAACGCTCCCGCAAACATCGACTATTTCGGTTTGAGTGATATATCGCCGAGATTTCGTGTCAGATATTTGTCAAACGCAAGACCGAACCGAATCAGAGGGCGCACTCCTTTCTTATACGCTCAGGAGCATTCCTAACGAGCGTTGCCGTCGTTAAATAACTTATATCCCATCGTGAAGAAAGTTAATTTAGGTTGGAGATGGACCTTTTTAGGGTTCCGTATCCAAAGGGTGAAACGGGGTCCTATTACTAAGACTAAGACTCACCAGGCTGTATCTCATGAACCGTGAGAGTTTGTGAGTTGAAATTTTCACAGATGATATATTTCTGTTGCCGCTATAACAACAGATACTAAAAAATAGAATAAAAAAAATTAAGTGACGCCCTTTTTATAGATAATGGTTCGGAACCCATCGTGCTCGAATCCGACTCGCACTTGCCCCGGTTTTCGATTTTCATGTTATCAATGTATAATATAAATTATATAATTAAAAGGAAATTGAGTCACCGCATACTGTAGATCAACATGACATATTTATTGTCAGCACCTTGTACAACACATTGTTGAGATACGATTACATTAATCACATAATTGATGCTGTTAATACAGTCATTTTAATAAGCCGGTTCCTGGGTTTAATTAAATCAATATAGTTAAATTAATATTTAATATGTAAAAGCAACGTTTTCTCTGATAGAAAACTGCCAGTGTTAGAAGTAAGTCATAGCTTAGCCAGCTTCTAAATCTGTCCTCTTGATCTTGAACCATATTACCATTATGACTCGTACGTTAGTCGCTTAAGGCCATACCAAGCTCTAACATAGATCTGAGGTTAGTTCAGACTCTCTGTGTCACAATGAAAGTCTTCAACACCGATAGAGATATAGGGTTCGTCGTCTTTTCGCACGAGTCCAGCGAGTAGTAAAGACACATTTTGGAGGCCGAATCTCGGAGTAACACAGTGCGACTATCCTTGCTGGATTCACCCAGGCAGCTTCAGCCTAAAGGATGGGCAGAGGTGATCAGCGGATGGCAGACATCACGAGTGCTTCAGCTGAGCACATGTTCCAAATGTCGGTATTATCTGGATTTTTATGTGAAGATTTGGTAATCGGTCAAGCGGTTCACCGGGTGTTAAGTGATTAACTGTTTAGACCATTGGGGTGGCAGATGCGTTTGCAACTTTCAAAGAAGAAACGCCTACGTCTTCTAGTGCTTTCCTGGAGGACTCTTCCCGTTCGTTCAACGGTACAAGCTGCATTGTGGTCCTACTACGTTTACACAGTTAGTACCTTGCTCTAATTCAGAGCTGGTACGGTCTTTTCGCGTTTGTGTTATTAGCGGAACCACCGTTTGAAGTTACTCTGTGGTCAGGTGTTTAATATACCATGTATACACAAGTGTGTGGTATTTTTAACTGATAAAATAGGACAGAATACAATTGTAGAAATGTGATCTAGCTCAGTACAGTCCATTGTATTCGCCCTTGGAACCCTCTAAAGATAATTAACATTCCAAATAACAAAGTAGCTACCTATTCATTTATTCATCATAACATTTAAGAATCACTCCACGTCACATTACACTTGTGCCAGGGATAGACACCTTTATTCTTGTATTGTATATTCATAATACATAACTTGATTGAGTAAGACTTTCACTTGACTAATTACCCAATCACTGACATATTTGTCGGCCCGCTTGTTAACACTGAGTTTATTACTAATAGATAATCTGTCGATATCAAAGTCAGTTGCTAAATTTGCTAATCAGCCGCTAGCAACAGTTACAATAATTAATCACGAAGTCTATCGCTAATCTATCACCAACTGACGCAATCAACATTTGTCTATCACGCGGCCGTTTCCGTGAACTTGGTGATAGGATGACAGATTTATTAAAAATTAGCCTTAGTAAAATCCTATGAGATTCTTAGGAGCTTAGGCCACGCATTCTTACCACCACGCTTGGTGTGTATTGCACAGTTTAGATAGATTTCCTACTGGTGTGAATGAATCTGCTAACAAAATTTTAAATGGCTACACGAAAAACCGAAAACATTATGAAAATTGTACCTCGGGCGTGATAGAAGATCTTGTTATTAGCATTGACTTCCATTTCTCGTCATTAACATCACATGGCATCAACTGAGCATCAGTTCACAATTCCCAGATTTCGCAGTGATTAAATTTATTTTACTGGAACATATAGGAATAAGAAAATACACATTATTATAACAATTTAATTTATTATTTATATAAATATAAATTATAAAAATAATATATTTTTATAATATATTTATTAAAATAATCAACACAAACAATAGAGTTTGCTTGGTAACCGCGAACTAGGTCACAATAACTTAGAATTAAATTTAATTACAAATCGAGCTGTTAATACTGGTAAAGATGTCGTCAGGCTATAACGATACAATAGTGTATTACAACCGGTTCTTAACCTATGAAAAACAAACATTAATTGAAAATTTAAATATCTGTTGGTAGATAAAATTTTATATGGAAGAACCATTGCATTTCCACATGTAAGTGTGTACAATTAAGATACGTAAACTATTCACCAATAGAAACGTGTTGAAAAGTTACTGAATATCAACCGTGTACCCAGTCTATAATATGCATGCTCTTTGGCCGCTGTTTGTTCTTAGAAGCCGCGGGGGTGGGCCCGCTGGAGGGGCGAGGGGCTGCGGGCGAGGGGGGCGGGGCGGGGGGCGCAGATGCGCGCGCGCCGCCGCCGCCGTGACGAGACGTGACAGACATAAATCAATTGTCAAAACCACCAACTCAGTAATCTTGCGGCCTAATAGCGGGCGACGTAATAGCGTGGATGCGCCGTCATAATTCGTGGTCGGTACCACAGTTTGCACAAACATAATGGATATTATATAGGAAGGCGGCTGTATTGTAAATAAAAGTATACTAGAGAAATAAAAATTTGTTATGCTCCGAATGTTTTGAAAATTTTACAGATTTAGTATTCGTAAAAGTTACAAAATCTTTGGGTACTGGGTTAACGAACTCAATTTATGGATTCAATGTTCGTTTTAATATGCAAACTCGTATTAAGTAAACGTACTGTAATTTAAAGTTAACAAATATTCTTGTTTTCATTTAGAAAACTACTACTTCACTATCTGTCCCTTGAAGCCGCGGTTAATTTATATTAAGGTTAAAATAAAACTGATGGATAAAACAGGCTCATTTCCCCAAGGTATCCAATAAATTAGTTGGATACGTTAGTCAAAATACGTAAATCAAAATTTTAATAAATGACGGACATGTCAACACTAATCTATCGCCAACGAAGGGCGTAACAGTCCGTGTGCGATGCTCGCTTAATAAGCCCAAGTGGCGTTCCGACGACCACAAAAACTGTCGTTAAAACGGTGTACCATCAACGCTGGCGCCTACGCCGGCTCTTGCGTAAACTCGGGCTATTATAAACAATACACCGTGTGTATAGAGGCGAAAACCGCTTGCACTTGACCGAGGACGACCCCGCCAGCTGCGTTGCGCGCTGTCCAGAGCACTCGTGGGAGCCAATCGATTAGCTTGCTTGCAATTAATGCCTCAAGTGTTGTCATGTGTTCGGACTTACGATGTGACGGGGCGCGGTAAGAGTTTCACGCAGTGCGGTGCGGCTACAAAGGACGCCCGATGATGCTATCATTGGTGATTGCTCTGCTGTAGAAGAGTTTATCAACTAATACTAGCATTGGTAGAGCCATTTAGCAGCTTCTGTGTCTGATGAACCGGCACATTCGTGAAGGTACCACAGGTACTCAGGGATGAACGGAATCCTTTTGCGTACCTCCCTCGAGCCCAGTCCCAATAATGAATATTTCGAGTCATATTTTCGCCCATAAGGATCGGAAAGGAATTCCACTCGACCCAGTCTCAATAATAAATATTTTTGGTGATTTTACACAGTGACGTATCTAGTGTCAAACTAAGCACCATTACTTGTTTAAAGGGTACTAGATTCCTTTTTAAACATACATAAACATATATCTCTTTTGTAAATAAATAATTATTAAACATAAACACCCAGAATATTTAACACTATCCTCATCACACAGTATATCCAATAATGAAGTTTGCGCGTGTGGGTTACACGCGCTCACGTAAAAGAAGAGCTGTAGTCGTGGGTAGTGGCAGGTCTATGTGTTGATGTTCAAACAGAACGTTAGTCCTAATATCAACTGAACCGAATGCTCGTTTTCCACTTGCTACCACAAGCTTGCTGAAACAAGGAGTCGTTCTCAGTTATTTCAAAGGGGGGCTATACACATGCCGGGTACATCCTGGTGTTACGATTATTGTCCAATGATGACTCGGTGGCACCGTTGCTAAGCTATTGGCTTCGGCGTGGGGGGTGGTGGCTTCGATTCCCACGCGGGACAAGTATTTGTGTGATCCTCAGACCCACAGACAATTGTTCTGGTTCTTGGTGTTTGTTTCCCAAACAGGGTTGACGTCCGGCAGGCGGCCAGTCGTAAAAAACCCAAGCAAAACTTTTACAACATGATTCACATGTGCCAACCCTGTTTAGATGGGACAAGGGCAGTAGGATGTTGATGATGATGATGGGGGTAAGATCAGTAATCATAAGTTGTGACTCCTCATCGATATGAAAACATCTTTACAAATATCAAACTTTAAGAATATATTATAATTGTCATGTCCTATTTGTTTGTTCTTACGTCACACATAGCCGTGATAGCTCACTCTCCGGGAGCTCGCTTTTAATGCTTACTAATATTATAAACGCGAAAGTTTGTATGTATGGATGGATGGGTGTTTGTTACTCTTTCACGCAAAAGTTTAGTTTGTTACTCTTTCACGTTAAAGTTTCAGTATACTACTGAATGGATTTCAATGAAACTTTACAATAGTATAGCTTATACTTCAGAATAAGACATAGGCTATAATTTATTACATATTTTTATGTATATCTGTCTTTCTGTCTGAATGTTATGCCTTCAGCCTATTCTACGCAGACGTAGTCGCGGGCAGCAGCTAGTTCTATATATTCTAGCAACCTGTGTTCGAATCCCGATGACGTCACCAATGAAATTGTTAATCTTAAGAACCTATTTATAACGTCCCCTGCGGCGAAGGAAAACACCGTATGGAAACCTGCACATTTTCGTAGTAATAACAAAAAAAATATTTCGAAGGTATGTGAAGCCGCGCAGAGGGGTCGCCTGGTGGAATATGCCCATTACCCTTTGTAAAGGTGGCCGTTGCCCAGCAGTGTATGTAAGGCTGTTACTTTATTTTTTTTCACTTTAATTTCATATTATTTCATTTGTTGTACTATTGTTTGTTTTATGATAAGTTTTTCTACTCTAGGACTATGTTTCAAAGGGTATTTTTTATCCATTTACACAGTTTCTAACTTTAATAAAATATAAAACGGACCAAGTGCAAGTCAGGCCCGCGCACGAAGGGTTCCGTACGTACTGTTGTATGGGAGTATTTTGTTGTTGAAAAATTTCAACTGTCTATCACTTTTCATGAGATACAGCCTGGTGACAGACGGACAGATAGACAGACAGCGGATTCTAAGTAATAGGGTCACGTATCACCCTTTGGGTACGGAACCCTAAAAGATGTCTGAATGTAACTAAGCGATATGCTACGTTGAGACATTTTTCTTGCTCTATTAATATTACTCCTACTAAGAATTTAAATATACAAAAAATTGAACATTAAAATTTTTCTCTGTTAATCGTATAAGTAGGTACGAACGATTTACAACAAAAAGTGTTACCCGGTAATAATGTAAATTCTTTTAAAAATTTAAGATTGAAAAAATAAAACCATCGCGATAAGGAAATTAAGTAACATAGTTTGCGTTATGTTTTTGATTGATCGCATTGAGTTATCAACATTTCATAATGGGGCTATATTGAACAATTATAAAACTACCGGCCGCCTGTCATGCAATCCTAAGCGCACAAAAGATTTTGTGTGCGATACTCCATTACGTAGGCCAAACATTGGGCCCTCGCCGGGAGTATCGTGTTAAAAAAGTCCGGGCCACCTTGTGGACTCGGCAATGTCGGTGTGTTTACGCTACTCATAACATACTCTAACTATTGACTGGGTTCGAGTCACAGGCGCAAGCGTTTCGCTACTTGACTATATAATAAACCACCAACTCTGTTATAGCACAACTGGACCAGGAAAAGTCTAGATAAAGATCTAGACTTTTCCTGGTATAACAATTAAGTGAAGCTCAATAGATAGATACATTTTATCCATTATAACAGCAGAAAATAGAGGAAAAGGAAAAGGCTAAATGTATATCAGAGTAAAAGAAAGTTAATGATTTAGTTAGAACTAATTAAAAATTTACTTATCTAAGTAGATACAAACGTAAGTTACAAAACGTGTGTTAAAAAAAAGAAAATAGTAATGAAGATTAATATAAAATAAAGTGACTAAGATCAAACCACAAAATATATCTCATACCACACGTAGAACTGAAACTAAAATAACGGATACCTTTTACATAAAAAATTATAGTGTTGCGAATCAATAAATTGGACCACATTTTATAACAAACCAGAATTATAATGGTTTTTGTAACAATGATTACAGTAAGCCAACATTGAAAATTGTTGACCTTCGACCGAAACGCGATCTCTCGTGGCTTGGACCAAGTCAAACGCACCCCGATTCGTGAACACGTCAGTCAACGCACATCAATCACTGTTGGCGGCGACTGTGCCACTCATATTTCAGGGGTTGAGCACGCCACCCCGTAACCCTTACCGCTATACACATAAGGTCCATAATGACCCTGTCCGCCACGCGGTGCACCGGTCAAAAGGGTAGGCAGCCTTCCAATCGATTGAGTGGCTCGCTGTGAATTAGTCGGTTATAAATATTGTTTTAAATGGGTGCGGTTAAAGGGTGAACGATTGCTTCATAATGGAAACTTTTGGTGAATTTCCTACTGGCTGCTTACGCGAAACGTCGAAGAAATGCTTTTGTTTAAACTTGTGTGTACGTCATAGGACTGAAATGTGCCGTTGGTTGTTGCGAATACTTTTTTACAACGCCTACTCCCTGTTACAGGGTAAGCAGGGGATTTAAACATTTTGCAAGACTTTCGTAGTTTTAAATTTTCAAATGAGATAAAAAACTGTCAACTTCTTACCTTCATGAGACATAGCAGCTGCTTCTATGACGATTAAATAATTAAAAATGTATGTATTACTCTGGTTTGTAGAATGTTTAACGTTAAGGTTAGAAAGTTAACGATATAGACGAGGTATAGTCTATAACAAAATAACCAATTTGCAATAATACAATTCCAAGCGACTTTTAAATTTCAAGGCATCTGTGATATTTTTTTTTTATATTAAATATGTTTCTTCTTTTATCGAATACTTCACTCAACGTCACTGACACAGTGAATATATCTAAAATTCAACTTTTTCAACGCCGTAATCAAACACGGAGCTATCGGGCATTCGTATGTCACTGGACGCATCTGTCGACCCGTGCGTCGACGGGCGACGTCCCGTCCGAGTCTCCACTCGCCTTGATTGATTGATACCACAGTTGACGCACTTATTAGGCGGCCGATGAAAGAGAATCCAACTGTACGGACGTTTCTAATTTAATCCGCTTCCGTTGGGCTGCATCTCTGTAGGGACGGTCGTGGCGATTGAACTGCCGCGCTGATCCTAAGCGATGTTTCTAAGCGCGGCGTTGATTGCGGGAAATCGATGATAGCCTCGGTATCGATGTCAAATTGATGATGTTACAGAGAATGGGCTTATCGGGCTCTATCTACGAAATAGCCGACTTTTAAAACTGGTACAGTGTAGAGATTTAAATTATTGATTTTATGATATAGATAAAACGATTATATCTATATATATAAAAATGAATCCCTATTTCCCTTGGTCACGTCATCACGCGTGGACGGCTGGACCTATTTCGCAAATTCTTTTTTTATAATGTTCCTTGAAGTAGGAAGATGGTTCTTACGGAGAGAAAATTTTTAAAAATTGCCTGACAAAGTCTAAAACCAACACTTTTCTATATTCCCGTACAAAAGATTCGTAATAATAACTAAAAGTCAATTTGAACTTTAATACCACACCATAAAGTTTAAGTGTTAGTGGAGGGGTTCCGGGAAGGCAAAACAAGTGACGGACTGCGGTAAAAAAATGTCACTTGAAACAAACATAGTATAAAACAAAGTCGTCCCGCTGTCTGTCTGTCCCTATACGCTTAGATCTTTAAAACTACACAACGGATCTTGATGCGGTTTTTTTTTTACTAAATAGAGTGATTCAAGAGGAAGGTTTATATGTATAATACATTGCACCCGTACGAAGCCGGGGCGGGACGCTAGTTTTTAATAAAACTGTTGATCATAAAATTAGATAAATGTGACAATTTCAACTGTTTAACTATCACGGTTCATGAGGAAAAGTCTGGCGACAGACGAACGGAACAGACAGATAGACAGCGAAGTCTTAGTAACAGGGCTCCGTTTTACCCTTTGTGTACGAAACGCTAAAAAGTGGGTAGGACAAAATGCAGCATTAATTAATTAAATCAAATTCCATAGTTTGGGCGCTTCAAAGCACATTAAATAAATAATTTAAACATTATAAAGAACAGAACTTTTGTCCGCAGACCATTTCGATGGGATAATCGTGAGGAATTTCCCATACACGGCCTTATTTAGTGGTAGGGTTTTTTGACTATCAATAAGTAAGTGTATGCTTCTATATTTAATAAAGACATTTTGAATTTGACTTCGACTTTGATTTGTCTCCACTTTATTCCTAACTCGGCACCTGATTTTCTAAGCGTTAGAAACGGATTCCATCGAAAAGATTATTCTCGAATAAATCCGTTCGCTATCCGCGATCGCTTGTCACGCGTCAATCAGATATCAATCATACGCGGACCGAAATAGACGTGTCGCGTTTCACAACAGCTGCGCGTGGAAAAACAACGATAAGCCGACTCCGCTTGCCCGACGTCGGTTTTATTCGAGGCATTGAAATGACTGAACCGCCGACACAGATTCGTACGAAATACACACATTATGGTAAAAGGCATGCATTAATTGGTCAACAGTATAGAAATAAAACCGTTTAAAAACTTTTAAGTTAAACGGTTTTATTTTATGTGCACTGAAAACTACAATATTGTATTGTCATCTAAATTAAATGTGTGTACCAAATTTCAGATCAATCTGACAACGGGAAGGTGCTTTAATTTCAATTTCTAATTTTTACCCAAATAAACAAATAAATTCCGTACGGGTCGAGCTAAATAAAACCGTTTAATAATACAGAGTTTAAAATATCGGGCACGTCCCTACCGTCATATCACCTCAATTTCATCGGGTGAACTGCTTGCAAAGACAAAAAGCATTGTTGCAACAACTATGCAAAAGGTCAGGGTATTCCGGCAATTGGTCAGCTTTTATTTGTTAGGAAATAGCATCTAATTGACGTCAACTCATATATTTTGGTATTAATAAAACTAAAGCAAGCTTCAGACCAATTGTGTGTATTTAATATGTTTCTAAGATCTTTGCTTGGTTGTGCATAATTATTACTTTGACGTGCTTAACACAAAAAGTTAACTAAGATTTTTTTCTATTTTTTCTCATTAATATGTAAATAACATTGACCAATTACCAAAATTAATTGACCAAATGTGACCGCTTAATTTAAGCCGCCAAAATTTTTCTGACGACCTTGGATTTTTAAAATCTTTGTAGTTAGTGTCAAAATTGACCAATTGCTAAAAAAATACTAACCATTTTTGACCATTTTGTGACCAATTAGGATCAACCAGAATTTAAATTTCAAAATTTTGGGCCGCTTATTAGATGAGGCCGAATATTATATATACTTTTTTGTGCACAAATTTACATAATGAATCTTATTTTAGCACTGCACTAAATCTTCCCCAATTGTTGATTCAGTGGCTCAGGATCGAGTTTCGTGGTAGTCAGTGGAGGCCTATGTCCAGCAGTGGACTCAAACGAGCTGAAATGATGGTGATGACGATAAATTGTTGATTCATCTTGCATATACATATATCACCAGGTCGAGAATAGAACTCCTTGGATTTCAACCCGTCTCAGCGGGCGCGCCACCCGACTGAGGATCTGTTCGCGTCGAGTTGCAGCAGAGATATTTATCAAACGCGTCATACCTGCAGCGGTACGGTGTGCAAGGCGGCCAGCGGCAGTTATTCCAACCCGTCACTGTCAGCGGGGATTGATGGACGGGGATATATCTGGAGCGGTTCTTGCCCCCCTCCCGCCCCCCGGCCACCTTCGGACGTGAGCGTCCTTCCGTCATACGTAATTGACGAGCGGAGCATATGCGCATGAAGGAACTCGCCCCGAGACGGAATATATTTGAAACGCGTCTGAACGTACGTTTTGTGGTTTGCTGAGCGGAATCACTGGAGAATATTTAGACCTATTTAGGATTTCAATACTTTAGTTGAAACTGATGAATTTCATGTTACTGTCTTTAGCGTTCCACGTGATTACGTATTCTAATTTCGGGGTCGTGGGTTCGATTCCTACACGGGACAACTATTTGTGTGACCGACAGATAGTTGTTTCGCATGCGCTTTCTCCGGCGCTTGTCCCACTTAGGTGAAGTTATCGCTAGTTGCGTTAACCCTCCTTGGGAATAAGCCAGATCCACACTAGTACTTGCCCGAGTCACACTAATACTTGCCCCATGTGGAAATCGAACCCAGGACACCTGGCGACGAAGCCAATAGCCAGATCCCAATAATGTCACCTTGTACTGTGGTAGGCCCAAGCAACAGCTTCCGCTTTTGCAGGAATGGGCAGGCTCTTCGTGGGAAGTACCACGGCCTCACAGAAGATGGGCGTGAGTGGAAGTCGCGAGTCGCCTAGTGAGTGAGAAAGCTGGGCCCCACTTTTTGAGGGTTTTCAACGCATGTGCAAGGTTATTGACGGTGGTAGTTATTTAACATCAGGTGAACCGTCTCCGTCTGCTCGCTTGCTAATTTTTTACACGGTCATTGGTATCTGATGGATCTAATAAAACATGTATTAAGTAGTCTATAATATCTACCTACTGCATTTCCATTATTGTGGAATATTTTCAATGTAAAGGATGTTATGGTATGGATAAGTCATGAGAAGGAAAGTCATGTGAGAAGAATAATGATGAATATTAATGAGGTTCGAGGCAGTAAAACTAGAGGAAGCCTGAGAAGATTCGGATGGGTTGTGAGAAGAATGATATGTCTGTGAAAGGGGTGAGTATTGAGATCACTGCTGAAGTGGAAGGAAAGGTCACGTTGTGCCGACCCCACCTAGCGTGGAATAAGGGCAGGAGGAATAAGACGAAGATTGTTCATGAAAAAAAGGATACATTCCCAATGCCGAATATCAAATGACCTACATTTCGCGGTGAGACGCGTCATCGCGAAACGCACTAGTTTATTCACACGAGACCGGCCGATGATGGATGGTCGTAGCGGATGGTCACCGTCACCTCTCGTCCGGCAGCAGACGCCGGTGTGGGCGGCGCGTTCCGCCCTGAATGCGAACTGACGAACGCCATTAAATGACGAAGGCAGCGGAGCGTTAAATGCGGTGAGTGCTGCAGCTATCTAAGAGATCTGTTTTCGAATTTATTTCGGAATAGTTCATTACGGTGACAGTAACATAAAATAGGTGCACTGCTACCGGGTATGGAAATATTCGCCGTGGGGCTACGTTCTTCTCGCGCCTTTTTTAAAAATATTTTCTCCATTGTTGTATCTGTAAGGTAATCTCTCTTTAAGAAAACTTTCTTTAAGGAATAACTTCAAGGTGGTTATGGATGTCCATATGCGGTGATTGTCCAATATATTCAGTAGTTGCTTGATCCTTTTCCGTTGTGTTTCATAAAAATATTTGTAGATCCCCTTTTGCCCGACTGTGCGACGCAAAGGAGGGTTAACGGCCTATGTAAGCATTTTTGATCTTTGTGGCGCTTCAAGTACGCTTCAAGCAGAGTCAAGGTTTTTGACTTTTAAAATATGGGTACTGGTTTTAAATACAAACTTTAAATGCCTATCGCGACTTAGCAAATAGAGCGATTTAAAATTTCACTACCTTTCCTTATCATGAGAACATCGTCTTCTTTAAAAAAAAAATACTAGACAATTTCTTCCTAAAGTTTATTAGTGCAATGAGATAGCTTAAAACTATTATTTTAATCAAAATTTTTAGATTCTATTACACCATGACGGCAATGATACGAGTTGACGTCAAAACAAGTCGTAAAAAGTAAATTCTAGAGAAATTTTCTCAGTGTTAATTGTCATTCAACGCACGTATGAGCAATCAGTGGTAGCATTTGTTAATAAAATATGAACTATTTCAAATTGTAGTTGCGAAATTGTGGTTCATATAAAAATAGCTAAGTACACCGCAGACAATTAATAGCGGACAACTCAAAGTAACGAAAACAGTGTAACCACCTCGCCCTCAAGCGACCGGTGGCGGGCGGGTCACAAAAGTAGACAAATGACAGGCCCTCAAGAGCATCAATCCGCTTATTACGGGCCGCCTCAGAGTGAATCATTTATCGCGCGATTCGAATCCGGGCTATTTACCCAACGACGGGGTTGCGGCGCCAATCAGTCAGCGCGATAGTGGGATTGACTGGCGGCCTTTGTCCGGGCCACCGGTCTATATTTCAGCGCCGCCCGGCAGGTTGGGTTGCGTCTATTTGTTCTGTTTTAACTGGCGTCCTTTTTGCCTGACTTAGCGGATAGCACCTCATTTTTGGACCCTGCTTAGACCGTGAATAAACGTTACTTCTGGCACAACGACTGTTTTTTTTTAATAGAAAAGGGGCTCACTGATGGTAAGTGATTACCGCCGCCCATGAACACCTGCAACACCCGAGGGCCCACGAATGCGTTGCCGGCCTTTCAAGAAAAGTTGGTTCCCCATCTATTGCTTGTGCTTTTGATGTTCACAACTACAATACCGGTCTTCGTGTGGATTTCGTTTGCACAATCACACTTCAGGTTTAATGTGTTTAGAGATTACAATTTTGTTTAATGAAGCTCCACTGGAGGGCGAAGCGCTTTTCCCTTCTTGTCAGACGAATGAACTAGGAAGACTGACTTGCATTGACTTGTTTAATTCAACAATGTATAAGTAGCAAAATTAGGAACAAACACGTTTATTTGTTGCGTTTATTAAGAAAATATTTTAAGAAGTAGGTACTCGTATAAACTAGCAATGTCATTTTGTTTGGGTACGACAAAACAAAATGGTTAGTTCATGTTTTTTTTTTATAAAATTTTAACTGCTACAACATAGGGTCCCAGATGCGTTGACAACCTTTTGCGCTTCGGCCACCTCACTCACCAGACGAAACGCGAAAGTATTATACTTCCACTTTACACCGGGTTTCTGCAACAGCCGAGGCTGCTGCGTGGCCCTACCACCGTGAGACATACATAGTAGTATTTCTTACATAGTATAAATCAAAGTCGTTGCGCTGTCTGTCTGTCCCTATGTATGCTTAGATCTTTAAAATGACAAAAAGTATCTTGACGTGTTTTTTTTTACTAGATAGATTGATTCAAGAGGAAGGTTTATATGTCGGGTCGCTAGTGAGATTTTGCAAATCAACTTATTATTACAATCGTAACTTTATTAATTAATTGCATAGGCGATGGTTTTATTTATCCGTACAAGGAGTTAAAGCTACTTTTAACAAGTCGAAGTATGTACGACCTTTATGTACGTATGCACAATTTTTAGTGTTTTAAAGTACATAATACTGATTCTAATTGACTACAAAATTCAACTTTTCAAATTAATAAGCAGACAAAAAGTTCATCGCAATTTTGTTTTTCGTATGCTTAGCGCCTTTTTTCAACTCAAATTTCCGACGATTTCTTTTACATTATCGCTAAAAATAACTAATTGAAATATTTCTAACAGCTTAAATTTGCTTACAGGTAACTGATATTAAACATGGCCGAATTTTAAAAGAAATTTAGACAATACACTATTAATTATTTGAAATTTGGCTTCATACTTTCTTCGTCGGACAAAAAAATCCTATTTGCCTTTTACAAGAGTTTTAAAGAACGAAGCTTTGAAGCCTTCTAAGCAGAAGGATCAATTGAAAAAAATTCACTCAGATGAAATAGGTAAAGATTTGAAATACTTTCAAAGAAATTTATACGGAAGACACCCTGAGTAGACAAAATGTTCACTTTGACGTAACAAAGAGATCATAATAATGATTTGCAATTGTCTTACAATATCTCGCTACATATAGTAAAATCCGGAAAATCATATACTATAAAGTTATTACTGTCAGTCGTTGAAGAAGTTTAAAAAATTGTATTACAAACCTTCAAATGTTTAAACACTTCAAAGGCATATTGATGTAATGAGTTACGAAGTGAAAGCTTCTAGAGTATTTTTTCGCAAACGACCCAATTCTTTATACAGCTGGACGAGAAGACCTTGTATGGTAATAAAGTATATTATTAGCATATATTCGGTTTATTATGAATGAAGAAAAGTACGAAGAAATATATGCGAAAACTTTGACAAGGGACACTAAAGGCGAATCAGTTTTTAATATTTTGAACGATTACTTTTCATGGATAAAGCGATCGTTTTATCAAATATAATATCAGTAGCAACATATGGGGGAACCAACGTGCTATGGTGCTATGGTGCTAGGGTGATTTGTATGCCACTTAAAACGAAATGTACCTGGGGAGGTAGTTATCAATACAGTAAGTTAACCATTGACATTTAGTTGCCAAAAATCTCAGTATAACATTACATTAAACTCCTCAATTTGTCAGTAAAGCGAATTAAAAGCGATGCGCTGCATACGTGATAGCATCACACAGCCGTGGGAAGAAAATGACGAGATCTTTCATCAATACCTTCTTAACACTGAAGTATGATGGCTCTAGAAAGGCTTACGTCTGCCGAGAATTGTTGCTCTTCTTGACAGTGTTTTGGAATTTGGAATTTTGTCAAGTGCAAACCAGACAATGCCTATTTAACAGATTTATTCAGTAAATTTAATGAGGTTAACTTGCAGTTACAAGGTAACAACATAAATATGATAAAAAAATCTATAATTTCAGCATTTCTTGCCAAAATTAAATTAACAAATATTGGATGAAGCAAATATTTCCACTTCTCCAAATTGTTACAGACTGCCAACCAATGAGGTTTTGACTGTTTTGTATATAGATGTATTTATTACATAGGTAATCATTTAAATATATAGATTTCAAATGGAGATATATGAGCTTTGGCATAATTAATATTTTATATGAAGAAGAAGTGTTTAAAATTGTATAATACAATATGTGTAATGCAACATATAAAATACAATAACATAAAACCTTCATTATTTAAGTTCTTGTTGTACCTGTTGTCATAAAGTTAAAAATGTTTTATATTATCAGGGGTTAGTATGTATTTAAACCAAATGAAATATTCCGTGAAATTGATTGATTCTCCTAAAATTTGTATTTTATATTGAATCTGGAATTGATGAAAGATGAGTCCTCACGTGTAAATATAATTTCATCGGATGGGAACAATACTCAGTTAAAATATCCTCAGGTCAGACACTAGCTGACAACCAAAACCTTTAAATCGTTTGTGTCCCAGAATGGGACCAATTGAGCAAAACGGTCGAATATTTGTCGAAAACGATGCATCACAAAGGTTCATACAAAATCTTGGTCGTAAGATCTGGTACTAAAGGGCAAGTATTTGAGCAGATATACGCTCTGAAACCTGAAGTCACGACAGCCCCAGTCGCGTTCAAAGGCGACTCAAATCGCGAGCGACTCCCGCTCATTTCCATTAAAAACATAACAAATATGTGGCGCGTAAATCAAACTATCCATCATCGGGGTGAGCCTTTGCATAAATTCCGTGGAAATGGCGCCCCTCGGGAGCCCCCGAAGCGGGTTTTGTTTTATATCGCCCATTAATTTGGCGATATAAAACAAAACGTCGTATTAATTAGCGCCATTATTAGATGTACAATGACAGACAGCGGTGGGCCGGGGACGTTTGTCTTATTCAAATGATGCGCGCAAAAGGGTGAACGTACGTCCAAGAACTTCGTAATGAAACGCTACGGAAACAATCCCTTAATCAATCCACATTTATATAGTCAATTTTTCACAAACACTCATTGTTAAAATAAGTTGATACTTACTTATTATAACTTATTATGATGATTCATAACAGTAAGTTTTATAGTAATAGACAAGAAGCGTCCAAAGTTTTACAAGACACGAGTTGATCTGAAGAATTACACAATTACGAAAAATAAATTTAGGTTTGTTTTGAGCACTTGCATTATATCTTAGATCTTTTTAATCAATTTTAGTGTTGTAAGAAAAACAATTTCCACTTATTTTAAAGGTTATCAAAGGTTAGCAACGGCAACCTCTCAGTTGTTATAAATGTTCTTGGGCTGGTCGTTTGACAACTTTTCACATAAAAAAGTTAAATAAAGTATTAAAATTACTTTAATGGTAAAGCGTGTAGCCAGTAATTCAATTCTGTATATACGTTATCTAGCTTTCTGTACTTTTAGCACCAAAGAAACATCCCACTGTGGTTGTTGGTCAACTTTTGGAGGAAAATTTTCAATTATCATTTCAGATTTTGAATCAACCTACCTGATCATTTAGCCAGTGCTATTACAATGACTATTTGTACGCTTTTTTTTATTTATTGGGACATAAAGCACTTATACATTATCAATTATACATAAAATGGAATTTCTAATTATTAAACTAAACGTATAACCAACACCAATGTCCACAAAATAATATTAAGTGAAATAAAATAAAAAGAGCAAGTCGGTTCCTAGCCTAATTTGCGTATTACTTTTTGAGTATTAGTGTAACCATTCTATTAAATTGATTTTGGGAAAGTGAAAACAAAGTGTTTTATTCAAATATTTGTACCATGGCTTCAACCGTAGAAACGGTTCCTGCGTAAGGGTGGCGTTTTAAATTATTAGTCTTTTATTTATCTGAAGAGTTAAGGCCATTCTGCATTTTGTCGCTAGTGTGTGTATCGCATAAGGTTGTTTCGCATTATGTAATGTTTATCATTTCTTTCAATAGAATGTAATTGTCTTCAGAGTAAGAAGATAGGCCTTTAGTTCTCTAGAGCATTCTAGAGCAGATTTCGAGGTGAACGTAATACTTTACGGATTATAAGAATTAAAAGAATCCATACGTAAATAAAGAGTCCGCAATGACATCATCTACTCTACTCTGACGTTATCTGTGGCAATCGTAAACATCTTCGACCAGTCTCCGGGTAAAATATGCATCTTTAAAAAAAAACTTTTATAGAACAAGTACAACACGTTCTTTAGAATAGTTCGTCATCGCTTTTGAAATATCAATAGGGCGTCATTTTCGTTTTAAAACATAACAGTGAATTACTATGTAAGTGTTTGCTACCAGTAGTTTTTATGATACCGTTCAGAAAAAAAATGTTGTAATGTTATGAATTATATTTTCTGTATATGTTTTATCATAAATACTACGAATTTGCGGGAATTAGCAAGATGTGAAATAGGAGACGACATTTTTTTTACTTCTCTGTGCAAGAGATCTATATATTGAAGTAGATTTCTTTGTAACTTTACATGCAAAGGAGATAAGATTTAATGCCAGTTAATAACAGATGGCGCTAGTGGAAAAGTTGGAGGCACATTTCACATCAAATGTTTGAAAACTATTTTTCACATTTCTTATCTATTTGCGCCCAGATTTTTTTATTTTGAATATACTGTTTTTATGCTTGCAGTTAGCAGTTTGTCATGTGTGTACCAAATCTTTAATATCACGATCTAAACAACAACTTTTTGTTAAAGTATGTTATCAGAATAAAACCTCTCTATAAAATGTATAACAGAAGACATCACCCATTTTAATTGCATCTTATTTTTTTCTCTTAATTTGGCTAGGCTAGGAACTTTATATAGGGTAGGAACGGACTTACTTTTTTAACGGTGGTAGCGCTACGAAGCAGCCTCGGCTGTTGCACGAATGGGCAGGCCCGTCCGGGTAAGTACCACGACCTCGCAGAAGACCAGCGTAAAGTGGAAGTATGACAAATAAAATTTCGCCTTGGAGTGTAACCTTTGACTATAACCTTCTAGTGTAGCAGATGTCCATGGGCGGCGGTATTCACTTAACATCAGGTGACCCGTCTGCTCGTTTGGCAACTATTCGCATTTAGCATCTATTAGGATTTAATTCTAATTATTTATATCGACCCGAATGACGTTGTGAATAGTGAACTGTCTGTTACGTCAGAGTCTGTGGGCTCGATTTTCACTTTTGAAAAAAAAAATTGATAACCATAGTCTTTTTCTAGTATCTAGGTGTTTATATTATGTATTTATTTACAAAAGAAAATTATTCTTGAGTATATTTATCAGTTGCAGTACCCTTATTACAAGGTTTGCTTAGTTTGGGACTAGATCATGATTTGTAAAAATGTTTCCTGAAGTATTTTTAGTTGTTATGTTATATTATACTTATACTTATTTTTCCATAATGGGTGGTAACGGAGCGTTTCAACTATACTAAATGAAAATATAATCATTTTAGGAAATCCACAACTTTCTCGAGCATTTAGCTACCTCACTGAGCGGATCTATCAATGGGCGAAAGCATAAAAAAATTTTTCCTGTAATTTTTTTTAATGGATAAAAAACTAATTTTAGTCTGTACGTTCTACCCAACAGCGGTAGCGGGCTTTCAAGTGTTTGAGTGACGTACCGTCTGTCTCTTCCCCGCTAACCTTCGACGACTTTCATTGCCGCTTTTCTTCTGCTGTGAGCAATCTCGTTACTGGGCGGCGAGAAATGTACGTGGCAATATTTATTCTGTCGCCGCGGCGTGTAAAATTCGCAAACAGATACAAATGACGTCATTACGATGACAAAGGAGAGGTCTCCTCAGAGTTGAGACGTCTCGTTCAGTGATTTCTAAGTGTTGGGTCTACGTTAAGCGGTTTTCACGTCTTTGTGTGGAATCGAATAGTGAAATTTGGATAAAAACTGGTAGAAATGTTCATAATTAACCAGAAAAATTATAACTGGATGTTTGACATATCATTTAGAGAGTAGCTGCTAAGACAGTAATACATCTATGAAATTTTTGATTGCTTTACATTAGAAGTGTGGAATGGTGTTGTCTAAGTCTTTTAGGGTCTGCCGAACTAATCAAGGGCACAGTCCTTTGGCCAGCATGAGTTCATGGATGTAGGGCTTAAAAGGAAAAGAGTTAAAATCCTTATCAAAAAAATCGCAATAAACAAAATTTGTAATATACGCATATTTATTATATCTGAGTTACCAGTAAAAAATTATATTTTTAACAAAAGACGAGTATGAAAACTCGACACTACACTGAAGAATTTAGGTTTGTATTCCGTTTATTATCTTTACTTTTTTATTTCCCTTTCTGTTAACCTGTGTGAGAATCGAACCCACGACCACTGGCATCCAAGCCAACACCTTAGCAACTACTATACAGCGTCACCATATTGTTATATTAAGAAGTACCTACATGTAGAATCGTCATTTATGACCAGTAGGAAATGAAAAATAGTATTGCGACAAAACGAATTCGTGAGATATTTTTAATTCTTACTGGACTACAAAATCCTTGTTATCGTTTCCGTTTACAGCAAGCGGCATCCAGCATCCGTGTTCTGCAACTTTTACTCACTGACGCACTCGTTTATATGTTCTCCAATGCTACTTATTTTTATCAAATAGTTTTCTGGTTATCATATAACGCGTGTTTTAAATATTTAATTAAAACGCTTATAACAACTATATTTTTATGTGACTGTAAACATATTATGTTCATATGTATCATACAAGAAATTTATAAATTGTTAAATAATCTCTCACATATAATCAATTTCTCAGTAGGTACATTTCTTAAGTTGTCGTGGGTTCGAGCCCTTACTGGGGCAAGTAATTGTTTGAGCAACAATTTCGTTTATCTGACTATTGGCCTACTTTTAAATTTTATTTGTAAAAGTAACAGCCTATACATGTCCCACTGCTGGGCAAAGGCCTCCTCTATAGAGAGGGTATCAGGGCATAGTCCACCACGCGGCCCCACTGCGGGTTGGCGGACTTCACATATCTTCGAAATATATATTTTTTTGGTATTATTTCGAAAATATGCAGGTTTCCTCACGATGTTTTCCTTCACCGCGGAGCACGTAATAAGTCAGCACTTAAAGTTAAAAACTTCATTGGTGCCGGCACCGGGGATCGAACTCAGGTTGCTCGAGTATATTGAATTAAAGGCGAGCGCCCGGACACTGAGCTATCACGGCTTTATTTGTCAACTAACACATTATTCTAATTTCTAACTCGATTTCATATAATGTATAACTTGTTCGAAATAAATGTCATGTTTGTAATATATTTCAAAGTACTATACTCTTCATTCAATATCGGCGTTCCATCCTTATCTACTTCATCCGAGAAGGTCGCGCCTTATCTAGAGAACAACTAATCGACAGAAAAATGCATTACGCCTTATCGTTAATCAATCACCCGCCTGGTGTATTCTGCCGCCTATCGCTAATGATACACAATCAACGTCGATTACGGATAGTCCATATCAATACTTCGCCACCAATCCAACGATGCGTCATTGGTTCCAATTACTCTATTATGTGGCGGTGTTACTCTCTATCTTTCTTTCTACTGCCTTTATCCCACCTTAGTGGGTACGGAACAACGTGATTCATGTGGTTAATTGTATTGACTAAGTTTTTACGACCAGCCGCCTGCCTGACCAACTCTTCTTGGGAATATACACCAAGATCCAAACTTCACACGGGACCCCCGGTTTCGACGCCAAAGCTACAAACGGCCTATAGCGAAAAGCGTAGTTTAACCCCTAGGCTTACGTTTGGGCATTGTCATTCATCAAAATTGGCGAAGAACGTTCAAACCTTTCAAAGTAGTTCAAACTAATGTCCATGGGCTGTGATCTTACTAAGTTTTGTGTGTGATTTGCTAAGTTCTTTTATAAAAAGAGGACGGAGAAATCTTTTCCTCCTTTTGTTAAGAACTGACACGCAATGATAGACTTTGATACTGATTTGATCGTTTAGTAGTTTTATAACTTAATCATTAAGTCAATCCATTATAATCATTTCGAAACACTAGCTTTTAAACCGCCTGTGATTGTGTGAGCGTTAGTAATGTGAGAAAATGAAAATCCGTAAACTCTGCCCACCCCTCTGGGTTACACGAGTTAGTTTTTATGCGTTATAAATGAAACAAATTTTACGGATTTATCGCGTTTATTTTTAATTTTAATTCCCGACGTTTCGAACCCTTTACAGCGTTCATGGTCACGGGACAGAGTGAGGTGTTAGACGTCTGATTGTCATAGTTAACCCGGGCTACCGTCAGTTTTTGTATTATTAATTTTGTGTCCGATCTATGCAGAGGGAGCTAATTATATCTTGTCTTGCAGTAGTGGTTCGTTTGGGCTTAGATTTAATTTTATTGATGACAGAGTAAAATCCCAAGCTGATGGTAGTACCCTCTTCTCTATTGAAATTAGGGTGTTTTTTAATTTCAATAGCCTCTCGAATCACCCTTGGGAGGAATCGGTGTTATGCGTTTATAATTGTTGCATATTTCTTTTGTAAGGTTATGCAACAGCCGTATCTGTTGCACGAACGGGCAGTTTCGCCACGTGAAGTACTACGGTCGTACAGAAGACCGGCGTGAAGTGTGTGTTATACTGTCAAGTCTTTTTTAAAAGTTGACAACACATCTAGAACCTGACCAGTTTTGCAGATTTTCTGGGCAGCATCTATCACTTGGCATCAGGTAAAGCGATTCGCTTTCAGTTCCCTTGCCACTTTCTCACATAAAAAAAGAGATTGTAAGATATCCAAAGACCAAAATTTAAATAGTTTTTTTTTCTCTCTTTCCTTTACGTAAAATCATACTAACTTTTTATAAAAGAATAATATGTTTATAAAAATGCAGTATTGGTAATTCTGAAACTACTAGATCGATTGTACCTACCATAATTATATTTTACTTAGGGGAAAATTACACTATCCTACTGTAACAAGATTATTATTTAATTTAAACGGAAGTAATCATAAAGTTATCAAGATTTGTCGATGAAATCGGGAAAAACCAAACAGCTGACATATTTGATAGGTTTACCTACGTCTAACCCTTTTTGTCTTATCTTTGTGTGGTTAAATATAAATTATGCTTAGTACACATTATTTTAGTCTATATTATTTACATTTACTTACTTATTTCACATAATGATAAGATACTTATTCATAAAGAATATTATCATGAAACTGGAATTAAGGTAATAGAAAACTAAGTCAAATGAAGTGACACCAATACAAATTTTAGAAAAAACGAGAAAATTTATCAAGAATTGCTTAGATAGAGGCTTTTTCCATTTTTATTTGCTATACGAATTTAAATCCTGTTCTTTAAGTAATATTCACTAGCCAAGAGATGAAATTGTTTAAATTAAAACCGACAGTCTTCGAAACTATTTTCGTGACAGCCTTATATTTTGTGTCCTCATAGTGTTTGACAAATTGCTGAAAGGAAGGCTATGGCAGTTGACTCTTAAAACTAATCGCTTTTTTATAATCAGATTTTGCCGAAATTCGGTAGCTAAGTCAGTTTATTGTATCATATTATATATGTAATATGTTGGACATTTAAATGTTTTAGGCAGGTTGCATAAAGATAGGATATTAGTCATGGGTTTAAATAATAGGATAATGCACCAATAAGCTTTCTTGACTGCATACAGAAGGTAACTTTGTGTAAGTGTTAATGTCGTGGTTTTCCGTTTTTTATGAAGTTTTTCATCAACTTTATTCATATTTCCGTTTCATTGAAAATTGGAAAATGGTCTTTATTTATCTAATTTTCTCCAGATTATGTTTATATGTTACAATAGTGGTGGGTATGATTAAATAAAAGAGACATAAAGTATTTAACATATATATTTCTTTGAGCTTTTAATTGCATTTTGAAATACAACATAAAAATATTAAATAAGATTATTTAATTTGGTAAAATCAATAATTCAACACCGTTTATTTCTCGTTAATGAATGAGCAAAAATCGTCTCATCAGAGCTAGCGTATACATAATATTTGTCGTAGGTTTCATTAATTATCGTTAAAATGATAAGATCCAACGATTCCGAACATCACTCGTGTGAAACCCGCTCGTAAAATAACCGCCAGTAACGAAACGAAGAAACATACGAACAGAAGATTATGAACAGACAGACAGGTATAGTAATAACTATCGACAGACATTCCAATAAACTCAATAAAATAAAATAGAAAAAACAAGCAAACAGCAAATAGACAACGAAATCGGTTATTTTACGAGTGCGCGTCTCACGTGGAATCGTTCGACATCTCCCGAAACTTACTTTAGACAGTTTACAATATTTTTTTTTTATTATTTATTAAATATAAAAGAGTTTTCCACTCGCTAGTACCGTATATACAACTCGTATATCTTGTTGTTTAAATTGGAAGAATTCTCTCGTTACATTGTTTTCGAATGTACCTAGCCGTATACGTATGTCGTCGTCCTTTTAAACAAATGAAAAATATTGTATAACGTATTATCACCTCTCTCTTTCCCTCCTAGCATAGCTTGGTTTGGACAACCGAATAACGCCGGTACAATGGTATACAAGTGTTCACAGTAAGGTCGCCTAATATTACGTACTTACCACTAAATAATAAATAGCGATCTCGCGGTGAGAGCGTACGGGCCTAGAGCGTATTTTACACTAAGGAGATTGTTATATTGCATCGAATGACGGATCACGGCGCGCTATGTACAACGCCCTGGGCCGAGCTGAGATTGGATCTCCGAGATTGCGGGCTTAGGCCGTCGATCGCCACTCGCGAAACGAAACCATCAAAATATACATAGAACAAACTAATTCAGCCAAGCCTAACTCCGGCCCGCGCGAGGGGAAACCAAGTGGCGCGGCTAAGAGTGATATCGCAACAATTCCAGTTCCACAGTGGGACACTGAGAGTTGGCGCGCTTCGACCTTCGGCGGAGAAAATATTATACATGTACAAAGAGATCGAATCGAAATCCTCCCGAGACTTAATGCGACTTATATTTACAAATTATCGAAATGGAATCGTAGTGTGGAAGATAAGCGGCGGGCGGCGCCGGCCCGTTTCACCTAAAGGCGACGACGAATTATTTATTTTTTTCCTCAAAATGTTCCCCTTAAACCTAAAAACGAACGTAAGACGTTTGGCGTATACTTATTCCGCTATACGTTAATTACACTAACCGAACAATGCGGTGAACTCTAACGACATTACCTAGAAATAATGAAATTGGCAAAGAGTTTCGAAATACTTAGCGTCGCCGCGGCGACCTACGCCTAGGGAGGTTCAGCGCAGCGGTACGATATGGTATGATCACAGGTGGGCGGCGCCTACACGTACTTGCTGGACAGCTGCTTCGCCAGCTCCGTGTACTTGAGGAACTTGGAGTGGGGGCTCTCGTCGAAGGGCTGCGAGGGGCTGCGCGGCGCCTGCGGGGAGGGCGCGCGCGAGCCCTTGGCCGCCCCCGGCGAGCCCCTGGCCGCCCCCGGCGAGCCCGCCGCGGGCGGCGCCTTGGCCGCCGAGGGCTCGGGCAGCGCGCCGTCCTTCACGAAGTGCATCTTGGACAGGTGGTGGCGGTACGCGCCCTTCGAGATGAACGGCGTGTCGCAGAGGGCGCACTTCATCACGGAGTCCGTGACCACCGCGTCGTTGCACGCCCAGCTGAAGGTGAGGATGCTGGGCGGCCCCGCGGGGGAGGGGGCGGGCGGCGGCGCCCGCGGCGGGTTGCTCTCCGTCTTGTCGCACAGCTTCTGCAGCGCGGCCAGCGGGTGGCTGCCGCCTCGGCGCGACGAGCTCGCTTCGCCGGAGCTCCCGCCCCCGGCCAGGCTGTCGAACATGGAGGAGAGGGCGCCCAGGCTGGACTTGCGCTCGGCGCCGGGCGTGGGGCCGGAGCGGTCGCTGGCGGGGCTCGTGGGGCTGGCCGAGGGGCTGCGGCCCTCGCTCTCGCGCTTGGCCAGCGCCGGCTTCACGTCCGCCTCCGCGCTGGCCGGCCGCGGCTCCTCGTCCTCCTCCACCTCGGTCTTGACGCGTACGGGCCGGCCGCTCAGGTCGACGCCGCCCTCGCGCTCCTCCTCGTCGGGCGCCTCCTTCTTGATCCGCACTTCAGCGGGGCGCTCCTCGGCGGCGGGCGTCTGGGAGCCGCGCGTGTCGGGCGTGGTGCGCGGCGTCATGTGGTACGAGTCCAGCTTCCTGTCGGGCGTGAGCGACTCGACCCTGCTGCCGCCGCGCTCCGACATCGAGCTGGACTCGCTGCCGCTGCGCTCGCGGCGCCCGTACCCCTGCTGGTGGTGGTAGCTCCTCAGCATGCTCATGGTCTGCGCATCCACCAGGGGCTTGGTGTAGTCCACGCTCTCGTCTATGCCCAGCCGCTTGAGGATGCTGGAGCCTATCGGGGCGTGGGCCGCGGCGCCGGGCATGCCGGGAATCGAGTGCCGCGAGCGGGTGTCGAAACTCTTCTCGATCAGCTGCTCGATGGCGTTCAAAACGGATGGCGACGAGCTTTTGTCGTCGCTCGCATTCGGGTCTTTGGAGCTCGGCGAGGAGTCGTTCACGGAGGAGGGGGAGCGATGGTGGGCGGAGCCGGGCGAGGGCAGCTCCTCGTTGATGCTCTTTCGGCCGTCGCGTCCGGTGGGCGTCACGTGGCCGGGCACGTCGGGCGGGATGATGTTGTTCGAAAGGAGTGCGCTCTTCAGGAAGTTCCTCTGGTTATTCGACATTGGCGCGCCAATGCATTGCCTGATGTGCTCGACGAACACGGCGGTTTCGATTTTGTCGCCGCACTTCTCGCACGTGATCCTGCTGCCCGCGCTGAAGTCCCTAATGGGCTTCCCCATTGGCACCCCGTTGCCCTCCCCGTTTTTGAACTCGTGCTGCGCCCTCTCGAGCTCCAGCAGCTTTCTCACCGGCAGCGATTTCTTCCTCTTCTCGCGCGTCTGTCGTCTCCTGCCGCCGCTCTCCGTGATCGACCTCATTATGTGCTCTTTGTAATGTGAGTTTTTAACCATGTGATTGCTAAGCTCCTTCAATGAGCTGAAAGCTTGGTCGCAGACCTTACACGTTAGGACGGCGCTTACGTGGCTACTTGTGGTGCCAGTGGTAGGCGGCGCCGCGTTGTTGGCGCCTGGGCCGCCCGAGTTGGAACCCTTACCGTCGTCGGACGATTTCCACGAGATGATCTGCTCCTGAGATATAATGTTCGTGTAATGCTGAGTGCGTTGCATGTGACTCGTCATTTCGGCGAGAGATCGGAAGCTCTCCGCGCACCACATGCATTTCAGTATCTGCCTAGTCTGCTCCGCACCCTTGCCTAGCCACACGTCCTGCCCGCGGACTAGCTTCCTAGGTATCGGCATGTTCTCCTTGATGAGCATATTAAGGTCGTTGTGATTGGGCTTCGAAGAGCCGCTGGACGACGAAGAGTTGTGAGACGGGGTGGACGGCGAGCTCGATGGGGGCTGCAGCGAGGGGGGCAGGGGCGCCCCCGTCGACGGCGGCACCGGCACGTTCACGCCGCAGTGCTTCGCCTCCTTCATGTGCACGGTGAGGTCCGCGAGGGAGTTGAAGCTCTTCTTGCACCAGACGCATTTGAGCACGTCCTTGGTTTGGTCCGCGCCCTTGTTGAGCCAGTGCGACTGCCAGGCGGAGTGGCGGGCCGCCGCGTTGGGCGTCAGCCCGGCGCCGAGGGCCGCGCTCTGCACCGACCGGAACAGCTCCTCGCCGCCGAGCCTGCTCAGCTCGCTCATCTTCTCGAGCGCCTTGGTGGCGTCGCTCGGCGTGGGCGCGCCGTGCTTCAGCTTGCCGTTCCAATCGGAGGGCACGCCGCCCTTCGGCGATAGGCTCGCCGCGGCGACGGCGGCCGCGAAGTAGGGCAAGTGGGGCGCCACCGGCGTGGACCACGGCGAGTGGGTCGGCTTGAACTCGGCGGGCCGCGAGCTCTTTCGCGTCGGCACGGGCGAGGGGCAGTCGTCGGGCGCCCGCTTCCTGGCGCCCACGGACAGGTCCAGGGGTCCGTTCTCGTTCTTGGTCAGGTTGACGGCGTCCTCGTCGTCCTCGTCCAGCGGCGAGTCGGCGCGCTTCGTGCTGAAGTCGAGGGCGTCCGCGCGCTCGGGGTCCAGGTCCGCGTGGCAGGACATGAGCAGGCGCTGCTGGGCGGCCGCGGCGGCCGCGCCCAGGTAGGCCGCCACCGCCGCCGAGTGCGGGGGCAGCAGCGCGGCGGGCAGCGCGGCCGGCAGGGCGGCGCTCAGCGCGGCGGGCAGCGGGAGGCCGGCGCCGCGCCCCGAATAGACCGAGTCGCTGGAGGGGCAGCGGGGCGCGCCCGACGACTCCCGCGACAGGCATCTCGGGCTCTCCCTGCGGACAACGTACAAACTGAAGTAAAGTAACGGCCTATGCGTGTCCCAATGCTGGGTGAGTGCCTCCCCAAAACGACGGCAAGAAGAGGGACTCGCTGGTAATCAGAACACTACAGCGATCGCGAATGCCGCACCTCCTATCGTATTTGAATACGTATTTTTAACGATACGTATTATTTACGCAATAGTCAATTAATTTAAAAAAACAAGTCACCGGTTTTTTTTTCTTTTTTTTCCGGAAAACGCAAGTTACGTCTCTTGACCTGTGGTCAAATCATAAAAACTTTTTTTATTTTAATGTTTGAAAATTTCAATAAAGTCATCTCTGTGATCTGTACAACTGTGTTTTTTAACATTTACTACTCTTTTGTATTTTTAATTCTGGCAATATCGCGGTGTTTATTTTCATATGCTACGTGTACTACGTACGAACTTATATTTAAATTAGCGTTCAATAGAAACGAAAATGCGACAAGTTTTACATCTGCTAAAGAAATATTTATTCAATAATGGATATAATAAAACAACGACGAGCGTCGTTCGGTAGAAGAATAATTATACTTCCAAATCATTTACACCGTAGAATTTATAATAAGAAGTGACACACATAAATATTGATAACATATGCGTTAGCGACCTAAGAATAATTAATTACGGTGCCGAGGAAACGTTTATTTTGTGAAATAGAAGCCTGACGCTAATAAACGGGTTGAGTTTTCGTAATAAAAGAACTTATTATAATATTATTCGAGTGTGTTATCGTAGCGACAAATAAAAAATAAAGCAGTCGTTAATTGGGTTAACAAGAACCTTTACGTTTCTTTCCTTTTATTATTTATTTATTCGTAAAATAAACTAGAATAAAACTTCCAACGAATTTGAGAGGTCTTACTCTATACTTTAATTTCTCTAAACAAAACTTCAAGTTTTGTGATGATAAAAAAATATTGATATTTAATTGTTGAGAATCGATGTGTTACCGTCACACTTTTTTAGAATATACGATAATTAATTGTTTGTCATTGCGATATATCAAATATTTATAAAACTTAAACTGTGATTAAATGTATATTATGGTATCCTCGATGGTGATGATGAAACATAACAATAAATGTTAGTTAAAATCATTTCAGGTCCTTGAATGAGACTAACATTCAGCATACAAGTCACATTTTATCAAACTTAAAACAAAAACAAAAGTTTAGTTAGATGCACTCGTTCATTTTAATAACGCAGAACTCTGAATTCAATGAAATAAAATAGTCTACGAGTACTATTCATACGTAAAACCAAAATAAGAAAAGATTAAAAGGGAAAACAACGAAACAAACGAACAAACACCAGAACCTACCTCACGTGGTCGGGCTCGACGATCATTTTGGACGAAATTTTCTCAAAATACTCCACACTGCGCTACTCTAAGACGCCTTGGATCCATGAAACCAGCACTTTATCAATTCCGAACACTGTTTTACAGGAGAACAATAGTTGACTTGCAAAGAGCGAAGAGGTAAACACGTCGCGGAAGACGCGCCGCGGTGCCGGTCGGAGAGGGAGTGCGATACATGCGGCAACGACGGCGGCCCCGCGTGGAATGAGACGCCGCGTGATTTACGACCCGCCTGCAGCGCCCCCTCCCCGCACGCCCTCCGTGCGAGCGGGACAAACGCCGGCGGGACGGACGAATCGCGGCGAAGGAGGGAGACGGCTAGCCGTGCCCTCGTCGGGGGGTGGTGCGCTGCGTAATGCAAGCGTGCGTGTTATGCGCGAGCTGGACATGCAATGACGGCCGATCGTTCCCATGACAGGCGCGACGCACCGGAGCTACTCCGCGCCGCTGACTCACCTGACACCAATGAGCTATAGTCGCCCGCGCTAACCAATCGGAACATCTTAATGTTTACGGCGCGCTCGCACACGGCGCACACGGCCGGCTAACTGTCGATTGTTTGACGGCGACGACGGGGAGACGGCAGCGGACTACGAGCGGCCCTTTGATCCGACGGCACCGGGGAAGCAGTCGAGCTTCTGTTTGTGAAGAGCTAAGCTCTAGTACATCATACTCCCCACATGAGAAAAGTTCGGGAAACATACAAATCCATTAGGCGGTATTATGATCAAACGCCAATAAACTAGTTAGAATTGGAAATTTATTTTTCTAATCGTCGCCTTCTTACGAAACAATTACAAAACGACCGTGAACCAAAAATACGAAAATAGTGTTGTGCACCGTCGATCTGACAGGATACATTAGGCGAAACCTCATATTTTAGAGCGCACTCCACTAGGTCTCCAACAGAATCGCCAGATGTTTATTGCTTCCTACGAGCATTAGTTGGGTGCCGGCCAATCAATCACACACATTTATGTGACAGCTATTGTTCTCTCTTTCGCTCGCAACGCTCACGCACTACAAAATGACGCGCGGACGCCGCATGTCACAGGAGGGAAAAATCAAACGCCAATGTGTCACTCGTCGCGGGCGTCAGTTGAAGCTTATTGGGCGATATTTTCAGTCTGTGACACGCGGCCGTCAAAGATTTAGTTTTACACGTAAGGGGAGCACCTGACACTGTTTGAATAATTTCGCAGTTGCCGAGTGAATTTTAAAAGCGGCCCACATGCCCTCGAAGCCATAAAAGTGCCCGCGCCAATAATTCGAGCATCATTTTGGACACGACCGCGTACAAAGACAGACTATCTATATGTAAAAAAAAGTTTCTTTATCGGTGTCGTATGCCAGTACGCTCATTGATTTGCGGCGGTGAATCATTTATTGTTAAACAACGAATTTATTAACGGAGTGCGTTATTTTTTTATGTGGGGAGATAGCAAGCAGACAGCTCATCTGACTTTAATTGATTGCCCACGTCAATGGACATTTGCAACACCGGCGGCGTCGCTAATACATAAAAGTTTGGGCCTTTTTGCCTCACTCAGCAGAAAAGATGCGAAAGCATATGTAACTATGCTACCAAGTGACGAGTCAGGAGTCATAGATGGGTCGGACGGACGACCTTCAACCCTCTACCCACGTTACATGATCAGCTTTAAGTCGAACAAAGTAGCTGAGACCACTGCGAGGTCGTTAGCGATAAATTAGATTGATGGCCAATAGAACCAACACATTCTGAATATGTATTAGCGTCGTCTGCACATCGACCTCATTCCGCCCGGCTCACGCTTCGCCGGAACGAATCTAGGGCCATAAATAACACTTCGAAAACACTTTATTTGTGATAAACAATGTGTTTTTTCATCGACCACCTCGTTTCGATATTCAAATTGATTAAAACGGGACGGAGCGGTAGCCGTTTGGCTTTGGATGATGCGCTTTGGAGACACGAGAGGTTTTTTTCGGAAACTTCGCTATCTGTAAAGCAAAATATCACACCAAATATCAGTTTGGAACGTACTCCATACTGATATTTTATTTACGCAATTAAATTATTAATAAAATTAAAAGTGAACACTTGAAGGGGGTAAACAGACGTAGCAAATGCTACCAAGCTGACGATATGTGATGGTCTCTAGCCTCAACAACTCGCGAATCGAACTGAGATATAAATTACATATTATTTTTTAAAACACCATCATCATCATTTCAGCCTGTCTGAGTCCACTGCTAACATCTCCCATAGACTGCCACGAAGTACGATCCTCCCGATCCATTTCGGATACCATTTATCTATGACAAAAATCGAGATAAGCTTTTAAGTCGTATTTATATTATATCCAATATAATAGAAATTACTTTTGTTCTGCATTTGAAAGTGCCCTAGCTGCTGCTGATTTTATACTTAAATAATATTAATGTATACTTGAATCATTAAAAACAAAGAGGTGACGAGACCGCACAGTTTCTTGCCGGTTCTTCTCTGGTCAAGTCTAGTTCATTGAAAGTGGGGCAGGCTGTTCAAAATCAAAAAATCAAAAATATATTTATTCAAATAGACGCTTGCGCGCTCTTATGAATCGTCAAATTTTACATCAAAGATTATGTGTATAGGTTCGTAAGGTACCACCGGTTCGGAAAGCGGTTTCTGTTGAAAAGAGACCGGCAAGAAACTCAACAGTTGCTCTTTTTCAAAAATATCAGGGTACAATATAATATACAGGTATAACAGTCTTATTCTAGCCTACGTGAGTATCAACAGTATTAAATCCACACATTGGCGTCGTCGAGATATTCCGAAATGGTATAATAATTAGCTTTAATCATTAGTTGATTTTTAATTTTATATTTAAATTGGTCAAGCGGCAGACTTAATATCGACTGTGGGATTTTATTATACATGCGCACACTTTGCCCCATGAACGACCTATTTACTTTTTGTAGACGAAACAATGGCGTAGTAAGTTTGTCCTTATTTCTAGTGTTTATTTTATGTCTGTCACTATTCTTTAGGTAATAATTAAGCTTATGACGTATATACAAAATATTACAATAAATGTATTGAGAAGCAACAGTGAGTATATGAGGTAGCTCTTTGAAAAGATCTCTGTTGACAAAATAAACTTAAATAAACGCCCATATTTAAAAAAAATTTTGGGTCGCAATTTTAATGATTTTCTTTTTGGCTTTCATTTTTTAAAAAACATTGCCCTTACTTTAGGATAAAATTTTCAACCTGAAGTTACCTCGAGTCAAAACTAACAGACACCAACCAGGACGTCAAATGCAAGTCAGTTTTATGACAAAATTGTTTGTTAAATCCGTAACAGTTTTTTTTAAATCTAATAAAGACTAGCAAAAGATTATGGTTTAGCTCATATAAGAAAGCGGGGTAATCTAGATATGTACATATATACAGTTTGCTTTTTAATCGCCTTTCTCAATTTTCTATCACGCAATCGTTAAAAGAAAATGTTAAGCAAATCAAAACCCGTTTTTCTGGATACGACAAATAAATAGAAGAACATAAAGAAATTACTTCCTAACATGGATATATAAACAAAGAACAATTGCAAAGTAATCAAGCGAAGTTATCAAAAATTGAAACGTATTGGAAAAGGGATTTCTTCTGGATTTTTATATAAAAACTATTTAAACGCGTCGATTATCAGCGTGTTCAGACCTTTGGCTAAACCAATGAGTGTTTACTCTTCGAATCACTTAGTTGTAACACATATATTTTTGTAACTGTGTCTGTGACTAGTAGTCACTGACTACACTCGGCAGTTATCTTTTTTTTAATGTGATAAGGTGGCAAACGAGGTAGCGGTTGACCTGGTGTCGAGTGATAGACTTTTGCAACACCCGTAGGGTTACATATGCGTTGCCACCTTTAAATAAAGTGGGCCCCGGCTACCTCACTCACCGGACGACGCAGAAGTTTAACACTCCTGCTTTTCGCCGGTCTCCTGTGAGGTCGTTGTACTCACCCGGACGGACCTGGCCATTCGTGCAACAGTGAACACTGTTGTGTGACCCTAGCAAAGCAAAATCACAGTGATTAGGCCCATTGTTTCCCTGTTGCACGAATTGGCAGACCACCAACATAAGCATCAAGACCTCTCCGAAGACCGGCGTGAAGTGGACGTATTATACTGTTGCCTTAAATCTTTTATGGGACAATGTATACGATTTTACAACAAAATCCCAGAAAACGTTCAAAATGAATCCGTTGCTAAATTCAAAAAACTTTGTAAAGGAACGTTTGTGTGTTAATGGCTATTATAGTATTAGTGATTATTTGAATGATAACACACTCTGGAAATGAATTGATCGCTCCAGGCTCTTTCAAATCGAATTTAATAATTGTACACATATTTGTAATTTTTTTGGCAAGTAAAAAAAAAATGTCCCGCTGAGTTTCTTACGCCGGTTCTTCTCAGGTCAGTTTCCTTTCTCAGGCTTTCCTTCCGAACCGGTGGTAGAGATTTTTGACTATCAATAAGTAAGTGAATGCTTCTATATTGAATAAAGATATTTGACTTTGACTTTGACATTGTTTCCTCTGGTAATTTACGTAGCCGGGGCCTATTGTTTTAACGGTTTGAAATACAGCTTCGAGTCAAGTATCGTAGATGTTCGGCGGTAATCACTTAACAGGTGAACCAGCTGATCTGTTGCCACTCTGTCACATTAAAAAAGTTACCACCTTTAGGGCTAAGCGAACTCCACGAAATGTCGGCAGCAGCCACCTCTGTATATTCAGTTAAGGCAAGATTTGTAATTACTTCATTAAAGATAAGATCTCATTTAATATCGAAATAATAACATACATTTTATCTATCGATAGTATTATTTTTAATTTAACACCGTTTCGTAATGAGGTTCCTAAGGGAGAAAAAACACTCGAACACTGAACGCAAAAGTTAGTTTGGCCGTTTTCTCCGTAACGTCACCACGTAATTTCATAATAAATTCCTTTTGATAAAACTAACCTTCGACCATAGACTAGCAACCATTCAGCTTTTGTAGTTGTACCTACTTATTCTACGGAATACAACAAAATGTTTGTATTACGTAGTATATGTTGAGATTGACTAACAAGATTGAAACCAAAGTTTTGGCAACGGTCGCTCAGTGCGTAGACGTCTACAGGGATCGAGGTGAAATTTCGGTAAATCTGAAATCTAAACAATAGACCCTCGCGATGGATGCTCCGGGGCTCTGTGGAGAATGTTTATGATTGATGACGTCTCTTCACTGCGACTAATTGACAGTGATGGAACACGGAGCGTCCAGCCGCGGCAGGCTTACGTTTGCGGCCAGTGAAACTGACGTCGCGGGGCATTCGGACCCAATTCCAACGGAGCAGGGACGAGATTTCCTCGCACCTGGCGGGGTAACCGTCAGTCTGAACGCACACTGCCGATCGTGCGGCCCACCGGATGTCGATAATGCGTCGAGTTTTTAACGTCACGATGCGTTTCCACGTTCACGTACGTAATTAAGAGGTCAGGAATAAGGGGTTCCGTCCGGCGACCCAACTGTGGCCGGCTTCGACGAAAGCAGTCGTATCTACGATATATTTCGATCGATCGACGATCTCTTTACCTCAAAATTTACGAGCGGTCATTATCATAATTAAACACAGACGAGGCTGTGTGTTTTACTTTCCCGTCCGGCAACGTTCCTCAAACGGCCGTTGCCATGTCGTCGTGCCGGCGCAACTGTTCCAACAATGTGGACGACAATGGCGCGATGTAACTACGCCAGCGTCGAAAACGATATAAATTAACCCGCTACCGACAGCACGAAACTGATGTGAGCTCAAGTGGTGAGCAGCGGCAAATAGGTGTGCACTGTACACGACGCATTGTTGGGCAATGTTTGTTCGTCAGGGGCCGCGGATGTGAACCACACATCCGCGGCCCCTCACTGCATTGTTTTCGATAACGAATGTTGCATGTTTAAAACTTCGTATTAAAATTTTATATGCATAATTTGCAAGTTAACCCTGTTTATAGTCAAAGTTTTTTTCGATTGATTAGAGGTTGTTTTAAAGCAATTGTGAAATTCTAAGCCTAGCAGCTCGCGAGTTTACTAGATCTGCACAGAGTCTAGGAAGAATCTTTGCGATTATTAGATACAATGACCTGTAGACTAAGCAGAAAAATATATTATTACAGTTTTGCTGTATATTTTTTTACAGAGAGACAGAGAATGAATATTGAAAACACAAAAGGTACCTATGCCATTTCCTTGAATAATAACAATTGCTATTTACCGTTTCAGATAACCATTCGCCAATAGTAACGTGATTTACGCTTTGTCGGTGCGTTATCTTTCGTTTTATCACCAGTATCAATCAATCGTCACCATTGCATTGTTTCCATGGATTCGAGCGAAAAACGCCCGATCGCAGTTATTAAACTAGAATTGATTGAGTGTCACACGAGAAATTTCCGATCATTTTTACCGGCGCAACATTCTATTGCTGCCACGGTCGTGTTCAATCGTATTTCTTCAGCGTCCGGTCTTTCAAGCGCTGGCGTGCGAGCGAAAGTAGTTCTTAGAGCGTTGCGATAGAACGCCGGCCGCGGGTGAGAGGCTACTGGCCGCAGCGGGAGCGGTGGCGCGGACAGCCGTTGACAAGTGATCATCGAAAACAATGGGATCGTTAAGGCCAACGCAGATGATGTTTGGACCACCGTCGAACTTACACAGTCGCCTGTCGCTGATGTCACGAAGTCGCCTACAGTCAAGAGCGCGGCGCGTCTTAGACTCCATTAGGCAGCCTCTAAACTGCTCCTCTCGCCAGTAACGTGCACTCGCTCGTTTGCAGTAACCGACACGTCGGGGGCCGTAAACTCCACCAGCCCGGTGCTCGGCCCGAAATATGACTCGGATCCAACAGCTCGAGAGCTAACGGCGCGACTTGGACGCCTTCCAAAAGATATCTGCCGTCGAAGATTGGAACAATTTAGGCTGTTCCGAAAAAATGAGCGCTGGAAGCGAGATGGCGCAGCCGTTCCTATGCGAATGCGATAATTGAACGCTAAAGTTGAAAAAGTTCATGTCGGCGTTCTCACTCGAGTTCGCCTCCCGACTTCGATTAAGCCCACTGTCGAAATAAAATAATAGAGACACGAATGAAGACCGACAAATTGTGCAATACACGAACCTTCGTCGAATAAAGCAAAAAAAATAGTTGGAGACCTGCAACGACCATTTTTCAGTGAACAAAGCGGATTTGATTTGATTAGACTCCTGCACACGTTAACAGTTTGAATTACCACAACTTACTGGACAAAACGCAAAAGTGTAAAACTTCAACTTTACGCCAGCCAAAAAACACAGTACACAGTTCTTTCTCGGTTTAGCCAGCTTGTGAGCTCGTGTTACAGGGAATACATACGACATGAGTCTACAGAAGTATCAACAGAATCCTATTCTTGTGTTGATTGTCTGATGAAAGTTCAATGGTCAAAGGATCAAACCTTTCGACATTGGGATCCTGTATCAGGGTCGCTGGGATGCTGTGCTCGATGTCATCCCTCTCGTCGGGCGCGGGGGAGGCGCGGGACGCGGGGGAGGCGGACCGGGACGTCTCTCCCGTCTCTTGCCTCTCCCCGCGCTCGCTTCGCTCCTTCACGCCGCTATCTGGGCTCGTGGCCTCTTCTGTGGACAAGGAGAAGAGAGGAGTTAGCTTCAGAAAAACAAAGGGATGGATGTTATCACTTACTTCTCGTTTAAAGGATATAATGCATTAACAACGTGAGAATGTGTAATTTATCATCGTCATCATTAGCCTAAGGCAATCTACTCATGGATACGGGGACCTCATTGACCGGGACCTCATAGGGAACGTTTTAATTTGCTATTGCATAACTTATTTCTTCCTACCCGTTTTCCATCATGGAACGACTACTCGTTGTTGCACGAATGGGCAGGTCCGTCCGGATAAATACAACGACCTCACAGAAGTCCGGCGTGAAGTAGAAATGTTGCCCTTCTGGTCAATGGGGTAGCCGGGGCCTACTTTATTAGAAGGTATCAACGCATCAGCAGCCCTACGGGTGTTGCAAATTGTTCGTGCTCGGCGATATCATTCAAAATCTGGTGAACCGCCAGCTAAAAGAATTCTACGAAATCAAATTAAGATAATTACGTTTTCGTTCCTTATGAACACAACAAAGGAGTGAAACCTCGTGATCACAATAGATGACTTCAAAGCAGAAGTTCAAAGCAGAAGACTTACTGAAGTAGTTTTCTAACAATATCTGCCTCACCAGCACCACCAGGAGGGAAAGTAGTCACACAATAGTTACTTATTAATAAAAAAGCAATAAATAGTGATTATAAATGTAATCTTAAATTTATTTGCTAAATAGAAATATATTAGGTCAACGCAACACCGTTATTTTAAATCGTGAATCGGCAACCAGTGTCGCTAATAATACAATAACGGAAATAGTTTCACAGACGTTGAAATCGGCCAATCAACCAACAATAGCGCTCATTCAAGCGGATAAAAGAAACGTCATTCGTTTCGCTATTTGGGTTGAGTTATTAAGGGCCGATGGCCTTTCGCTTTATAGCGAGCGTTTGATACCAATAAAACAATAAGCGATATTGTTGCGATATCCAAAAAAAAATACGGAAAATTACCCCAAAACGGTGCCATCGCGGCGGGCCCGTTGCGCAAACAGCGCGCGACCGGTGATTGATTGATTCGGTGGGCTATCGGTGCCGTGAATCAATTATTCAAAGTTGGTTATCAGCTGACATAATCCCGCGCCGCGGGCAGATAGTGCGGGCGGCACATCGCGGGCGTTTCGAAACTAATGCGCATCGACGATAAACAGCGTATTGTAATCGTTCGCGGCGGAATTTCCCCCCCGAACTCGATTTGAAGAACGTTGCAAAACAAGTGAAGCACTCGTCATAAAACACTTACTAACGCCACGCGGACCGACGCTGAACGACCGAGCAAAAAACGGATAACCCCAGCTTGTCCCTCCGATGAATTAACCTGACGTGCTCGCGAGATCCGAAATCTTCGACGGCCGATGCACCGATTCACTAATAGCGTCCGAAACTCCGCTTGAGTTACGAGAGTTTCCAGTTAACCGTCAACCCCTCGTCGCGTATCGGGTTTAACCTAATCCCCGGAGCGCGAGGCGTCCACGTCGGTGATCCGCGCCCAAAAAGGCGAACGGGCCAACTTTCGCTCCGATTATGAAGACATCCGAAGAGCGGGCAAAAAAACCGCCGCCGAAATCGGAGAGCGGACGGGCCGGCGCGGCGGTGGCCCGCCCGTTTCGCTGCCCAATGGCCCGCGAACCGCGTTCCCCCTCGCTAATTGATTAAAACGCACCGCGTCAATCCAGATGCGCCGAACAGACACCCTCGGGCCTCTGCCAACCGTTTGACCGATCAAAGGAGTGGACGCAGCGCTCCGGGCGAATGTCTGGTCAACAAAGGGGTTCGAATGTTTGGCGATATAGCTAAGGATTCGTCCGCGCCCTCGTTGACTGCGTAGCCGGTCGGCAAAGCTGATCTAGATTGACCATTGGTTGTACCAACGTGCCATTCATCCGGATCGTTGCTTTCATTCCACGAGTTTTTACTCGCATTCGCCAGCCATGTCGCTCGCATATTAACAGTACCGTTCGATTGACGACTTGACGTCCCACTAGACTTCATCGGTGATGTTCACGGTGCTTAATGGACACGTCCATTTGACTTGTTGCATCGACCTGTTCAAGTTTCACAGAAGCGTCTACTTGACAAGTTCTACGCGCCGATTCCGCCCGCGTTTCATCGACGGAAATAGACGCGAGGATCCTTGACGGACGGGCCATCAGATGAGACACCGGCAATGGACTCGCTCGTGCACGGATACGCTGACTCGACGCTTTCCGAATATCGGAAACAATGGATTAATTTCACCGCGGCCCGCCGTGAAATCGACACAGTTCCCGATTAGCGTCGATAATGTATCGATTGGCGATACGGATGACAACGTTAACGAAACGCATCGGGCCGTAATAAAAGTTATAAATCTCGATTGTATCGGGACAACGTAAATAGGTCCGACGATAATGGACGCGGCTAGCCGCCGAGTTTGCGCCTTATCTTGCTGATTATAGGATTTATATTAATTTGCGCCGCGGCCGCGAACGTCGGATGTTCGTGTAGTGCGCTCGAAGTCGAGCTTTGTGATCGGAGTTATCGTCGAGTCCTGTAATCGTTCAAAGGCCGATATCTAATGATCAATCAAACGGCAGATGGCAACGGTAATCCTGGACGATATCTGACGTGCGATAACGCGCGCGCGTATTTTGCAACGCCTCAAAAGTCCTCGTTGACATTACCCAGCCAGTTATTACGTTTTATCAACGCTCTGTTTGCCTTTGTAATCGGAATTTAATTTCGTTTCACTTTTCCTTATTACAAACCCACGAGTATTCATAATTTGTTAGGTATATATTTTAGCTGTATAACAATTGGGTTAGCGGTATAAACAAAACTAATGAATGCAACAAATTTATAAATAATTAAGCTCGCTGAAACAGGTTCAAATTATAAATATGTCAGTTAAATTTATACGTATTGTTGAAATTATAAACTCCATTCTATATTTATTTCATGCAAAAGGTGACCTTAACAAAGTTCTGCAAAAACCTTACGGTAGTGTTCAGAAATCCTTTTGAAATCCAGTAAATGGTGTCGTGGTCAGATTCTATATTTTTCTTTCTGCTCCATAGTCTTAGAAATACCGATTCGAAGTTTAACATTTTAATTTAGCATTCGCCATAGTTTATAGCCTTTAAATTATCAAGACAGTTGAGGTCTCAAAAGAACTGAGACGTTATTCCGTCTAAAGAGAGCTTTCAATCAGACGAATGGATACGACTCGATAATTTCCGCGTCGCTTCGTCGGTGTCGTCTCGTTATCGTCGCGCCTCTGCATCGGACGGCACAAAGCGCCCTTTGTTCACGGTTTCGAATACATTGCGATGTGTCTTTGCAATTTTAAAACGCCGGTTATGGGCTACTCACGTATGAAGAACAAATTATTAAGTGCGTCTGCAACCGCTATATTAATGTAATTGTTTTAATTTGTATGAAATATTCTTTACTCGTCAGTTGTAATGTGCCTTATACTGAAAGTGTGAAATAGACTGATATGTCTTTGTTGGACCAAATGATAGATTTATTTATTGCTAGTACTATAAACATAAGTTGTGTTAATTTAGTTTATAAGCTGTTTTAATTCAAATTTTATTAAAGACGTTCTTTGCCTCGTAAAACTGGGATAAGTATATTTAAACAAAACGGCATTCATAATTAGCATAACCATAATAGGCTCACTTGTGTTACAAAGTGATTTGCACAACTTTGGAAAACTTTAATGCTTATCCTATACTTATTTAGAATAAATAAAAATAATAATAACATTAAACCTATTAATTTATCGAAATAATTACCTATTTTAGTGAAAGAATCAAAAAAATTTTAAGGTTATTTACGCGGATCCAGTCGATAAAATAAAACTTAACTTTTTTTATAATTTTATCGCATTAATTTATTTTTTGTTATATTCAGCTTGATTCAAATATTAACTGAACCAAATACATAGTCTAAGCTATCTATATCAATGGCCGTCTACATATTATCACTGTACCAAAAATCGATTAAAGGAATTTAGCAAAACAACGAAATGAGTAACGACCATTACCCCGTCTCATTCAGATTTTGTGCTAAAGAAAAGGCACACAATACAACAAGACACACGAATAGTCATCGGGGACGTTAAGGGACACGCTCAGAACTCTTATCCACCCTCAAGAAGTCAATGAGAGACGATCGAGGCGTGCGCTCGTTTCAACACCTCTGCCGGTCGCAAAAATCCGGCCGGAACACGCGCCGTGCCGACGACCCATAAATCTGACCATCGCCTAATTGGAGGAGCTGATGTTTGTCGAATTTGTCCTTCGCGGACTCCTTATCTGGTCCAATGGCGACCGGTCGAGGCGCAGTAAAGGTGACCCGGCTCTCGATCCTTGGCCACCCTCGTAAATAACGCGTGACGGATTGCGCGGATGAATTTATCGGCACCGTTTCCATTTGCCTTTTTTAATTAGCGCCGATAAACGCGGAGCGAGCGAAACGGATATGAAACATCCGACGCGATTGGTCGCAAAGATGTGAATGCGTCGAAACTTGGCTTATTCCGATCGGTAACCTAATTAAAAGCATTCTAGAGAAGTCGGTAGACGATGGTGGGACGGTGGGATAAACTAAGTTTAAAGTGAGAACGTCGTAATGAACGCATACGATTGAAAACTTGAGGCTTTTGTGGCGTAAGAAAGAGTAGTATCTGCCTATACATGTCCCACGGCTGGACAAAGGCTTCCTTGGTACAGAGAGTATCAGGTAAAAGTCCACCACGCGGCCACACTGCGGATTGGCGAACTTAATGTCTTCGTAATATTGTTATTTCATTATTATTTCGAAAATATGCAGGTTTCCTTCCCCACGGTGCTTTCCTTCACCGCTGAGCACGTGATAATAAGAACAGAAAGAGTAGGCTTCCACCGAAATGCGTGGCGTGCAGTAAGCGCGGCAACGCAGCGGCCGATCTCAGGTGGTACTGATCGGGAACGAATAAAGTGCCCCCCGTTCAAAGCTATCTTCGGTCCCGTAAAGGCGGTCTGGGCACTTAGATCTAGCTTTTTAATCGGAATCGAAACCGGGGTGCCGGTATCGACGCTGTAATTGACTGAGTGGGCGGGGGAGGGGAGGAGGAGCCTCGTAAAATGTCAGATACGGTGTTCTGCGCGGCGCCCGTGTCCCCGATAGCCGCTAGGAGCCGAGATAGCGGTGTTAAGTTATTGGTGACGCGATTTAGCGCCTCTGGTAACCCGACACGGGCTTAAGGCTGTTCAACACCGGCCACCGTCCCTATCAATAACACAGACGGCGCGAGGTACGGGCACTGTTAGCTCATTGGGATGGACGCGACGATAGTTTTTGTTTAGTTTTTTGCATGATCGTGTGTTCAGTAAAAGAAGTACTGGTTACCGTCAGGCATTGACATCGCGTTATGAAAAATTATAGGTGCGTTGCTTTTAGTCTTTGGTCGGTCAGTAACAAAAGTTTACTTAAAGCATGTCTTCCAGAAACCGTTCCAGTTTCCTGAATGAATCGGGAATTCATGCAGTAACAATGTCACGTAAACAAAAATATTTTCGAGACGACAAAGTGACTTATATCATATGTATTGAAAATCGTCTTCAAAATCTCGTGGAAATATCCACGAGTGCAATGTGTCTTTTCATCTTAAAGTGAGTTAAGTTACAGTACTGGTCGAAAAGCATTAGATTGTAATACTACGGTTTTAAATATTGGAAATGGTTAATTTTTTTACTATGTAGTAGTTTCTTCCAAAATTTCAGAGGGTGTATTTTACAATGACACTTTGGAAAAGAACGAACACCTACTAATGGCCAGGACTACAATTGAGAGATCCACAAGGCCAAAGCAAACATCCAAACTACTGTATCTACCGTTATAAAAAACAAATTCTTTCATTCTGAATTATAAATTTTTGTGGATAAATTCGAACCTGGGTCTTCTGGTTTCGCGCCCAGACGATTCACCAACTAAGCTGAGCGGCCGATGATCTCAAGGCGCAAATTATTTCATTTGTAAATTTATAGCCATCGAAAACCGTTTCGGAATACATTGTATTCTTAATTTGAGGGTGCCATCATTCCGAAAACAGACATTAAAACTGATAGCCGAAAAGTGGTTAGAAAAGTCTAGATTAATTAAATCAGCTTGCTTAATCGCGGTCATTAATTTGGGCGACGCGTCTCTTGCACAAGGGTAAACAAAAACCTCTCGAAAGCGTCCGCATAATATTATTATCAAAGCAAAGTTTACAACGTTTACAAACAACAATTATGAAATAATCTATAACTCCTACTCACTCTGTAAAGATTAACATCCACGTTATCCTTACTTATTAAATTGTTTTGGGGGGTAATGATTCTTTAATCATTCATCTGTTACTCTTAAGAGTGAGGTATATTTTATATCTATATATAGATATATATAGAATCATCACAGCTCAGTGTCCGGGCGCTCGCCTTTAATTCAATATACTCGAGCAACCTGAGCTCGATCCCCGGTGCCAGCACCAATTAAATTGTCAATTTTAAGTGCTGAAATAATAACAAAAAAAAATTATTTCGAAGATATGTGAAGTCCGCCGATCCGCAGTGGGGCCGCGTGGTGGACCCTGCCCTGATACCCCTGTATAGGCTGATACTTTACTATATTTTATACTGTTGGCATCAACGAATATAAATTAGTTTAGCTTTACACATGAAATTGGCATTTGACAAATTAATTAATCAGATCCTATTGACTTTGATTTTCAACTTCCACAGCAATGTCGGTACTTGCTATTCTACTTGTATCCACTAAACCACCAAACAAGATCTTCAGTGGAACTCACCCGCGCCCTTTGTATTGCAACTGAACTCATTTAGGTAGGGAGAGTTGACGTCCATCTCAGCCCCGGCCTTGAGCAACGGCATTACAGAACCACTCCGTGTTCCTACTGTTACTGTTACTTCCGTGCCAGGGAGGAGGGCCCCTTAGTTTACTCCAACTGGTGAGCCCCGCGACTGACTAATCGAGTAATCCACCCTAATTCATCAATTTATCCCCGTGGCTTAACAAAGCAAATTAATCACGTTGACCTTTAGACCTAGGTATTGGAAATATCTCTCGAATGTATCTCGCACACATTAAATCCTTTTCGCAAATTCCAAAGACATCATTTGTGCATACATCAATACGCGACGGGACAGAGACACGCTAACAGCATTAACACTCCGCGCGAAGCCCGACAAAACGACGAGCTGGCGGACAAACGGCCGCAAATGCCGCCGCGAGTGAATTAGTGCGGGCGCATTAGCACGCCGCGTGACATCTAACACGGCGTCCGCAAGCGACGCGGCGCCATTGAGCGAGCGGCAAGGACGGCACGCTCCGCGGAGGACTTGTCACGCTGACGTGACGCAACAAGTAGCGGGCGGGACACGGGATGGACGTGCGGCGTGATGCCACGAGTGCAGCTTTGACTTCACTGGCTATTAAGTCTGTGTCGATAGTGGTTTCATACAATCATTCAATTTAAGCTCGTTCTGTTTTGAATGTAAAGATAATGTACGACTGGTACGTAAATTATGCCATTCCTAGGAAAGACGTCTCAGACATGGATGATTTCTTTGGATCAGTTAATTAGAAAAAAATACAAAGTTGTTTATTATGATTATAGCTGTTGACAAAAATGCGCAGTAAATGTTTAAAATGAAATAAGCAAATCTCCAGAATGAAAAAAAAGATTTAGGATATATTTATACGATTCGTTTATATCATGAGTAATTAATTAAACTGGCAAGATTTAATTATTTCAATATTTTGACTACCTTAAATATGCAACAAATTTCCCAGTAAGATTTATAGATACGCATGCACATTATTGTTCAGAGGTTAATGGTTTATTAGTTCGCATTCGTCAAGCCATAACCAATGCCGTAAATTGAAGAGGGTATTTAGTCATTCAAAACGATCGTGGTACGTCTGAAAGAGATCGTCGACGTCACGGTCGGGGTGAAACGCAATTTGGCGGGAGTGTTTCGGATTTTTTTGCCACGGGGGCGGCCAACATTGTGCGAGTGGCCTCCGACGCGGGGCGAAGCAACAAGTATCCATTTGTAGCTGTCAGCGGCGACGGCTGTCGGGCTAAGCGCGAGCCGTTAGCGGAACTACGGTTAGCAAATTCAGCGGCCCGATTGTAGTGCTCAGACGGGGTCTCGTAACCCGGGTGGGACGTCAATCAAATGTTGAGTGTCGGAAACATTTCGGGAAAGGTAAAAACGTAAAGAGCTTTCAGTAATATTGTCCTACAATAGCTCCTACTAAAGACTGTGTTCTTATTTGAAGTTTTAAAGTCATTTCAAGTCGCACAAATTTAATCAAAATTCCATTTAACTTAAAAGCTACTACACTTTGAATAGTGTACAGATATACTTAAATATAAAGTCTCACTTTCTATACAATACATTCATTAAGTGCGGCGTTCAAAAGTATTTTTTTTTCTTTTAAATTATGTTTATTTGTAAAGCAAAACTTGCAAGTAGTAAATTTTCCAGAAGGAAGAAAACAAAAAGTAATCTGAATTAGGAACAATGCATGAGCACTAACATCTAGATTCTCTTGTATACTATTTTTTTTTACTTTTTTTTTACTATATTTATTTTTTTATTTAACTATATTTTGCCCATTCTTTTATGCATGCATCAAAGAATGGGCAAACTCGTCCTAGGAACTGCCAGGCCTCGCAGAAGAACTTTGTGAAGTGGACGTATTGTAGTTTCACTTTCATTTTGGTGTTGAAGTAACCGATGCGTACTTTTTTATAAGATTGACAACATGTAGATACGTTACTTGTAGATATCCATGGGCGGCGGTAATCATTTAACATAATATGAACGCCCGTTTGTTAGCCAACTTTTCACATAAAAATACTGAATAAGAATGGGCCTTTAAGTACATTCGAATGCAAGTTTTTAAAAAAAAGGCAGCACGTAACGCCAACAGAAGTTACTGACCACTAATTAGCGAGGGAAGCCTTATCCCCTACCCCACCCGATCGCAAGTAATCGAGCGGGTTTTTGCGGTACAGTCGCGCCCATCCGCACGCGGAATGCATACAAAAACGCACCCGGGGCCGACGCCACGTTGATAATCTTATATCTCTCAACAGATGATTTAATTACCGCGACACGGTCAGCTGAATTCGCTATGAAGTGCCAAACGGGCGCTGTATCTTGGAGTTCCGCGCACTCCAATGCAGCCCGTATGCGGTCCGCCTTAGGGCTAAATCGGCGTGCATCCGCCGCCCGCGTCGGCCCGATAAAGACGTGCCACGAAACAATTAGTCGGACCCACGGTGGTGAACACGCTGAATACGTTCGTAAATTTCGCTTATGCAAATCTGATTTTAATCTAGTTCGGTGTAAAGATTAAAGTTGTATGAGCAGCGCTAATAACCTTTGGCGGTTTCTGTTTTATTTACAATTCTATGTGCGTCTCCCCAGACCCTCGAACTACTGCAAACTAACTGGCTTATAGTTCTAGAAATTTGTACATAGCGATTTTTTTCACTAGAGTTGCAAAGACTATCGACTTTTGCAGACTGTTTTAAAACGCTTTAGCTGTAGATCAGAACCGTGTTTCGTGGCAGTCTGTGGGTGAGGCATATGTTCAGCAGTGGACTATAACAGGCATAAATGATGATGATGATGAAGTTGAGTGGAATGGACGAAATTATATCGCTCGGTTTAAACGGCTGATCAACTGCAAGCATCGGCAGCAAGAGTATTGATTTGTTTTCTGTACTTAGCAATTTATTATAGGACTAAAGAGTACTTATAATTGATTTAAAAAAAGTAGACAAAGAATGTACTATTTTTGTAGTCACTCATTGGATGGCACGTGCATTAGACAAAAGATAACCTAATTGTTAGTAGTGTACTTTAACATTTATAATAAGACTAGGATTTTTTAACCCTTTCTTACTATGTACACGATTGGAACTATCAGAAGGAAACAACGAGTATTCGTCGTCCGACAAAAAACCGATAGTAACACGCATATGAGCTGAACGTGTTCGTAGCCCGACGTGACGCGCCGGCGGGGTCCGATAATTAGGGGGGTATCGCGTCGATATCGCGAATATCAATCAATGTCGGCGAACGGAGTTAAATGAATACCTTTATGAATCGAGTGTCGTCGCGCATCAATCAGCCGCCGATGATTGATTGGCGGCGGTGCTACCCGCCTCGGGCGCCTTGTCGCCGGCCAACTTTGTCGTGACTGAGTTTTACTGCGCACAAAAAACGACCGCCAGGTTCAGGCGTGGCCTTGGGTGATGCAGCTCACTGGGTTTTTGGACCAGCTCGTGTATTGAGGACGGCGCAGAATTTTCAATTGTCCCACCCGGTTGTAGGCAGTGTAAATTGCGGTGCGCAAGGGCCTGGAAGAACTCCCGCTACGAGAAGGCTTTATTTTGCCCAACGATAGTCATGATATCGTTGATTTGCTTACATTGATTTCTTGATTTTACGCGCATATTATACATGAAACTTTAACTTTAAACATTTCGAACCTTTTCCAGTTTTCATAGTCAAGGAACAGACTGGCGCCCATTCTGTTCTGATCAATTGAAAGAGTTTAACCATCCTTTTGGCAACTCAAATGATATTTGAGAAGCTATTTGACAGCTGATAATTGCAAATTTCTTCGAAGATCAGTGTTTCAAAACAAAAACGGGCGTTAGTCGTTTCACGTCTTGATGTCAAAGTTAAACCATAAGACGCATGTTCGAAATTACGTAGGGTCGAAAGTTTTTCTTCATTTATCTACAAAAATTTATAATTTAAACCGATAACGATAATAAAATTAGTTTGGTTTGTGGATACCTTCAACGATTTGTTTTAATTAAGCACTGGCCGTCCACAACGGAGACAGACAACGTATATTCCGATTTCGTATCCAAAGGAATTGCAGTAGCCTAACTGGTCGACGAAAACAACGCGAGAAGTGCCCTAACAAATAGTTCCGCGTTCGACCCCTCGCCGGATTAGCCGGTAACTTGTGAAAAATCAGGGGCTGGGGTATCTCCGCCCGACGCGATCCGTACACGTCGCGACTGTGACGTCCGGACATCGTTTTCATTAAAGGGCACACGCCACTCCATTTGTACTGATGTCGCGGCGACCATCCGTCCAGATTTGTCGGGACGCGTCCGGACTTTTGAACCATCGAACCGTCCGGCTGCTTCTTCCATTTCATTTCGATGAGCAGCATGCTTAATTCTGACCTTTCGATTACTTAAGAAACTTGAGTGCTGAAATTAATTTATATCTAATGTATATCTTCAATTTTATGGAGCTTAGACTCCAATGCCCGATAATGTGTAAAGCCTGGTTTTTCCAGGAGTTTTCAATTTCGAAATGGTTACCCTACTGTAGACTAGGGATCAACATGTTCTTCTGTTTCTCTCCAAGTGGTGGCTGAGGTCATGATAGGATTGGCGACTATTGATTAGTACATTACGTTTCGTTATCAAAGCATTTGTTAGATCGACGATGACCTGTCGCACCAGAACTGTAGATTTTTCTATCTAATGCTGTAATAAAACTGCATTTTATTACGCTGTCTAATCATAAATAATTAATATTATATATTGCTCTCTGCGCGTCTGTCTAAACCTTTGTCTCATTAGATTATTACAGATTTCAATGAAAATAAGATTGAATGCAAGTATACAATATGTTCAAGACCATATAAATACAAATTGATGTATTGAATATACGGGATTTTAGTTTTAAATATAATTCAAATAAGTACGAGATCTAAGTGCAAAGTTGCGGCTATAACCTGGTCTATTTTTTTCTCGGGAAAAAATTATATTCTAGGGTACAATGTAGATGACGTATTGGAACTGAATGCAATTATTATTGATGAATCTGAAGCATGGTATTTTCAATTGCCTAAATTAAATATTCGTTTAACCTCATCAACTGTCGTATCTAAACAAAATACGTTTGAATATTATGAAAAATGAATAACAGTACATTATTGGACATAAATTAGACAGCAACTTCTAACTTCCTATAACAGTATTTTCTTATACCATTAGATACGCGTAGTTATGATGGACACTATACTTTGATGATAGTTATTGACACAGAGGTATAGTAAAAAAGGAGTCACTAACACGCCAACAATACCTGTGAAGAACGATTTTCACACAATGACTAACCTATCACAATATTTCTCTGTGATAGTTTGATAAATTACTTTAACGTCGGTTAAGTTGCTAGCCATAAAATTAATCTGTAATTTAGCCTGGTGTGAATATCGGATAAAAAACCAAAGAATATTTTCCATTCTCGCTAAGCTTTACAAAGTTGGTATTTGCAGGTATTTGAAGTTGTTAATACAGTGTAAGTACACTTGTTACAATATATGGATTTGCAATGCATTTCAAATGCGAAAGTGAGATAGATTTCTAAAGTTTAAGGAGGCTAATAACAGCTATGAAGGCGATTGATAGACACAAAGATTATCGTGAAACAATGATTGTTGTTCAGAGAGGAAAAATGCGTTGATTCCTACTGCTGAGGATAGAACGCTTCGCAAGGCCTGTGTGTTGTTTTTGTTGCGACTGCACGTAATGTATATGCAAGGTGTTCCCTCCGAGGGCCATTGCATGCAGTGCGAGGCGAGACAGAGACGCAGGATACGGTGAAATGCAAGAATCAGTTGTAAAGACGCGCAGCGAACTATGCGACGCGGACCACTGCACTCAGGTAGCGACAGCAGAAAACCGCTCCGAGAATACCATACAAGTAATATACGAGACACTGATCAGAACGTATTCAGCATTCGGACCAACATTCCGGTTCAACATTTACGGGCGGGTGACGTATCTTATGCGATTCGTATTTTTCGATCCAGCCCCGGTTTAGAAGCGCTCATTAAAATGTAAAGGGTACTTAATTCAGCGTCGGGAAAAACGGATATGTGTTCATAGTTTGAAACTTCGTTTTATAACTTTCGGTTTGAATTGGTATATTTTGGCGCTTCTAAACGTTGATCTATGATAAAGTCACATAAATATACCGACAGAAATAAAAATATGAAAAAGATATTATTTTCGGCGACTCCTCCGATGTGTACGAGGAGGTTGCCGAATCTAGCATCGAAGTGTCCGATCGAAGGTGCGTCAACAAAACAATCCGGCTTCTTGGTGTGAACGAAAGTCGACCGGCAATGACGCGATCGCACTGCTGACGTTACGCTTGATCCAATCCAACATGCCAAGTGCCTGCTCTAACGCCGTCCGTACACCGCCGGGGGCGGGGACTGGGTCGCGTTTTGACCAATGATTTCGCTCCGTTCGGGCGAAACTAATTATACTGATTTATGCTCCCATTGTTCATTGTTGTACGTCTTTCTCCGGGCGCTCGTTTCCACGCGCGGCTAATGTATGCGGCCCGCTTGACGCGTCGCCTATCGGGCCTCCTTTTTCCCCGGGTTCGCGACCCGGAGCGTCGGGCGCGATAAAAATCGACCCGGGCATCGCCGATGCGAGCTGTTTTACACCGGGATTTCTTCATTGATGCGCAAGCAATCGTCGGGTTTGCTACTTAGCTCTAAGCGGCTCTCAGCTGCTTCAAATGTGCGCGATGTTTGTTCAATTTACGTATTGAACTTGACGTTGTGTACCTTTCGCTAGCGAAGGATGGTTTTGGTGTCATATGGGTGGCTTGCAGGGTCCCCAAAGTACACATGCTGAGGATACATTGGCATTTGAGGTAAACTAAATGAAGTAAGCCAACACAGAAACAAACTGCGACACGTAGCACGCATGGCTGGTATTTCGCTGGGAGATCTCTGTACGAGATAAATTAGGTATACGATAGAGTCACGTCCATTGTGTGTCGATGCGACGAAATGTATTCCAGTTGGCGACGGAGCGCCTCTGCGCGCGCGCATTCACCTGTCGGCGGCGTGGGCGGGGCCCGGGGACTCCGAGCCCTTTTCAGCAGCCTTTTTCCCTTTGGCCCGCGGCGGAATTCGGGTGCGATATTTCCCCCGGCCGGTATGCGAAGGCTGGCGCGCTGAGATATTTATAGCTGCCATCGGGCGACGGGATTTATGGGACGACGTCCGCACGCTCGCGCGCTCCTAATCCGGGCGGAGTTCGCTTCTCGGAAGATCACCCGATCCGTGATTTAGCGCGATCCGGGGCGAGATCGATCCGCCGCATCGATATCGCGTCCGCATCTCGGCGTCGGAATCGAACAATGCACTCGGTGACAATTCGAATTAATTAGGCATCGGTAATTTGCTTCGTCATCTGCTCTCGGTCGATTCAGTTAATTTTTTTTTATGCAATTATTTTTTTTAAGTAAGAAAGCCGCAAGCGAGCTGGCGGTTCAACTAATGTCGAGTGATAACCGCCGCCTATGGGCATTTGCAACACGCGTGGGGTTGCAGATGCATTGCCACTTTTTAACAAAATGGGCTCCTGTTCCTCACTCACCAGACGAAACGCAAAAGTATATTTCTGCCACTTCACATCGCTCTTCGTTCGTGAGGTCGGTATACCTTCCACGGACGCACCTCGTCCGTGGAAGGTGTATCCCATCCATTCGTGCAGTAGAGACTGTTGCGTGGTAGGACCCAGTAAAAATACATCAAGAATGAACAATCACATCGTTAGACTTTGGTGGGTACTTGTTGCTTTTAACCTCAAAACGTCGACACGCGATGCACCTTCCCTACACCGAATCGAAATGCACATGACGTGGCATGACATATAAAGGTTATACAAACAACGCGTGATTATAACTAAAGTGAGCCGATAAATCATAGATAGCGATCGTCGGCGAAGTGAAATTTCTTCCCCCGCCCGAAGAATTGAAATGCACACGTCTATCGCGTGTCGCCCGACGCGATAAAGCAAATAGGTCAGGTGGCCGAAACCGGGGGCCTATCAGTCAAAGAATAAACAACAATAACACGTAAATCCACGGATCGGGGCGAGGTTGAGTGGCTTCCGTCGGCGGCGGAAGATTGATCGCCGCTTTGCAATTATGAAAAATGATTTCACCGTGTTTCACGGTGCGAGTCACATGCGCAAGCGTGGCGGGTATACGAGCATTTTTGTCTATTTATGTGCTACGAGAGATATGCTACATTTGGGATGTGGAATGATGGCCAAAACGGGGACAATTCATTATATTACAAACAATTGTCTTATATTGTTAATTTATCCTCTCTGTTTAGGAACATTTTATAACTCTGTAAATATTGATGTTTAAAGAATTTAAATGTTTAATACAACTTTAAAAAGTTATCCCCTATATGTGTGTTTATTTACTGTCGCGATGGTAACGTCACGCTGTATATTGTAATAGTTCGCTTTGTTTTGAGGTGATGATTTATTATTTATTGTGATAGAAAAATAATTACGAAAAAAGACCTGCAGTGGTAAAAAAACATAAAAGTTGTTTAGTCAATAACAGCGTGGTGACAAAAATGGCTATATTTTAATTAATATTTCCAAGTAGACATAGTCTTTGTTTAAAACATCGGCTTGTATCTTAAACCACCTTTGGTTACACATGCAAATTAAAGGAAGTGAAACATGATTGGTTTCAGTCGGCTATTATGAAAAGATATCAGGTTCGTCTAATAACATAACGCGGCATTACTACACAACAGTTGCGCACGACATGGGTTGCAGTTTGGTATCGAAAACTTTGGCAACATACAATTATGTGTCCGGTGCGTAAATCGCGATTGCCTCTGCCTTGCGCCACCGCCTGCCGACCTTCATTTAATAGTGTATATTGATTTATTATTCACCTAAATACGTGCCATTACCCGACGTGGTTAAATTTTTTTGTGCCATATAGTTAGATTAATGCCAAGGGCTCTCCACGGTAATTTTCATGGCTAATTTGACGATTATACGTTATTTGTATCATATCTGAATTCCTAGGATCATATGTACAAGGCGTGTAGTCTCGGGCTCATGGTATAGGGCTAAAGTATCCCCTGCCTGTCGTAAAAGGCGACTAATACTATTTTTATTGTTGTTAATTTAAGAAATAATATTGCTATTAATTCAAATATGATGATTAATTGACTTGCATATTATATGTAATTCTAAATTGTTGGATATGACGCTAATATGTACGCATATAAATATTATACTGGGGAACTATACGTACCATATTTCAGCAAATAAAGAGAATTTGAAACTTATAAGAATCTCACTATTCCGACTATGAAAATTTCACTTTTCCGACTACGAAAATCTCAGTTTTCCGACTAAGTCGACTAGCCGCCACATGAGCAAGAGATCTCACAAACTGAACTAGAGGTCGATCATTCTAAGCACAGTGTCCCCCAACTCCATAAAAACCTAATAGGCTACCGAATGCCTATGAGAAGACAGCCAAAGATATCTGACACTGAACACGACTGAGAAAAGCGATCGGGGCTGACGCGGCGCGCTTCGTCCGAATTAAAATTGTAAAGACTCCCTCCGCTTTGTCAACGCCGTGGATCGACGACCGTCTTCTGAACTACCGTGTCACAAATCAATACGGAAATAAACTCGGTAGCCCCGAACGGACGGCCATTGGCTTTTTAGAGAGAGCGGTTTGATTAATAACAGGTTGAAATTGGAACGGAGAGCTATTTAAATACAGGATTTCAGGAACATTTATTCAAGAAAATAGGGTTCAGTAGGTTGATTGATATTTCTTACTAGACGTAGATAACTGTGGTAAAGCTACGCTTCTTCTCCTCGTATGAGCAGACTCGTCCGTGAAGTTCGACCTAGCAGAAGGCCGAAGAGGTAGTATTATAATTTCGCCTGATGAGTAAGATAACGGGGGTGCATTTTTTAATAGTTGGCAACGCAACTGCAACCAGTCTGGCGTTACAAGTGAAACTTCTGCTCGCTTGCCAATATTTCACATAAAAAAGATGATCTTATGGAATATCGGCTTAAATTAAGAACATTTACACTTTTATATTTTGTTTGGTGGGTGAAGGTACCAGCCTCTTAAATATTGGAAGCGCACTGTGTGTTGATGACTATGGACATCATGAGCACATACAGTCAATTGGCCCGTTTCCTATTTTAGTACCATCTTTTATGTACAAATGTTCAGTAGACTAGAAGTTATTACAATGTAGGCAAATCCATACCTGATTTACGTTAATTTTCCATTGTTTATTGTAACGTAATCACATACGCACACATTTAAATCTCTATGTGTTACGTGTGCTTGACGTCATAGAACTGTTCCTTACTTGGGAACGCCCCATGAAATCCCACTAGGAAAGTTCATCGACGAAGTAAACACCCGGGTGTATATTTCTCTATATGTCCACTGCTCTACCTTTTACTATGTGAGAAAGTGGCAAACGAGCTGGCGGTTCACCTGATGTTAAGTAATAACCGCCCACGGACATTTGCAACACCGGTTGCAGATGTGTTGCCACCTTTTAATAATGTGAGCCCCGGCTACGTCACTCAGCAGACGGAACGCAGAAGCGTAACACTTCTACTTCTCGCCGGTCTTCTGTGAGGTCGTGGAACTAAACCGGACGGACCTGCCCATTCGTGCAAACGACGAATACTGTTCCGTGGTCCAACTACGGTTCTACCTAGCTCTATGCTCGGGTGTAAATTTCACTATGGGTACGTCCGCTGCTCTACCTAGCTCTATCCGAGTATTTAATTACGTAAGCAATCGCGATAGTATTAATATGGGTTGGCGAAGCGTGCGAAAGCGTACCTCACTGGCACGGCGAGTTAACGAGACAAACGGGGGCCCGCAATCGGCAGATAATGCATTACCGCTCGTTACGCGTAGACCCCGCCAACCGTCGGAGCGTAAATACCCCGCCGAGGTGAATATCGAACGGTGGCGAAATGTCCGCCCGAGTTTGTCCAATTTCGGATTCGATCTCATTACCATAACGCAGTCGCGACGGGGAACGGGAGACGATGCGCCAGCGCTGCATGTTTCAGACTACAGACCGTCCGAGCGCCGAGCAATTCGTTTGCGAATCCCTAAACGTTTTCGACCCCAGTCCTTGAAGTCGATAGACACCAATTTATGGCAAAGTTTGATGACTCCGTTGCGCTTTGCCAACTGCCAAGGCATTGTCTTCGACGCCGGAAGTCGTTGGTTCGATTCCCACACGGGACAATCATTTGTATGACCCACAAATAATCGTTTCGGGTCTGCGTGTTTGTCCACGTGAAATTGATGTTTGTAAAACGTCCTTACAATATAGGCTAATGTAAACCTACATGTTTTTAAGTCATAATAATTAAAAAAGTACTATCAAAAGCTTAATTATGAAAGAGATCAGAAAAGTTCCTGTGCGTGGTCTTCAATCAATAGTTTACTAATAAATAAGATAGACTAAAAAAAGTTTATGTCTAATGAGAAGTAAACATTGTTATTTCCGCTTAAAGAAGTCATTAGATCCAACTCTAAATCTTCATTAGCTTTCAACCGCAAAAGTACTTTATAAAGCAACGATAAAATAACTGAGCAGAGATAAGCTCGACGAAGTTCGCGGCCGTGTGTCCGCTCTCGCTTTAATACATCGACTATTTTATATAGTATTTAGATGCGCATTAAGAGTCATCTTTAACTTGGGAATGTTCCGATCGAGTTTCATTACCATACCGCTTGTCGAGGACACTCGAGTACAGACGCCGGCCGCGCGTACATACGCGGACACCTTATATAGGGTCTATATGCGATACGACGGCGAGATTAGACCTTTGGCGCTCTCGGAATAGATAGTGCACTCATTATCATATGCCGAGGCTTGAGAGAGCGCTGACTTGGTCGGATCCTGTGCGGCCATCTTCTCAAGTGTGCGTCGCGTGGAAGTTATTTCATGCAGGACCGACGCTAGCCCGGGTAGGTCTTGTTGGAGTGGTGCCGAAAGTTCACGTCGTAGAGAACGTATTGCGGCCAGGCCATGTACTACTGCTGCGAATGTTTTCTTTTATGAGGGAAGTTGGAAAATTAAACGGTATATATTTACAAGTCTATATATTATTAACGAAAAACAAAACCGAATTAAAATATCACGCTCTGTATTCATTTTATTATTGATTTTCAGGAGTTCCACACGGGATGCACCAGCTTTCAAATAAAAGAGAATCATCAAAATTGGTTCACTCAGACGAAAGTTCTGAGGTAACAAACATTAAAAAATACAGTGGAATCGAGAACCTCCTACTTTTTCGAAGACGGTTGGTTGATTACCACCCCAGCGTGCAGATGCATTGCTGGCTTTTAAGAACTCAAAGAAAAAAAAACTATCACATCATATATAAAATTATATCATATTTCTACCCTCCATGTTTCTTATTCGACCTCGGTCGGGTTCTAACGTAGTAAGAATGCCATAGATTCAAATAGTCGAAAATCCCGCACTAAAATAGTTACGGGTTTACTCGAAAGATTTATAAAAAAATCACCGTTTCGTTAAATTAATTAATTCATTAAATACGGCACATTAGTCTCCGATTAATATTCAATTAAAACGCTGCGAACGTCCGATTTTATATAAATCGCAGCGTAACCGGATCTAGACGGACGAATTGGACAGCAATCTCGCTGACATGTGTTTTTTAGTTGTAATTTAATGTTGCTATTAGGCAAATGTGTGACGAACAGAATAAGGATATGAGTTCGCCAATGGTACGAACGATATCATAAATTCACACATAATTTTATAGTTATTTAAGCAGAAATAACCTTCTGAGGAGTTAGAATATTGATTTTAAAGGCGTTTTTACGAAGTGTACCAGATTTCGTATTTCGAATGTCTATTATGCAAAAATCTCAGTCTCAGTACTGTGTCCGAAGTTTTTATTTAAGTGAGAAGGTGGCAAACGAGCTGGCGGTTCACCTGATGTTAAGTGATAACCGCCGCCCATGAACATCTGCAACACCCGTAGGGTTTCAGATGCGTTACCACCTCTTAATAAAGGGGGCCCTGGCTACTTACCAGGCAAATCGCAGAATTATGACATTTCTACTTCACGCCGGTTTTCTGTGAGGTCGTGGTACTACCCGGAAGAACCTGCCCATTGACACCAGAAAAGACTGTTGCGTGTTTGCCGCCGCACCACATCCGAGGTATGGAGCTAAATTAACTTTGTTAAACGTGGACTATTAACTAACTTCACCTTTGGGTTAAAAGGTTTGGAAACTGAACAACGACTTCAGAGCAATATCGAGACAAATTTTACCAAACATTAGGGGTTGTATCATGTGCATTAACTTTGATCATTAATTAAAGGATCACAATACGCGCATTCTTAGCAGCGATCAAGAACGCGTTAGAGAGGGGATGGGTAGAGTTGCATCGATCCCAGAGTGCCGTGAGCTTCTCTATCGCCGCTTAACGACATAGGACGCGGCGTAATGAGGCGGCCGGCATCGCCGCCAATAAACTATTTATGAAGCCTTAATGGAATGCGTGCCAGCGATTACGGACTCCCGTCCACGTTATGGTCCAATAATGGAATTAGGAAACGGACTGCACAGCGGAGGAACCATTTCTTCATTACGAGCGTTCATATTCCACATGTGACGCCTAAAGTGACATTAAAGTGCGTCATCTAAGAAGAGATGGTAATTATGTTTGATTTTGCAAGATTAAAAATCTTCATGTTAAATGTGCTAAGATTTAAAGTGTTAATTACAGAATTTGAAATGAACTTTAACACAGAGCGTTTCGAACTTTAACACAGAGCGTTTCCTACGACGAAATTTAGTTGTAGGTTTAATGTATTCAAGCAATAAAAAGTTCGCGATTATCAATTCCTGATATTTGCGACAAGAGCACATTGCAAATAGAGGACGTTCATGCATCAACCCCGATTACGAAGCGCTCTGCTCATTCAGAGTTATAAAATAAAATTTGTATTTTTTAAGTTAGTGTTAAGTGTTATGTTTAATACGTATTAGAGTTGATATCCCATTTTCCATCAGAAATACTAAAAGACTCATTCGTGTCATATTGATAAAGGTGTAAGACGCCATTTAAGATCGTTTCATGTGCGTTATGCAGCGTACACTATATTATTATTCGTAGTCTATTCAAAGGCGGTGAAGGTAGTGTTATGCAGAGATTCTCTACTCGGCCGCTATTAAGTCCTTAAGTCGGGCCTAATATGAAAGTATAAGGGGTTCGATTATGTGACGGCGACATTCAGCGCGGTACGGGCGTCCGCTTATGGGCTCGGCTAAATAAAAGCGGGGGACAATAGCCGATCGCATGTCGGGCGCACGCAGAATGCGACTCGTTAACTCGCCCGGACGCGAATTTAAGAGACAGCTTCTAAATATCACAAACGGCGGCCGTGCGCGCATGCGTCCCCAGATCTGTATCGCGCGCACAATACCGCGGCGGCGCGTCACGACGACGCGCGCAGAAATATGGACCTTGTTTTATGTTAATGCGGCCCCGCGGACGCTGGCGGACGGTATCGGGACGCCCGTGATGGGATAAGCGATACGGGCGATCATTAAGCGTAGCCCATTAGCTGGAGCGGTGATGACGCGGCTGGCCAAAGCCGTCGTGACGTCAGCGCCGAGAGGATTGTCACGTATCGTGACGTCAGTGGTCGCGAATGAGTAGCGTGGTTGTCACACGACGCAACGTCTTTCAATCTGGTGGAATTCGGATTCGTTTTTAGCAAACTTGATACAGTGTGAACGTATGAACGATGACAGCTGAACAAAGTTTCGCAATACGAATCCTACATAACGAACAGAGGAACGGTACCAATAGGAACTAGGAGTGGCTAGGCTCAACGATAGAATGTATACGTTGCAATCACATTACTTTGGACATCCAGGGAGTAGATTACCTACAGCGAACCTTAAGGGAAATCACGAAGACGCCTCGCATTGAACTGACCGCCTGACAGTGTGTCAGTAAAACGAGTACAGCCTATCAACCGGGGGCGTCGTCGGGCGCCAACGGGAGGCGAGCGAGGACGTCGGATTTATTCTCGTTGATATACATACAATGAGCATTCCGCCGCGCGAGAGGAGTGGCCTGGGCAAGGCGGGGTGCACGCCATATACGCGCCGGTCGTGACGCACATATTAAATTGGGCTCTGTACATGGACGCGGTGCCGTGGGCCCACTGTGCGGCCGATGATGGCAGGTCGTGAGCGTCCCTCAGGGCATCGGAGCACGGGTGGCGCCGCCGCCGTTATTAACCGCCGTCACTCCCACTGCGGCGAAGCCTCCCACGAGAAAATCCAGTGCCGTTAGAAACGAATCATCTAATAACACATACTAAAATGCATATATACTCGCTGCATCGTTAAAAAGGTACTACGTGGAAGTTGTTAACTCAAGTACACGGGTTTTAACTTCTCCGCGATAGCCGGGTATTCTTAGAAATGAAAATATCGATGACATCCAATCTAAAATACGTTCACTTTCAAACCTGTCCATTCTCAGGGCTGCACTATAGCTTGAGGTACCCATATATGAAACCAACATCCGACGCAATGCGAGAACCACTGGTGAATCTTTATTTACTCGCGCATTAACCCCGCGGCCAATAAAAGTCCTACGATATTGACAGATACGAATAGGCCGCGGAGATTTATTGGCGCGATTGAGGGCCGGGGGCCGTATCGAATGTCGCTCCGCGGCATTAATTGGAACGCAAGCCGGGCTGTGGCTCGATCAGCCCCTCTATAAATGGCGCGAGGCTTTATGGGATCGCGTGGTGCGCTGTTCCCGCCAGCCCTGCGCGCGCGCCGCCCCGTAATTGGCCGGCCCCCGGTTGACATTCGCGCGACGCAAGATGGCCGCCCCGATGCGATATGGCGACGGGTAATTGACAAATCCGTCCGCGCCAGCCCCGCACCGGTGGAACGAATAATTGGTATCGCATGTCGCGCAACCATAAAGATTCGACCCCGGCTAATAAGCGAGCGTTCCTCGGAAGTGCGCTGTTGAGGGCGACTACAAATTCCGCACTGCTCCGTGTAGTTGCGGGATTTGCATGTGGGCCCTTGACTCAGTCGGGTACGCCGATGTGAACACGTCGTAAAAAGTGTAAATTTCGACATGTTCAGACTATCAGAGGACGCTGGCACCGGCGTAATCGTTACACGTACAATTCCGAAGACAGAGCGTCGTTGCGTGAACTGTTAATTTGAATCAAAGATCCGAGAAAGTAAGAACTGACAGAGGAAGTGTCGGTTTGAGTAGAAATAAAGCAAAGGTTCAAATGCTTGACAATTTTGCTTTTATTGAAATTTTTTTAAACATGAACCAGGATTTGAAGACTAGATTAGTTTACTAGAGTTCAAACAAAATGTTCTTGATTTAAATGGAAAATCAGTTTTTTTTTTCATAGCAGAAATACCCATCTTTCAATAGACAAACCGAGATATTGTATGGAGAAATGCAATAGAGGACAGATTTAACATGGTATCCGTACTTACGAAATACCAAAGAAGTTTGGGTCTTAGCGATTTACAAAAAATATAAGACTTGTAACTTGTAGGTCTTTAAACACCTATAACTTACTTCTATAATGGGCTGTTCTTTTAAAGTTTTTTTTTTACATAATAAGAAAAAACACAATTTTAGCTTTATCGAGCGGAAGGCAGTCAATATTATTAACTTTTCTCTCAGCTGACGTATCCTCAAACATCACAGGTGACGAACTTGTTGCGTTATAAGTCTACCGCAGTGGATAGAATAAAAAAGTAAGGAACATACTATTGGGATAAGTTGAATGATAGGCACACGTATACCTCAAAAGCAATTCGTGCTGTGAACTCAATGTGTCATTCTGAGACAATGGTGAGCTTAAGGCCGGGACCACACTAGCGGCGTCCAACTGGCGACGGCTGTACGATGACTGATCGATTGTCCCCACAGCGGACCGGTATACCATTCGACAGAATTTGTGCGGATGCGTCCTAACTAATAACTGCTATAAAACCTATTCGACATTCTTATCCCGCTACTAGACTATTGATTTTGTATTGCTTTTAAATAGTTGCGTACTTTGGAAGGATTCATAATTCGTCCGATATTATTGTCACCGGTTTCTCCGCATAGAACGGTCACCCTAGCGGTAAATCCATCATCGGCTGCCGCCGGTGCGCCGCCGAGTTGTGCATCCGATGTCTTGATCAATCAAAGCCCTTTTATCAGGCGCACACTGTCCGGTCAGTTTATCCTCAGTATTGTATATTTTGGCCGTCGACGGGCAATTCGCAGCACCGTGCAGTGTTCGAAGTATTAGAAACATTCACGGCTTTCAACCGTTTTCAAAAACTGAATTCGTGTAGCAATTACAAATTGCAAGCAATGGAGGCAGTGAAAAGAAATTCTCACCACATAAGGTGCCTGTCGGACCTGATTTTGAGTAGATGGCGTCGTCCAGTGAGATCTAAACGCACAAGTGGGAATGCAGATCCATTGTCAATCTTTAGGAAATTTTCATTTTTAACATTTCAAATTCACGTCGAAGTCCTTCAAGGCCGTGGTGCTTTCCCGGACGACCTTCTTCATTTGTGGAACACAAATTCATCTACTTGGTAATACTATACGTATAAATCTGAAAACTACATCTTAAGATTTTGCAGCCTCCATTGTGGGGAATCACTTGTCGACCATTGCTTATAGCGAAAATCAGATAACGTTAGACACCAAGGCATAACAGTATTGACGACTGTCTTATCGTGAAATCGGGCTATCTGCCGTCGCCAGCGCCAGCGCAAATTGAGTGTGATCGATCGTAACCATATCGAACAGGTAAACACCCCCCTTATTACCACCTACCACACTAACACGTGCATCACTACATCGCCTCACGTATCTTGGCCCGCTCAAGTAAAGCGCTGACCCTTATGACGTACGTAACAAGATGCATAATCGCGTGTTTCAACTCGTTTGTTGGGTATGGTGGACGAGTTTATATTAATTAAGGAGCGTTTTAGTTGCAGTCTGAGATCGCGATGAGTGATGGATGATTTGTCAATAAAATGGATCATTGCAGGGGGCAAAAAAATTGAAAAAGGTTTCGTCAGATAACTAAGCAATTAAAACATCAGCGTTTTTGGTATTGAGTGATCTCGAGCCATTGAAAGATAATTTCGACAATCAACATTTTTTTAATGTAATATAATTTATATTTCTATTGATTCTAGTGTCAGAACAGTACACGTGTGTGCATATACTGTTATGACACTAGTATCAATAGAATATATAACATGTATAATATCTTTCCTCAAAATAAAAAAAGCATAAAACGCAGCTATCACGGACACTAACTTCATTAGATAACACTGGGATCATAGGACGCAATCGGATCTTCAAAAAACCGCAGTTATCACGTATTCGTCAGCTCGTGAAATCAAGTGGGCAATAAAAGCGCGAGGGCTCCCACCGAAAGCGGTCCCTGAACGTTGCCCTGGAACAACAAAAAAACTCACGCCGTCCAATTTGTCCACCGGTGGGGTGTCCACGATAAACCTGTCGCGCGGCGGACAGTCCGATAGCCGCCATCGCACTTATCAGCGGCCATAACGTCCTCAGTTTTACGACGGGTCCGCGACGCGCGCGCGTGCATAAATTGCGGACAAACGCCGAACGCCGCGACATTTTATTTCGCAGATCAAGGAAATCGTATCGATATTTCAGCGATAATGCCCTCGTGTTGCGGCACGGATATCTTTATGCGCGCGCCCCTTGGACGTGCAACGAACGGAGATAATGCCGCGACATTAGGCATTAAACGACGCACCGTTCGCTTCGACTAATTCTCTTCCTTCACCTGGAGCGATAAAATTAAACAGTCGTAAATTTCAAATTTTATTCGTCGGTCACTCGCTGTGTGGTTGGTGCATTCAGATTGCATCGGATCGAACTTGAAGACGCGGGAACGTCTGATACCTTTCCGGTGACTGAAGAGGCATTACATAGTCGCTGGCACCTACAGCCAATATGGCAGATAAGTCTGAAGATGTCCGATACGTGGCTACGTCGAAACAGGGTCTTAACAGGGAGGGTGAGGGAGTCTCCATCGACTGGGTGCCGCGAATAGCGATCCTCGGAACCGGTTACTACGTCGTCGGCGCACCGGGCCTTGTAATTCTAATTAGGCAATTCAGGCAGCGGCCGTCGCTAATGGGCCCCGCTCAGCGCCATAAAGCAGGCGCAATCTGATCGTGTGAACACGCTGTCCGCGTGTCCCACGAACATTGTCCGCAGACATGCAACGCGTTGTCACCCTACGGCCCACGCGTTTTTGCCCCTTTTGCGATAGATACCGACGGCGGACAATAGATTTAGTGGACGTGTAAATAAAGAGTTTAGCCGGGGAGTCGCTTGTGCACGTATCCACACTTTTAACGCCCAATTTCTGAATTCAGGATTGTTTCGTAAGAGTCAAACTAAATAATTTAAAATATAAATTGGAATAGTAAATTACTCTTATACTCACCTCATTAACTGTAAACCGTTACCATTACTTCTCTTAATTGAAGTATGTTACCGTATATAACAACATAATTAGCCACGGAAAAATGTTTACGATTTTTATGCAAAAAGGCTCCATTACAATTAATCATTCACGATCGCCGTCAGCCCGACAATTTGAGTTCAATAAAGACGACATTTAAAATGTCGAATAAAACGCAAATGCAAAGGGGCAGTACACTCGAACACGTTCCTTGTGCCAATTTTCCGAGGAGACCCCGATGTATATGGGGTCGTTATATCGAGCGGCCGTCGGTGGGACACGTGAAGTCGGCTACAGGTCCGTCGGCGTAATAAATTAAATAAAAACAGAGCGCCGACTGCAACAGGGATACACACTCGGTGCCTTATTGATGGAAACAATTCAAACGCCATTTAGATAGTGAGGCGACGTTGACGTATTATTATTGTGCGACCGGGTCTGTTGTGCGGCGGCGGCGCGGAGGCGCGAAGCGGCCTCGGAGGCGGCATCTCGAATTATTATATATGTTTAGTGGTATAAGCTCTCTAATTTAAGCCGAGGTGATGATTTTTATACTACAATCTACAGTAACCTGAGTTCGTTAAGACCCAAACGCGACGGATGGATTGACACTAATTAAGTTAAGATAAAATACGCGTGCTCCATGCTGCTTTTGGAACAAGCCATACAGTGGCATAACATCAAAATTTACTCTTAGCTTATTTATTCTGCACTCGTTGCTAGAAGTATATATATTAGTTAGAGACGTTTCACCATGTGAAGCTATTCATAAATTCTCATTTTTCTTGAATCTTAGCTAGCACAACTAGCACAACTTTTATAGTACGGACGTTTCATGCAAGTGTACTGGCTGTTGTCAAAATGTATTTAACGCTATTAACGCTAGTCACGGTTCCTTCGAGTGCCGCATCCAAATTCCGCTTGCGGCATCCGCGGCGCAATCTTCAGCGTCATTCATAACTCAGCGTTCCGTTGGAGACGATCGCTTCTATTCCGCCCTTTAAAGAAAGTTATGCGCCATTCACCCCCGAGAGCGCTCGCCTACTAATGACGAATAAAACTATCATGACGCCCCGCGGCTGCCGTCGCGTTTCCCTCCATTATTGGGCGACGACGTTCACGGCTATCGGGGCGATAATATGGAGATCGTTAAGTGAAGACAACTCGAACGCCTCGAATGAACTGAAGTTTAGTGCTTTGATGAACTGAAATTTTGACATTAGCATAGCACGTAGGTACGGATGTCTTTCGAGCGCTTTCGGCAAATAGCGCCTTCTTCTTCATTTCTTTTTACAGACGAGAGAGACAGACAATAAATAGGATACTGTTACACCTGTGGACAGTTACAAGGCTTTATTATGAAATATTCGCGTTCAATTTAAAATGAAATATACGGGTCACTTTAAACGTGATTTCAAGTTAAGCACGCATTAGCAATGCTTCAATTTAGGATCGGGGTTTATCACTTTGTATAGTGTCTACTTACTTCCTTCTTATTGAAACTTTAATACAGATATATTTAAAGGTGGAACATGGTAAAACAGGAGGGTAATGTAATATTTTTAATATATAATTTATAATATTTTTATAAGTAAACATTGCAAAAGAATGCCTGATATAGATTTTCTTAAAATAATGCTATTTATTATATACCTAAAGGCATTGATAAAATTGTCTCTATTTACTACTGACAAAATCATTTACATACATGAAAACTCTATTTTACTTCACTTGACATGTGTCACTGTCAAGCTCTAACGTATTTGTTTCATTACTTAGTGACGTAGAAATGCCAAAGTTGATGCAACGATCAAGCGCACTGGTGAAACAACAATAGTTGTCAAGTGAACGTCAAAACATTTCCGCGGGCGACTGACGTGTTATTATATATTTCGCGCAGACGGGAGGGCCTCGGCTGTTGTGTCCGATTTTATTTTAAAGCAAATTTAAAACGCGGCGCATTCTGCATTGAAATTGTTGCTTTGCGGATTACGCGCGAAATCTTGATACAACACAACACGTTTCGCGCGTAATCCGCAAGCAAAAACATCAGTTAATACAAGTATCAACTGATGTTTTTGCTTTCAGTCCCGAGACTATTAAAGCTTCATCTGACGCAGAACCGGTGGGCTAGCCAGACCCCACGGGTTTGGGCCCTCCGCTGTGGGTAGGGACGAGTGTTGTGTTATAAAATTGTTAGATTTTCATTTCGTTCTGCGAAATGCAATTCGATCGCGAGGATCAGTTTGAATATAATCGTATATTGTTCTTTTTGATATTATGCTGATCTCATCTTGAATGGTATTCGCCACGACGACTGTATTTCTGTTCGCCACAAGTGAGTCTTCAGGTGTGTGGGTTAGACCTTAGTTGATTTTGGGTCGGATAAATGGAGAGTTAATCTCCACTGATCTCATATTTCCACAATATGATAATGGCATATTTTGAAGGTCTTAATAAGTACTTGGTAGAAGACTACATAGACCTGAGTAATGACGAGTCCTTTGCAAATTCTGTGTTCAAATAATTTTTTTCTCTCTATATCTCACCTAGACAATAAATACAACAAACGTAGACAACTGTGAAAGTATGATAATTCATTTTGTCTATACTCTAATTACCAATCATGTCAAGGCAAGATTTGGACCTCATTAACCACGCCATGTAGATTCTCCCCCTGGAAAAGTTATCATTTTCGCTAGACCTGTGACGGGCGACGTGTTACACAATCCTAGTATCAGACGAAGATAAAGATAACCGAGGTCGTGATAACGAAACGGCATTCCCCGGCTCGCCAGTTTGACGCAAGTGCACCGTCCCGAGTTCGGTGTACAGCCGACCGTCGGATAATAAACAGCATCAAAATACAGTCGGCGGAGTGTGGGACAACATCCAATAAATATCCAGATTGCGATGTTAACGCTCTCTCGATCGGCCGATTTATCCCAGCGCGCGCTACACGACGCGCCCTTGTCGCTACACCACGCCATATACAGATATATATATAAACATATACAATATTATATAACAGGGGCCACAAGTCGATCGCTGATGCTCTGATTTAGCACCACATCTCATGTTTACACGTAGCAATGTCGACAAACAATCTAGATTTTATTGTAATACAACCACGCAGCTGTCGCTTTGAACGAATGGTATGACTAGAGAAGTTCAGTTTCAAAGGAGATCGAGAGCAGAAGTTCGTTTAAACGCTTAACCTAAGCCTAGGTTGTTCTACCAGCCCAGATGTCAAAATTTGAAAGATGGCGCCTTGAGTCGTGTATCAAGCACAAATGAAATCATAGAAACGGATCATACGAAATAGTTTCAAAGTCGTATACCATAAATATTACGCATGCACGACGGTGGTAGGCGGTTTTATTTCTAGGATGCCAAAAAGTATGAACGGACAAGAGATCCAATAAACTTAACAAGGCATGAAATCGCAGACCTTAAGACTACGAAGCATACCAACTACCGTCCAGAAATATTACAACATACGGAGAAAGTTATGACGCAAGAACGGTGAAATTTACTAGGCTATCATAAACGTTACAGAACAAATATCAAGCGGGATGAACGTTTCGAAAATCCGTCAATAAAACACAATATGCTGGAGTCCACGGAAAGCGGGAAACTTAATAGCCAATATCATCTTTAGGAACAATGAAAATTAATCTCCCGTAGTTACGGCGTAACGCTACAATAAAAACACAAAACGTAAAAATCATACGGCACCGTAAAAAAGACAAACTATATCCGATTTCTGATCGTAAAAGCACAATAAAAATCTTTTGACGGAGTTTTAATGATCTATTAAATATTGCGCCGGGCTCACAGAGCAAGCTAGGTGGCAGAGATTGCACCGATATCGATTTCTGTAAAATTATCACTTTTTCCTCAAAAATTTTCCATCAAAAAATGGAAATTTCCCATGAGCAATCCATCGGTGTATTAATTTCGAATCTTATTTTTGGGGATTTTATATACATATATGCAGGTACTTGTAATTTATACGATGTTCAAGCATTACTACTAATTGTTAATTTTAGGTCGTAATATGTTCGAGTGAATTAACTTTTTTATTTTCTTTCTTACTTTACTTTTTTAATTATTTTCTTTTTTAATTACTTTAATTAACTTTTTACACTGGTTTTTAAGGTCAGAAAATAAAATATTTCTTCTAGATAAACTTTAAAGGCCAAAATGATAATAAAGTAAATTTATGAAAAAGTTGTCTAATCTGTGTTTGGAACTTAGATTATTTTTAAGAAGGCAGAGTAACTTTAATGGCTTTAATTCCGGGCAAGTAATTGTACCTTTCCCAAAGGAACATCTCGATTTCCGCGTGCATTTTAAATACGAGTGCACTAGACATCTAGACTAGACAAGTATTAGACATCTCTAATACATAAGATAATCTAATCCCATATGATTTGAAAATAATAATTTTATACCATATTATTGGTAACATAGACTCGCGGGGCCTCTGAATGACTGGCCAAAGTGCTCTGTGCATTTTTACACCAGCGCGGAACTAGGTAAATGATGAGACGCACTAAATTAGTTTTAACGCGCTCTTAAAAAAGCCGGTTTACGACGTGTTTAGTTCGCCGAGAATCGTATCGGAGTAAAGTGTCGCATAATTGTGGAACATAAACTGGGCCGAACGGGACTTTGAGTTTCGCGAGCATCGTATATAACGACACCTAAATAAGGCGGTTCTGATTTAATTGCTACCTCGTCTTGTCGTAAACGCTTAACCTTACCGTTTTAGATCGACAACTGAACTGAGATATGAGGGTACATTTTGATTTTTGAATTGGTGATGAGCTAAACAAGTTCGCGAGCTTGTTGGTGATAAGTCTTCGTAACACAAACCGTAAATGAATTCAAATGCGGACTCGTTGATATAAATTAAGAAAGCAGTTGAGAAAATATACACATTAATAGGCGTTTTGAGAAGAAGGTTTTGAGTTTTGGAGGCTATTTAAATAATGAAGGCCGAATATTTTTAGCCTACAAAACTGTATTAGTGAATAATTAAATATTTTTATTTTTATATTATTCAGAAACCAGCAAATTTGACAGCTTTTTATTGCGAGTCGATTTCGATACTTTTATCTTAAAATGAGTATTATTAAATCTAATTGCATGTAGCCTTTATTACTCCGAAACAGTATAGCATCGCGTTGACAGTTTTTTTTTGATACCTTTATAGTTAAATTAGAAAATTAACTCAGGAAAACTGAAAAACATTTTTCAAGATAAGATCTATCAATCTATAATGTGCGTAAATATATATTCATCACATTTCAAAAGTAAAAATACGTAACTATAAGAATTAACGAACTAAATATTTTCTAACGTGAAACTTATTACCGACTAACATAAAAGTGAGTTATTAATGCACGAAGTAGGGGAACAATAAATCATATTAATTAACGAAATCCTCAAAGCAACAATCCGTCACGGGCAATATAAATCTGTCCACGGGATGACGGACGGACAGAAGAGCACGGCGCCATAGGAGCGGCATCTACGTCCGCGCGGACGCGATCCGATAGAAAAAAAGTGTGTCCAACAAGAAAAAACGAAGATACGCGCTAGCCAGGGCGGATCTTATGCGGATCCATCCATCAGGCGACGATCGATTTGTGCCTTTGATAATTAATAGCTCATGCTTTGGCTGATTTAATCGCCTTCTTTGAGCTCTTACGAATTAAAAATATACAGAGAAATTACGAAAATGAATCTATGTAAGTTTTGATTGATGCAGCTGAGCTTGATTTTTACGAGAAGTTGGCAACCGCGTAGGCGGTTCACATGACGTTAAGTGATTACCACCACCCATGGATATCTAGATCGTCGCCAAACATTCAAAGATTAACAACTTAGCCCCCGTTACCTCATTGTTCAGACGAAAATGGAAGTGTCAATTGCACTTCACGTAAATCATGGAGTCCAGATGATCCCATACGAGTAAAAGCACATATCTGATAAAAAGCATTGTTATGACCGAAATACGAAATAACAGTAAACAAGATAACTATTGATTTAGTTGGGTTTTCGTCGACAAGGACAGTTGTCCTTTATGTATAAAAACTGTGAATTTTTCGTTTTGAACTCAAAAAAAAACTGGTTTAGTGAATTTCATTCCAGCGACTGTTTATACTTACTTTTAATTAGGACTTAAGCTTATACATATTACATCAGGAAAGTAAGTAAGCATGATACACGCTGACCTCAACAACGACGTATAAGTGGTTCATATCGCGGCGGGGTAATAGATGGCGCCATGACGTAAAATGACTGGCACGGACCCCAAGCATCATGGACATCACCGTAGAAGAAGGGTGTCCATCTGTTATACCTTCGCCTGGATTTATAATGATATATTATACTTGAAAGAAACAACCGTTGCGTAAGCAGTCGTTTATTACTGGAGCACAGTGCGTACACATCATTTATATTTTATACAGTCCCCAAGGACATTTACAAACAAATCACAAACAATTTCTCCATTGCAATTCGGGTTAAGTTCAATTAGGGCACCCTGCGTTAAACCCTAATTGCATTGGAGAAAGCATTCCGATGAAGAATTGAGAAATGCGTAACATCCCGTACACAGTATTGAGTAATATCAATAATTCCCTACTGATTCTATTAAAATTTTACATCTCCTATGCGTGTAACACTAACACCGGCCGAAACGCATTAATCCGTCGCCGACAAGTTTATTAGTTCCTCTATGTTTCCAACTCGTACGCAAATAAAAAAGCGGTTTCCGGACGCTAACGACGTCTTTGAAAGTTTTCCCGATTTCGAATTCTTTAATCATCTAAGCGTTCAGTTTACGAATGGGGGGAATATTGTTCGCGATTTTCTGTCTTTTTTCACGTTAAGATTAAAAGAAACCGTATTTCTAGACGTGTTTAGTTGGGTAATGATTAGGAATTTAATTATCTATTATCTGTGTAACATATGCAAATCAAAATACCCCTTTCAGAATCAATTATAAAAGGAACGTATTATTTTTAGTCGCGATATGATACAATGCCTCTGCGATGGTTAGTGATAAAACCACAACCATTGGCATCGACAGCACCTGATTCTCCACCTATTTCTAATGCGTTAGTAATCTTTCAGGAAGCTGGCTACTGGACTAAACGTAGTAGTATATATACTCCTTAATATCGCTTTTCTGTAAGGCACTGCTTTCCCCGGTCGAGTCGACCATTCAATCAAAGAGGCTGCTACTTGGTTCTACACAGTTAATATGCGTATATCAATAAAGGCGGGGAAAAAATTCGGCATTTGCGGTTGGGCCACGCAGCAGCCTCCGCTGTTGCACGATTGGACAGGCCCGTCCGGGTAAGTACCACGACCTCACAGAAGACCGGCGTAAAGTAGATGGATTATAAATACTTTCGTCTGGTGAGTGAGGTAGCCGGAGCCCAATTATTTTCAAAAGGTTGTCAACACATCTGCAACCCTCGGGTGTCCATGCCATGTCCCATCGGGTGCATGTCCGTGGGCGGCGGTATTCGCTTAATATGAGGTGAACCTACTCACTTGGCAACTTTGCACATTAAAAAAAAACGAAAAACTCAACATTATATAACAAATTTTTGCGTCACCATCATACTAACATATTATCGAAACCAATTCAAATTGATTTGACAAGTTGAAAGCTATTGATATGTTACACCCACACACCCTGTTTGTAAGCCAATCTATCGAGAGAAAACTGACAGCGTAAGAAATTTTGATTATAGACTGCAACCTCGTAAATCCAATCTGTGTTCATTTCTTTAGTATTGGTTTCGAAATAGCATCAATAAGCGCTCCATTTCAAAAATTTTAACACATATTTTAAACATTAAAACATGTAGAAAAAGAACGAAAAGATTATCGCCGCTGTGGGAATCGAACCCACGTCATAGTGCGCACTATAAAAAAAAACTTTAAAATTTATAAAAAGCAATGGCGAGATCTCTCGTTCGAATTATCGTTGTAAAACGATATTCGAAATTGTTTGTATGCTGGAAAGGATATAACAATAGATGCGCCAAGCATTGCTTCAAATGCTTAATAACAATGTAGAAAGAAGGCGTTAAGATTTTCGTCTCTGTGGCTATCAGCCGTTTAGTTCAGTGGTTAGAGCGTCAGGCCGCGAATGCCGAAGACGTGGGTTCGATTCCCACAGCGGCGACAATCTTTTCGTACTTTTTCTACATGTTTTAATGTTCAATCTTAAGTGCACTATAAAAAAAAACTTAAAAAAAAACATATTTTAAAAATCACTGCCTCGTATCATATACCTACTCTGTGTAAGGAATCCAGCTCACCATCGCGTTTCAAACAAGATTAGCACGATCTAACAGTGAGAGCAGCATTAGACAGATGCCTGGTGTCCCAGGGTTGATAGCGTTTCAACTAAGAAAATTCAGTGGCGCATAACGATGCTAGTAAGCGAATTAACAACGCGGTAGTTAAGGACTGGAAAAAAGTACAGACAATCGCAATCCGGGCCCGGTCTAATAGACACGTGTACAATTAACGAGACAGCGCCGTCCTCTTAAAAGTGGGCCCACGCCCGCCGCAAGACTCCCCCAAGCGTCTACCGTCTAATTGATAATTAGTATTCCGACGGCCCACTCACTGTCCAGGCCTACGTGTACCGCCCGGGGGGTGGGGTGGACGGGGGTGGGTCACCGCTGCATCAGCGCCCCCCGAATCCAAGGGGCGCGGTATTGACGAGAGACGATGTGACGAGACCTCTGGGGCATCCGCGACGTGATTCAGGGTCCTGCGATTCCGCTAATCCGTTTGTGATTCAACAGATTCTGTGCGCAAATGTATATCGAATATATTAAATAATCTTCACATTGCTAACTAGTTATTTTTCATAATTTATACGCACATAGTTTACTGTCGGTGGGCGCGCGCATCCAAAAAGTTTTAGTCTCATATTTTTTTCCGAACGCGGCAACACAAGTATAAATTCAAAAAGCTCTGTCAGGATATACGATATACTTTTTTAGTCAAACCATGACGTTAATTGAAAGTGCGCGCCGACGTACACTCGATAATAAAAGTAGAAGCAATGAATCGCGAAGGGCCCCAGCGATAGCTATTTCATTACTCGGTTTTCTATAAATTATTCAAAGCTATCAACTGACCTACCGCAAGTCTTATACGACGAGTCTTTATAACTTTATGTGTTGATTCGTCTCAAGTATTCATGCGTTGCCTTTGTATTGAAATGATTCCTTGTTGCATTATCGACTGACTTTTTATGATCATGATTTTTATAGTAATTTAAAAAGGTTACGGTACGTATTTAATTTGTATACATTTCTGAAACATTTTATAAACAATTTCGAGAGCCAATGTCATCGAGTGGTAGAATTTTTACAAGCAAATTTTTGAATGGTATTTTTTATGTTTCGACCGCTTATCGTTTCAATGACTATTTACAATTATTTTATTGAAGTGTTATTAATAAGATAAAATAAATGTGTTCTGTAAGTTTTTATGCATAACCTTGAAAAAACAACCTTACACACAGCCTATATTATATGGAAAAAAAATTATATTCCTCCTACCGAGAAGTAGGTACTAAGGTATGGTCAATAGGTTTTAATCTTCACGAACACTGATTATTTTCAATAGATTATATTATACATAAATACGAATTCAATTTAATCAATTAATGAACGGGATAAAGTAACGTAAAGAAAAGGAATGGAAGAACAAAACGATACTCCACGCAAATACAAAGTATCACGAACAAATCTCGAAACAATAAGGGGCAAATAAAAGTATGTACATAAGGCCCGACGTCTTCAGGCAGGGCCAACTCGATTACCATATCTCAAGTCGAGAATCGGGCTAGACGGGAACGAATCCGCTATCGGCCGCATGCATCTGCGGATCGCAGAGCCATCGGGGCCTACGCGCACGGTAGCCCGCCGGACCCCTATAAGGCTCTTGACTCACTCCCTGGAGTACTTGCTACTTTGTCGTGTTTATTGATATTATTATCGATCCACGAATCACAATGTCCCCTTTTGTTTGAAGCTTATTGGTATTTGCAAATCGATAAGTTCTATACAAGTCAGTGAAGCGTTTATACTTCACTTAATTAAATAAAAACTGCAAATTGCCGTTAAAAACTCTTTTTAAGATTTCTTTTTTTAATGTGAATAGTCGGCAAGCGAGCAAGCATCGGATTTAAAGTGATTACCATCGCCCATGGACATATACGACATCTGACAGCTTGCATATACGTCGCCACCCTTTAATCAAAGTGGGCCCCAGTTACCTCACCCACAAAAAAGGTATAACACTTCCACTTTAGGCCGGTCTTCTGTGAAGTTCGTGCATTTCCCCGAACGGAAGCCGTAACAACTCTGTTATAATTAACTGTATTATTGCTTTAGCTGAATCAATATCTAGTGACACAAGATAAACATTTATTAATTTATAGATTGAGGAAGTTTTCGTTTTAATACCTTATGAGGAATATAGTTGAGGTATTCCAAGTTTATGAAAGCATGTAAGTGTACACGCAACACAATAGAATAAGAACAAAACACCCTTCATTTTTGTACTTAATGTATGAGTAAAGTAACAACCTATAAATGTCCCACTGCTTGGCAAAGGCCTCTTTACAAAGGGTATCGGGGCTTGTCCACCATGCAGTGGGGCCGCCACTGCAGAGGACTTCACATATATACATTTCGAAATATTTTGTTTCATAACTATTTTTGTTTGTGTTTCCTGGCAATGTTTTATTTGTCGCGGGAAAACAACACAGATCAAGGCTAAGTTGTGTAAACGAGACAGCCAGAACAACACATTGAACAGAAGGTCGCTTTGGCCGAAATAGTTGGTGAGTAATAAGTTGCCTTTAGCGGACGGGGCGACCGGTGGCGTCTTAAATTAAGAAAAGCGAGCCCTCTAATCAAGCGCAAACAAGAGCTGATTTGAATATACACACGATCGGCCGCGCGGTAATACGTGATTCATTAGGCGCTCGGAAAATGCGTTGTGAGTCCCGGGATGCGACGATACCCCTTCGGGATGTAGCCAGGGCTTGTACGGCTGTCCAGGCAGAAGCAACCTCTATTTAAAGTGGAATACAGCAAACATTCTCATTAATCTAAGAATGGGAGGAATGTCAGCTAATCCAGTGTTATGGGCTAAACTCGAAGATAAGACTGTAAAATATGACCATTAATCATTTATCAGGGACAGATTAATACAAGTTTAAGTTCAAAAGTTCCAGAAAGAATCCGAAATTGATACAACACATTTTGATAGATTGATTAGTTTGGAGCACATTATTACTTATTCAAAGTCAATTAGAAACAAACAACAAATCAGTAACTTATTGTTCCGGATATAAAGTATTAACATTCTAATTACCATAAAAAGCTCAAAGACTTTTTGCAATGACGTTGCGAAATAGGAGAATTCCGAAGTTACATGAGGTGCAATACTGCAAAGCGGGGACTGGTCGAAGAAAAAGTGTTCGTCAATATTCGACTTGAGCATGTAGTAGACGCGAGTGTGTGCTTCCGATGTGTTCACACACAGAGGGACGTCTGCACACCGCACCTGACCGCCCCAACCCACACGGCCCCCCCTGCAGTTACTTGACTTCATTTGCAGTCGATTCTAAGTTAAAATCAATTATGCCCGCGATTGTTTCGTTAGTGGAAGCAAATGTTTTTTGTCCCTGCCCCCTCCCGCCTCCGGGCCGATCGGCCCCCCTCCCTCCCACTTTGTATTCAGGACGGACGGCTGTCTCCCGCTATGTTTGGATTTCTTTTGATGAGCCCAGAACTTGCAGACTTGTGATTGTGTGTGCATTCCGTTCATTTGGCCCCCGTTCGTGTGTCGTTTTTTTTATTATTCTCTAGACTTTCCCGTGGAATTGCACGGTGCGGCACTCCGTGATCGGTTTGTCGACGAGCTCCAGGCCGGTGCACTACCTTGCTTGTCAACGCCGACGAAGCTGCCTTTGAGTTTGAGACGCAATACGTTCATAAATGCGAAAGCTTTTGTCTTTTGTTTAGTGGCTAACGAGCGAACGTTTGCCTATTATAATGGATCGCGAAGATAGTTGGTACCTTTGAGAAAAGAGTTTAGTATCAGCGTTTTGGAAATACCAAAGGACAGGTGATTGATTTAATTGTCTTTATTCCTATTTTAACGTTGTAACTGCCCCATGGTTGTTAACAAAATCCAGAATGAAATATTTTTTTTTATAAACTGAATTCAATAAAAAAAGTTACATTACTACGAGGTAAATATTTAACTTCGAAAATAATCTTACAGGCGCGGTGAAGCTTTGGAAAAAATCTAGCGAACTACTAAATGGATTTAGGTGTTCATTATTTTGACTCGTTATATTTTTTACGTCGACGTAGTTAACTTAGGTCTGTCAAAATTTTGCTTTAATATCATTTTGTGTGACTTCGACTTCTCACTAAAACCTCCAGATTAAAAAGCTGAAGTTATCTTTTACATAAAAAAAAAGCAAAAAATTACGCAGTAAATTAAAAAAAAATACGTTAGTTTGATAGTGTTGGACTACAATACATCTTATCGATATTATCTCGTTAAGATAGAACGCATACGTAATTCTTGTAATTCTTGCAGTTTTTCTAGAGCTCTGTGGCTCCTCGCTTCACGGCGTGTATTGCCCTGTTTAAAAATACACCTACCGCTTCTGTTTATTGCGACAACAAGAACAAACAATTAGCTTCAATTATATCGCGATTACGAATCTACAAGTCACCGACGGCATTCAAAAAGGAAGAAGTCCCCCCATTTTGACCCTTACTGGTGCTGCATAAGGGCTACGTATGGATGGACGCTACGGACGAGTGCGCCCTTCTTATTTCGCCTCGGGAAACTCAAGAAACAGCGATTTTGACCCTAATTACATCCGCTTAAGGCCCATGTACTGCGGCGTGCGGGCGCAGATGTAAGTGTGCGTTATTTTTTCCTTATAAGGCCGAGCCCACACAATTGTTGCTCGCCAATGTCCAATATCTCTGTACATTCATTATGCAAACGATTCTCTCGAGTTCATTTGCTTTTTTCCCCCACTCTCTGCCCGTTTTAATTTCAAACGGTCGTATATTCTTTTGATCGTCCATAGAAATTAAAAGGAACTTTTACGTTTGCCTTCTGTTTTGTTCTACCTAGTAGACGCTCCGACGATTGGAAGCTCCTAAAAATTTACAATCGAAAATGTATCGATAATTAATTTACAAAATATGGGAAGTATTGTGGTTTTTTGCACTAATAATACCTGTATTTAATATTGATACTCTCAATTACATTACAACTACGTTTTATGATAATATAACATCCCGCCGAATGTTTTTTTCTCTGATAATCGATGTACTCGTCGCTTAATTCAGACATTAATTCGAAAATATACATTTCTTTTTTTATGTGAGGAAGTGGCAAACGTACGCAGAGTTGGTTGCTCACCTGATGTTAGGTGATAACCGCCTGCCCATGGACATTTGCAACACCCGTAGGGTTGCAAATGCTCTTAATAAAATTGGCCCCGGCTACCTCACTCACCAAACGAAACCCAGACGTGTACTTTACTCCGGTCTTTTGTGAGGTCGTGGTAGTAAGCCGGCCCATTCGAGCAACAGTGAAAACTGTTACGTGGCCCTACCACCGTGACCTACCACATAAATGGCTTTAAGAATTTCATATTGAAATCTAAACATTTATGTTTACTTTTCCATGTATTTACCCTGTATTTAACAATGCAAAATTTACATTGAAATATAAAATAATAAAAAAACTCGCTAGGACTAAATTAAGTATTAAAGATATATGCAAGCTCGCGCGCTGAGTACAATAGGACTGCGTTTTATTACAAAATTCATAATTAACGAACGCCGCGTCGCCCTAACGTCGCCGTGGAATAATTTCAATCCGGCCACGTCCAATATTAAAAGTAAAGTCAATAGTGCTGTGCCCGGTTCATTAGAGCTCCACGATAAGCGGAGTGCGCGCTGCGTCACGTACTATACATTAGTGCCGCGCGGTCGGCTCTAATTAAAAATCGTAAATAACGCATCGGTTTACCGCGCCGTAGACAACACTAGTTGGCGCGGGAAAAACGTGCCCAGGAAAGTCGATTACAGTTGTCCGCTCAAATTCTGAACGATCTGAACTAACTAGTACTTACAGTTTATCGACGAATTTGCCGGTAATTCACTTTGCTTACCCGAAACGAAAATACTGCCATTAGATAGACATCAAATTTAATGGTTACTTAAGAAATGATACAAGGCCACGAATAGGTCAGGCCGCGAATGCCGAAGACGTGGGTTCGATTCCCACAGCGGCGACAATCTTTTCACACTTTTTCTACATATTTTAATGTTCAATCTTAAGTGCAAAGATTAGCACTATAAACAATTTAAATTTCTAAAAAAAAAAAAAGCAATGGCGAAATCTCTCGTTCGAATTAAATGTACATTACATGAAATTAATAATACATAGAGATATTTACAATAGTTTATTTATATTATGTTATGTTAATTGGATACGCCCCCACTAAACATACGTATTTATACGTAAAAGTAAATAAAGGCACAAACTTATACTTTTAACACATTTGTGATATCGTTTCAGTAGAAACCACCAATTGCAGCATTTTGACAGTGAAATTTCATATAAGCTTTATGTAATTATGTTAACTAGTTGTCGAAATTCGACCATAATTAATTATACATGTAATGTGTGCAATGTTTTTTTTTAACTCATTCAATGTATTTTTATGCATAATTTAAAATAGTATTAGCATTCTGAACTTCTTCTCAAAGTATGACAAATTTCATACTCTTCCGTCCGCCCAATTTAAGTAAAAACCCCTTTTTACAAAGTTTATGTTTCACGTATTAATATATAGATTATCAAAGACACCAACGTGGACATAAATGTCAATGAAGATAAATGAATAAATAAAAAGTATCTATAGATTGATTTTAGTAAAATTGAAGACGTTATCATATATGGGTGATATTAAAAGAAATAGATATTAAATATAGTGTATAAAGGACAAGTGTAAAGTAAACAATGTTCTGTTTTAAGCAGTCACTCGTTCCATTTGCAACGATATAACACGAGAGAAGCACCACCATCGATTAGATCTTAAAACAATCCGTTGATTAGACACGGGGCTGATTTACAGCGGGGCCCAGGGCGTTTGGCAATTATGAAAGGCCATAAAACGGCGACATTAGGAGCTCTCCCATGCGCAAGTGTACCAAAGGGACGTTCCCTAATCCATTTACGATGTAAAGAGGTATAAATCAAACTTAATACGAGCTACACGTGTTGATAAAGCGGCGCGCACACAAGCGGGGCTGCGGAGACCCACACAGGAGGTGTACATGCGCCCTTATCGCGAAGCCAAAAGGGATTCAAATGACACGTTCCTTGATCGCAAACGGTTGTTTGGGGAACGATAATTTTATAATAACGGTTTTCTTTTCATTTATTACCCATTTCACAAGTAAGAGTTGGAATTGACAAAGGAGGAGTGGCTTACTGCGTTTAAAAATGTAACATGTTAGATTATTTATTTCATCACAACTATACGTTACACCAATTTGAAGTTATACTAAAGCTAATTAATATTTTGTAATAAAAATTTAGTTAAACTGATCGATATCGCCCAATTTCCAAAAAAGGTCGTCAACGCATCTGCAAACCCTCGGGTGTAGCAGATGTCCAAGGACGGCGGTATTCACTTAACATCAGGTGAACCGTCTGCTCGTTTGGCAATTTTTCACATAAAAAAATATTGCGTTACGGTGAAACACCCATTTATACTCTTCATGACAAGATTGGATTTATTCGCCTATTTACCACAAAACTTTCCGGCCGGTTAAAATGCGTTAGATTTAAATCAGCACTCGCTAGATTATCTCCATTCAAAGACCCCGAGTGAGGTAAGAACAAACGCAGAAGTACAGGCCTTGGCACGAGCTCACAGAGCAGATGAGGCGCGAGTGTGTGCAAGGTGGCATGAAAATGGAATTAAGGGGGCGAATGCAAAGGAATCGGGCGGGCGCGGGGCCCAAAGTGTCCCGGACCGGACACTTTGAACGAATTATGACGGTCATTATTACTACGTGGACAGAATTAAATTGCCTCCACCCCCCCCCCCCCCCCCCCCCCCCCCCCCCAGCGCCCCCTTCCGGCTAAGTATGCCCGCATAATGATACCTGTCGTACACTCGCAACACTTAACGGGGAGCGAGTGAATCTATCGGACCGTACGGGTTTCGAGATTTGCGTTCTTTTGTTACTCGCAAGGTCGTCGCCTTTATGGGAATGTGTTCAGGCGTAGAGGGAACATTTTCAAGTGGGAAAAGCACTTCGATAATTAAAACATGTCACATCAAATTCTTTATATGGCATCGCGGTACTTTCAAAGACTAAGGTATAAATATAACTACTGGTACTTATATAATTTTACTTCATTATTTGGTTAAGTATAGCCTCGTGGATAGACCTGCTTAATATATTCAAATTTCGATTTGCATTTATTATTAACAATAGCTTAGTAAAAACATACTACACCAAGGTAAATTTCTGACGAAAATAAAAATTCGGAAAATAATGGTCAAGTAATTTGTAGGAAGGAAATGTTGAAATTCATATTTTGGACAATTATTAACAAGTTCTTTTTAGTTATGGTTACAAAGTGACTACAATCAAGCTCCTGAGGCTGCGGTATAATTTGTGTCTTAAATTTGTAGAAACAAGAGGCGTTTGTGGTACCTTCCTTTTATATACTCACATATAACTAAAATTCATTCGTTCCATACAACCATACGTATCTAACTAGAATAGCTTACAGTATCCTTCTATCTAACGTCCAAATATAATCACACATCAGACCGGTCTCTTCAGATCTCCGATTCTACGTCACGAATTGTACCAACAGCAAATACGAGTGCGCAAACACCGTGATCGTGTAAGCCCGTACCGTCGGGGATTAGGTAAGTCAGAAGCAACTGCGCATAAACCTGCCCCCGATAAAGCTAGATCACAGTGTATTTACAAAAACAGAACCAACATTTGAGGTGGATTAGTGGAAGCCGTCAACGATACGGCTGTACCAATAGACGGTAATAAGTAAATTTGTAATAACCCCATAAAAAGCACCACTGATGCGCGGTTTCACCAATCTACAAGCGTATACAAAATTTAATATTGTAGGAACTGAAACACTTACTTATTCATTGTTTTAACGACGGGACGACTTCGTTTTATACTATCTAGTGATGTTTAGTTCGTTGAACTATATACAGCGGATCAAATTTCCGTTAAAGTGTCTGCAACACATCTAGTGTTTCAGATCTAAGCGCAGAAGATACATTTAAATGAAATATTTGCAATAAATGTCAAAAATTTGTGTATATTAATTAACATTTCCAGAGATTAATGGAGGTAAAAGTAGAAGGTAGGTAGTATTGTGCCAACTTAGTTGTGATGCATACAAGTCGACAGCCAAACCGATAGATAGTTAAATGAAAGGTATCTTTAAGTTTAGAACAATTTTTATTTAAAATCTTTCAATTGAGTGTGTCGAACACGACACGAAATTGAAGTAAGTAGCCAACTTGGTCGCCCGCTAGCTTAAATGCAACAATGGCTGTCGTCCCGCAATAATTTTGACAATGACTGATTGTAACTTGGAAAACTTCCATTCAATTTTGTATCCATTAGTCCGAGTAAGTAACGCTACAAAACGTGAGATAAATAATATTTGTTTCATGTTATATTTAAAACGTATTTGAATCAACATCACCCAACACTCACTAAACTGTCTAGCTTCAATCGTAGAACTTACCAATTTCAGCAAGGAAATCACAAGAAGTCTAGCTTTGTCGACATTTAAGCACTGCCTGTATTAGTTATATTTCGATCACAGAAAATTTAATTTTAATTTAGTTATTCGTGTCGGCGCTTTATATAATGGAAGCGAAGTCTCTCGCTCCCGCTTATGAAATGGACCGTGACGCATTGTAAAACAATATTGTCACAGGCGGCGCGTAAAGCGGGCCGCGTAAGAAGCGGCGGCCTCACGTGCCAGCTTTATCGCCGAGATAGGGCAAATATTAGGCGCGATTGTCGGTTTAAACAATGGAGGGATTATGGCGCGGCTATTTGCCTTTCCATTGGTCCTTCGGAGGTGCTCTAGGATTGCGGAATGTCGAGGCACGCTTAACGGATTAGAGTACACCAGAGTTATTAAAAAGATATTCCACAAACAATTAAGTTTAAATAATTTCAAACAAGGATGTGTGGAAATGACTCTTGCTCTGCACTTGCAAGTCCCCTGGCTCCTGCAAGTCCTTATACTAAAATAATTTTGGGTGTATACTTAAATACTTTAAAAAAAAATAGAAATAAAATATAAATATATGACCGCAGAGTTTCTTGCCGGTTCTTCTCTTGCAGGTCTAGTTTAGTGAACCGGTGGTAGTTTTTGACGTTCAATAAGAGCTTAAAATAAGCCTATGTTGAATAAAGAAATTTTGACTTTGACTTTGACTTTGATATTACGCATAGAACTACCGACTTTTTGGGTTAAGCGGCGTTTCGTACGAGTCGCATGGTCTAAGAGATGATGAGGTAGGTGTAGTAGAGCTGCGCAGTAACTTATGCTATTGCTCGAATGGGAAGGCTCGTCCGGTCCATCATGGCTTCTAACGACGGATGTGAGGTGGAAGTGTATACTTTCGCGTTTCGTCTGCTGATTGAGATAGACGAAACCCAAATTTAATGGTTAGCAACCTCTCGGCAATTGCTTAGGTGTTGCAGATATCCATAGGCGGCTGTTATCGCTTAGCAACAGTTTGCCAGCTTTCACAAGAAAAATATAAAGACGAATGTCGTGATTGTTACTTATGAGTACATACTGAAAAAGTGTTGTGCAATTGCTGCAGTTATTTTCCACGAATGGGGTCGTTCCTCCGAGATGGTAGCACCACCTCACAGAAGACCAGTGTGAAATGGAAGTGTTTCGAAAGGCGAGGTAATATATAAAGCGGACGCATTATAACCCTACAGATGTTGCAAATGTCTACGGGCGGCGGTTATCACTTAGGTCAGGTAAAATGCCAGCTCGATTGCCACCATATGACGTGAAAACGGCAACTGTGCCGAGGCATGCAACAGGAAAGGCAAGTTAGCAGAATGTCACGGCGGTCTACAAGCCACGCCGCTAAAAACCTCTACTATAAAATTACGAGTGTAATCCGGACCAAAGACACGTATTACAAACGAACGATAACCCCGAACATTAAGCGTCCGACATCAGCAAAGCTCGTGCAACACGCCTAAAACCCATCCGACGATAACCATTAACCGTGTCTATTAACATACGAAACAAAACGTACCGTGTTAAGGGACTACACACGGGATATATCGATGGGCAAACAGGGTCGCGCGTTTATCGGCGCCGAGCAAACAAGCCGCGAGCAAAAACGCGCGTTCAGCGAAGAAACATCGCTAAAACAAAGGTTTCGCGCTAAATGCCGTCGGGGTGCGCGGGGCTAGGGGAGGGGTATTACAATATTTGCTAGGATCTCGTTATTTTTAAGTATCCCCTGACGTCGGCTCCCAAACTTTACCTAGTTCGCAAATCGTAAACGTATCGTTAATGAGCTCGCGTTATGAATATTTTTATAGGGTTCTCGCTTATAACAACTTGTCTAGCTGGCTTCTGTTTTTGCTGCGCTGTCAGTAATTACAGTTAAGTTTTTTTATACTGTTACGAAATTAACTTAGTAATTAGTGTTTTGCTATGTAAATACGTTATAAGCACGCTGAATAATCCAAACATAACAAACTTTTTTTTTGTTGTATAAATTATATAAATTTACTTAAGTTAAATTGAGAAATATTGTGCGTCGAAGGTAATACTTTCCGAGTTATAAAGTGCAATTAAATAACATTATTAATAACCTAAATCAATAATATATTACAGTGTATTAAATTCAACTGGTGTTTTTGTTTCCTCAAACACGAAAACGGATGAGTGCGGTATTTCGTCACATGTTCCATTAGCCCATTAACGGACATAGTCACTTAAATGGAGTCAGTAACATGTACGATAGAAGGGGGCGGTTAAACCGTTAGCTAGCTAACAGCGTCAAAAGCGATGCACCCGATGCATAAACTGCAACTCCCGTTTCCCATAAACTGTTGAACGAAAGGCGGCGTTAGGTTTGAGAAGCGCTGAGCGCCGACTGCGCCGTCATAGCGTGGTACGTTGTAAATTATAATGTTTTATGGTTTAATACAGCAGATAAGGCGGGCGGGGGGAGCGGGGCCTATTATTAACCGTAAACGACCACGGGGTGGCGACGCGCACAAGCGCTTGCTACCACGACTTGTGCTACGGTTTATAGAAACGACGGTAATAGTAGACTGTTAGCTCTACTATTAGACTACTACCAATAACATATCTCTATATATTGTTTCTCAAAGGTGTTTTTTTCTGGTTCCGTACCCAAAGGGAAACGGGACCGTATTACTAAAACTCCGCTGTCGGTCTGTCTGTCCGTATGTCAACAGGCTGTATCTTGTTATCTTACATATCCATAATTCTTCATAAAATTTAATGATTCAAAAACCATTTTAAAGCTTACCTATGTTTGCTGCCGCGTTTTCATAAAAAAAAACATTCTTTGAAAAATTTATTATACAGAATTTATGATAGTGCCATCTATGGGTAATTTTTAAAATGATAGATATCAAAGTAAACTATACTTAGCATCATTCGGTGACTGATGCGAAAATGTCGCACGGATCAGCTAGTACAATATTTTTTTTTAAATTATAAATTTTAATGTAGATAAATGAACAAAAACATTCTCGCACTGCGAATTCGAAACTACATCTTTTGGTGTCGCTCACAGAATAATTAATAGTATAACTAATTATAAATATTTTAATCAATGTCTATACAATTTTGTTTTGTTTTTAGCCTTTGCATTTTTCGTAAAATATAACTAATAAAATCATGCAAGATATAAGAACTCACGGCTGTCAACTCTAATGGCGTGACAGAGATAGATGTAGACACCCACGTTTCACAGAGCAAGCCGTCAATATACACAAGTACTGTTACACTGATATTTTATACCCTAATGCTATACGTTACGATAATTCCTCTAACGCAATTAGCATCAGCTCGACGCACGTCTCCGTCCGCCCTCCGACTAAGATTTTTAACGAGCCTCGCCCCGCGTATGTAACCGTGTCTGAATGCTGCGCGTAATGATTATTTATGTAGCGCGGTGAGTTGATGGGGGTGGAAATTATTTTTTATCGTCCTCATCTGCGATCGCGTGTCAGCGAGAGCAGAGGACAGATTCTGATAAGGAGGGATATAGGGAAAGAGGGCTTTAAAAAAAGATTAGGGTAAGTGCTTCCCGTAATTGGGTTAATGTGTGGAAACTGTGTCGCGCTGGTGTCCTATAGGCCGTCGATATGAGGTCTGGCTCCAGTACCTGTGACTGTGTATGAAAGTCATTGTTCCACATCTGTGACGATATCCTAAGACGCGGATCGGATTGACTGGCTTACCACAGTTACCCCTCTCTATACTATTTCTTTTACCGACGTCATGGTGGACATTATGTACGATCTGAAATACTTTTGGTTGAAGGCAACCGAGAAGAAGAATAACCGTATAATTTTTACGATTATGTTACATTCGTAATAATCAGAATCAAACTGTCATCACTGTAGGCTCCACAAGTAGTGATTAAAATTTTAACTTAACACTTTTAAGTATTGAGCACTATTACACACTTTTCGTAATCGATTATGTTTCGTAACAGTCGCAAACGGAACTCGCTTTCCAGCCTAGCGGAGCGCTCGCAAAATCCGCGGGCCGGCGTCCAGATCGAGCGCTCGCTGTCGTAAATCCGCGGCCACACAAACAAATTGCGCCCGCGGTTTGGCGCCGGCGGATCGTTGGCCGACGTTTTTGCGGGCGCGCCTCAATCACGGCTCCATTGCGGCCCCGTGCCGACGGCGGATGTTGCGCTCGCACGCAATATACGAGCGGCCCCGCCACGCGCTCTGCAAACGCCGCGGCGCATCGCAAATGAATGTTAAATACGACCACACCAATAATATTTTGCATACATTGTTGCGTGTAAACGAGGGGACGGGGCAAACGCTGGGAAATTAAAAATCATTATCCGTAACGATGTCTTGTGTTTACGCGCACAATAATCGAATATAGACATTTTATTAAAGAACACGTTAAGGTAAACAGTCTATGGTTGCACAAAGGTGTACCAGAATTAAGTTTTTACAATTACAATAGTCAATGTCTTCAAGGCAGCAGTAAATAATCTTTTTTGGATGATTTTACCAGTAACTACCACATCAAAACCTATGTTCAGCAATGGACTCAAACAAGCTGAAATGATGATGACGATGAGGGACGTTCATTGTAATCAAGAAGAGCTGTCACTAAGCAGCAAATAGAAGTCCACACAGAAAGATGGAACAGCCTTTTACACGCTGTGCATGTATTGCTATTGAATTATGTTTGTCACTTTTTCTTATATATTTTATTTATTATAACACCTGTATTTTTTTATACTAAAAGTTGCCAAGCGAGCAGACGCTTCACCTGGTGTTTAGTGAATACCGCCGCCCATAGACATCTACACCCGAAAGTTTGTAGATGCATTGACAACCCTTTTTGAAAATTGGGCTCCGGCCACCATCACTTACGAGACGAAACACGAAACTTTTACTTTACCGGTCTTCTGTGAGGTCGTGGTACTTACCCGGACGAACCTGCCCATTCGTGCAACAGCCGAGGTCGCTGCGTGGCCCTACCACCGTAAAAATGTATTTAGTTGGTAAGCAACTAGTTTATGTTTCGTTTATGCACCCCAACTCACCGAAAATGTGCGAGTCACTCTACAGTTCATCATCTTGTATGAATGGACTATTAAGAATATGAGGACAAGACCGCGGTGTTTCGCGCCGGTCCTTCTCTATACAGGTTTAAATTAGTGATGGTAGTTGTTGACGTTCATGAAAGCCTACATTTAATTAAGAAATATTGACTTTAATTTGAAGATGATTTATGTGGGTCATAGTTATACACCTATCTTAGTGGACACCACCGCCCGTCGCAAAGCCGCCGGCCGCAGATTTCGCACATCATCGCGCGGCGGCCGCAGTTCGCGTCGAACGCACACGGCGCCCCGCGGATGCAATTCAAATCCGCGTCGAAATCCGCGTATAAATCCGTTTTTAAATCCGCACCACACCGTTGCCACCGCGCACTTTCCAGCCCGTCGCGACTCCCTGATGGAGTGCCCGCTAATGGGATTCATTCGGGGGTTTTTTGACTCGAAATTGATTTCCCGCCGGCGGCTCGTGACGTGTGACGTTTCCAAGCGGGATCTGCTCCCGGCTCTGTCGCGGTGCGTACGCCGCTGTTAATAACCGATTCGCGGATCTATCGCTATCAATCGTCGGCTGTCATAAAAGTTCGGGGAATTTCACGAATGGTTTAACGATTAACACGGATTAAACTCCGAACACTGTTTAGCAGTAACAGTTTTAAGCGGAAATCTGTTTTGTTAATGATATTGATGTATCTTTTATAGAGATCTTGAATTTGTAATAATAATTATAATTGAGTTTTTGTTTTAATCATTTGTTAAATCTTGTTGGAATAAAGAAACATTATTACACCATTAGAATTAAATTCGAGTTAAGAATGTTGATCGAAATTTAGAGCGTCATATGAATGAAGACATCACGTTAGCATTTCCGTATTCTTAAACATCCTATTCAAACCATCCAAATACTCTGTTACACCTAAATGAAAGACAGGAATTTAAAGCATTCGCTTAATTAATGTGAATTGGCCGGTATAATTTCTAAAACACATCCAAATAAGCGATATATCTGGTTGTGTCCAATTTATTTACATATAAACGAAAATTTGCATTTATATCTCGGATAGCATTTTACGACATTGTCTTGGTCGAGCATTTTATGGGGATTCCTACGTTAAAATCTTAAAGCAAAATAATGTCTTTGACCCACTAATTTTATCCGTTCTCTCCGTCTTTCTTTACGTAATGACACGAGGAATTTAGAAACCATCGGAATTTTACAATCGCCTCTTGTTGGGGGGTAAATGTTCTTATGAGACATTTCTGAGGTACATATTGGCACACGAATTCTTATATTTATATTATAATAGACTTTGATAACTGGGAAATTCGTGATGCAATACATTTGGGCGAATTTATGGACGATAAAGTCATGCTGAGAAGATGTTTTGTGCACGCAGCAAAATGTATTTTTATTATATTCAATGATGGCGTTATGAAATTTATAACAATCTACAGGTTGCTCTTTATAATTTAAGCTATGTAACAGTTGCAGATAAATTATTCATATATTCATTAAAAAAATATTCTTTGTATTAAAGTGACCATAAAGTTTTACAAATTATTCAGAGTGATGACGACCGCACGGAGACAATCCTAAGAGAGACGTAAGAGAAGGTGAGAAGAAGAAAATAGAGACAGAAAAAACTCAATAACACATTTTAGAACAAAATTTAGATTACTCCAGTCAATCTGCTTCAAGCAGAGTCTCTCCTCGACTGACACACGTTTCTTGTTTGCATGATTGAGTATACGAGTAGCTAGAGATTCCATCTGACGCATGGTTTGTCTTACTTTAAAAGTTGAGTCTCCAAGAATGAGACGTTGACGTGTGTAACGTATCGTTTATTGAGCCACGGTAATAAATGAATGATGAAACAATAGCGATCGTGAAACGCCCAAACTAGAACCTAATTAGATCTGAATTAAGTTCCAATATCGCACGCGACCACAACGCAGCGACTTAAAAGCCGTGAGTCCGAATCGCAAAATTGGAACGGACTAAAGCGCAAAAAGCGCTGCATAAAGCGCGTGGCAGTTTTATAAACCGGAGCGACGCTAACACACTTTCGCGTGTCACCGTAGCCCGGAGAGCCGGGACAAAAAGCGCGGCCCAACAGGCGGGTACATGCATCTTTTTCGTGTGGCTGACAAATGGCCCGGGATGGGCCCGAGTGGGGGGCGGAATGGAAAATCATTCACGGACTCGACGGCGGCCGCTTTCCGACCGGCCGCCATCAATAAAGCGGGCGGCCGAAAAAAGCGGTGACGTCACGAGGTGCCTCGACACTGGCGGATAAATCAAGCGCTGCAATAGCGCGGAGAGGGCTCCCGTCGCATTCAATCCGCGCAATCGATATGCCGCGGTATGGTTATGGATGACTTCGCGTTTTGCGTGCGGATTTGTCGCGTCCGCGCGTGACGGGTTTGTCGTGTCACTGAAATGGAGTGGCCCTCATATTCGGAGGACCTGGCAAGGCGGTCAACTGTTTCCGATGCGCGATTCATTCTGATATTCATCAGAGGGAAGCGATAACTTTTTTTAACTATAATTACAATAATCGCCGTTATTGCCGTGATTGGTTCGTTTAAAGAACTCGTAAAATAGTACTGATAATACAATTAAATTACAATAAACTTACATATTATTAAAATACCTAATTACTTGCAAGGTAACGGATGCAAGACTATGTCAGTAAGTTGATTCCCCAACTAGCTATATTAAAAACAATTTAGATGGAAGCGTCTCCATCTTTAGCAACCGAAATCGAGTTTGATGGACAAGGGCGCATCAGGACCGATCAACTGGTGTCCCGCGCGCCCTCTCCAATCCGCTCACTCATTCATTCACTCACTCGTTCATTCACTCCGCTCACTCGATCCGTTTCGAGTGATCGCGGATCGCGGCGACCGTTTTTTTCACTCGGTTCGCGAGCCCGGAAAACGCGGCCTTTTTAAGCTCTCCACGCCGTTGACAGACTCGTCAGTTGAAATAACTCGCGTCATTTGTGTGATACACCTCTCTTTATGCGCGTTCTGTTTATCGGAATGTACGAAAATTCAGGATAAAATAATTGCAACTACTTGATCACGCTTTATAAAGTTTAAATGTAAGCAGTGTGTTTTATTTTTATTTTATATTAAGTTTTTTTAAGGGTAATCACTACAGTTAAGATGTTTAGATAAGATTAGAATCCCGCTTCTTTCGGAGAAAAACTAAAGTGAGGAAATTATCACGATAAAAACTTAATATAAAACTTAAATTTACAATAACAAAGGCGTTATCGTTGTTTGAAATTGTTTAAGTGTTGTAGAGGACAACGGATGCGCCAAGCATGGCTTAAAATTCTGAAAAAACAATGTGGATACAATACGTTGAGATTTTCGTCGGTGTGGCGATCAGCCGTTTAGCTCAGCGGTTGAAGCGTCTGGACGCAATTCCGGGAGACGCGGGTTCGATTCCCGCGGTGGCGCAAAATTTTTCAGCCATTTTTGTACAAACTTTAATTAATTAACCAGTGTGCATTACTCCGGTCTACATCAAAGTTTTGCATAATCATTTTTTTTTATGCGAAAAGTTGCCAAACGAGCCGATGGGTCACCTGATGTTAGGTGAATACTGCCACCCATGGACATCTGCTACACCCGAGGGTTACAGATGCGTTGACAACCTTTTGAAAATTAGGCTCCGGCTACCTCACTCACCAGACGAAACGCGAAAAATTTTTCATACTTCCACTTTACGCTGGTCTTCTGTGAGGTCGCGGTACTTACACGTACGGGCCTGCCCGTTCGTGCAACAGCCGAGGCTGCTGCGTGGCCCAACCACCGTAATCATAGAGAATTGTAGAGCAATGACTACTTATTTATTTGAAGTTTACTTTTCTTCCTCTTTGTTGTAGTCAAAGTTTTAATTTCCTAATTAATTATGTGTTCAGATCTCTTATATAAATATAATGTACCGGCGATGCACGTTGAGTCTTGGTTGGATTCAATTTGTGCACCATACGTCAGGAAAGAAATATTGCGATTAGCAGTTAGCAGAGTGAGCATTATATACGAAAGTGATTAGTAAATGCATACCACTAAATTATTTTTTTTAATATTATTTTACTTATCTTTATTTATAATATAAATAAATCTTAATCTGAGCAAAGTACCAACCCTAATACTTTAAGGAAATCATTGTCCTAGACCGTATTTATTATTGTAAATATTCTTTGGTAGAGCTGCTCACTAAATACCATAAGAGTAGTTTGCCTGTTTACTACCGTCGTTTCAAAAACATCAGGATCCTTTTAATCTTCATGGTTATTGATAAACAAGTACCTAATTTACTTATACGTTTTCTTTACAGGGTGGATTTTCTAAGTGTATCCATTTTTTTTATTTAATTCTAGACTTATAATGTTCTATAAAAATGATAAACATTTAAAATCACTCTTAAATAATTAATTACATTCATTTGAACTTATCTCAAAAAGTGCGTGATTTATACGCAACTCATTTATTTTACGCGCGACCATTCATAACTAACACGCACACAAGTTCGTGCTAGGTAAAATTTAGGTATGTATGAATGACTACCGCATTGTCAACACGTTCTGTTTTTTGGGGAACAGAACGACATTTTTTTTGGAAAAAAAAACTTTGCTTTTTGTTTCAATAAACGATTATACTACCGAGTCTGAACCTTCTGTGTAAATTTGGCCATTTCCCAAAAAATCTCCCTGTATAATTATGTATAAAGCGCGGAGGTCCACCGGAGGCCCGTACCGTATACTATCGATATCACTATCTTGATTAACACCTATATATTACCTTATTACAGCGGTCGTCATTTGAAGTGAATCAGGTTTAACGCCGCCTAGGCATTTACTACTAGCTGATACTAGAATACTATTTTCCTTCAATTAAAGTCAATAGTCTAGCGCTAGCCAGTTAGTAATAAAAAATAATCTCGCACACAAAGCCGTCGCGTTTATAACATTTGCGCGAACCAAGGCAACGCCGAGATTACGCTAACGTCGAATAATCGTCGGCAATCATAAAAGGGGACTTCTTAACGTTGCAAACGCCTGCATTCGAGTCACGTCGGGCCGAACTGATTGACGCGAGACGTCCGCGCCTTCTGGAACGACCGACCCCTAACACCACCCGCGCTCCTCGGCGGGGTGCTCCACCCCCCAGACTTGACCCGCGAACGCGAGAAACACGTGAAAAATGTCATTTATGCACTCGGGGGATCTTGTCGACTACCTTCAGGGCTCGACAACTTTAACTTCGCAATGAACTAACGAAGCGTATCTAACCTAAATTTATTGCTAACTAAATTTGTCGATAATACTTCAATAAAGAAACAATAAAAGTGTTTGAAACCAACAAGCCAGTCAACTGGTATCTTGTGACTAGAACAACTAATACATTTTTGGACATACACATTTCGCTAGTATAGATTCCCCTTCTGTTTAAAGTATACATTTGGTTGACACGGCTAGGTAAGCGTAAAACAAAAGAGTTCTCCAACAATGGTGTCACGATTTTGCGATCGACAGTGACAGCACTGTCACAAGTCACCGTTTTCCGCGCCCGTGGAGCGAATGAACCAGATCCAGCTGTCATGTCGCTTCGTCGAAAACTAGGGGGAGGGGAGGGAGGGGAAACAGTGCGGTGCAAACTTTCCGTGGCAAGGAGACATTGGTCCGCGCGAAAAGTTTGTTAATTTGGACGCGCGACTGCCCGGACGGCCGTCCAACGCGCGCCAAGTTTGAATTGCATGTAGTTTAGAATAAATAGACGCCGTAATGGACGTTGTCCGAGCGGCGCCTGTCGACGGGGAGTATGTAATGAAAGAGCGCGATTACAATGTCATTGACAGTTTAGCTGCTATCCTCAACAGCTGGGTGGTAATGGGTTCGTAACATCTAAATATAAAACAGTGATGCGCTTGTTGCTTCGAAGATCTAATGAGTTATCAGTTTTTCCTAATTCCTAAATGCAAAAATCAATTTCCGATTGGGCTTGAATTAAGAAGATATAGTTTCTCAGTTTCATAGTTTCTCAAGAATTAACGAAAGTGATAAACGTTTTTATACACTTCCATAAATGAGCGTTGTATGGAATGCACCCGAAGCAATACCGTGTCGCCAGCAACCATTGTTTTTCGGGGAGTAGCGCAAAAATAGTTTTAATAGGCCTATCATAATGATAATACCTTCACTCAATACAATCACCCTTTTTTGTTAATGGAAGAAAATTGGAAAGAGACTATTGGAGATAACTTTTCCGGTATTGGGTAATTAACGTCGTCTAGGCACATCTACAATACACGAAAGGCTGCAGCCACGTTGAATTATTAACCTATATATGAACATCTTAATCCAATATTGTTCAAATTCTTACATTGTATTTTATATTGTGTAAAGGGATACACGACCCGACCAAAACTACTAGAGCGACAGAACCTTATTGAAGGTTTCTCCGCTACAGACACCTACAGTTGTTGGGGCGTCGGAAATAAAGACGTCCGACGAGGCAATAACGCAAAAACTCCAAACAATGGACATTAATAAGGCGGCGCTCACACCGGCTCCTAGGGCGGCGGGATGCGCTTATTAAAACATTACGCCCGGGCAATATCTGACGATCGTACGCGACGTGCGCAATATGTGCCCCCGCAAAACTCCGGCCGCATGTGACGACCTGTGGGAATCGCGGCCGGGGAAACTTCATTAACTCCAGCGGGCCCCACACCCCGGGATGGCCGCACTCCCCGGGACTCCCCGGGACGACCCGCCCGGGTGACGGACGCGACGGACGGGGGACGGCCGACGTCCGCTTATTACGCCCCGAACGTGCCGCGAAATCGAAGAAATGCGACGTAAACAGGGTCACCCGGTGCGCCGGCACTATCGGACAGTCCGCAGTGTCTTCTATGCACAAGAACAGACCCGTGGTGACACGGTGCCACAGTTCAAATCCCGATTTGGGTTCGATAGATTGTAATTTTTAATTCTGAATGAAATGAAAATATTTCTTGTAAAACTACACGCATGAACAAAATAAAAAACATCAACATCAAGAGGTCAGTTTTTATATATATTTTATATGCAGCGACTATGTAATGCAGTAGGTGCACTAGATATATTTACGAGATCTGTTTCAGGTATCTGTCCAACCTGCTGGCGTTGAAAGGTGATAAAGATTGATTAATGAGGGCAAAATAAGGCGGCCTCAAATACCAACAAAGATTTATGACAAATACAAGCTACGATAGCAGTCCTTAACGGAAATGCGATTAGGTCATAATTGATTGGCTATAAATAATAAACGCGATATGGTTTTTCGTTGTATCAGTGTTATTTATAGCTCTTAATCTTATCTGCAGAACGAACAAATTAAAGCCCCGAAATGGAATCACGTGGAACCCTCGCGTCGCCTGGCCAACATGGTTGAACGGCGTAAATTAATACAAAGTCATGATGATATAATTCTTTGGATAATCGGCTCTATATATAGTAATCTAATAATAAAAAATCTGATATGCACTCAACGTAACCAAGTGTAAAGTAAACTAGCCAGATGTTGTATTTTCACAAGTTACGAGTGATTCATGGGCTAATAGCCCAACATTCGAGGGATAAAAAAAGACGTAGCGGTTTATCTATCTAGGTGTATTCCTAATATTGGAATAGACTACGATCGGTCCTGAAAGACGAATTGCTTCATGTGAGACTATTCTCACATGGATCTTACTTGGGAATAATATAATATCTCAATATATTCAGTCCGGCTGGTCACCCCACGAGCAAATACGTGAAGCGTCCGCGAAAGAATCGTTTCGCTGATTGGCCGGGCTTTGTGCTCGGTTGGCCGTTAATCCGATCTGTATCTGAGGGGCGCATTTTTCAAGTTATTATTGGCACTATCGGCCCCAATTACGGCGATTAGGTCGAGCGATATCGCCTTATTGTTGTAATGTAACGCCGCTCCAAATTTCGGAGCCATTACCGATATGAGTCAAAAGCTAAAGGAATGAGAATGTTAAGAACGTGATAATTAAATGTATTGTAAGGTGTTGCCATTACTTGGAGAAAGTGGTACAGGTATATTATAAAATTGAGTTGTCTGTGATGTTTCACTGAGTTGTTAAAAGACTGCTAATAAAGCTTATATTTTTGACTATCTGTTGCTGTCAGTATAAATCTATAATCAGTGACTTGCACTTATCATCAGCAAACTCCCAGATCCGGAACAATTATATCTGTGGGTCACACAAATACTTGTCCCGTATGGGAATCGAACCCGCAACCCTCCACGCCGCAGCCAGTTCAGCAAAGGCGGTCTTATTACAGCTTTGCACGTACATATCAGAAAAATTAAAACTCAACGGTGCTGATAATTGCTCACGTGCATACAACAAAAATTTTAGAACGAAAGAAAAATTAAGAATTTTAGAACGGATTAAAAATCACCTTAACAATGTCGAGAATAGGATCGTATTTTTTCTTTCAACAGATGGTCGATTTAAGCTCTGTATTTTAAAATCTGCGTTTAACATTTAACCTAGAAAGTGAACACTCACGGGCACCGATCACCGAAACCACACTGATCGCACTGACGTAGACGTCTAGGGTTTCCCTTTCTCGGCTCATCCCGGGCCTTCTTGCGCCCGCGGTTTCCAGGAACCGGCCACACGCGAGCGGCACATTATGTCAATTCCAACTCCTCGAGCGCGGCCGCGCCACCGTAGAGCGATTGATGGATGACACAAATTACTTGCCACAAATCCCTAGCGGGTAAAATATTTGGCTGTTGATGCTGCTTCCGACCGACTGAGGTACGAAGACAAATCGAAATCTTAAAATTTGAAGAAAAAAGGAAGGAAAAGTTTCTCGCCGCTGTAGGAATCGAACCCACGTCTTCGAGATTCGCGCTCTGGCGCTCTAGCCACTAAGCTTAACGGCTGATTCCACACCGACGTAATTCTGAACGTCCTTAATCTATATTGTTTTCTTAGCATTTGAAGGAATGCTTTGTTATGGATCAGCTCACAACGCAACGGGAAGGCAATCGGCCCAGACTTATTATGACTTATATTGATCTTGTTGAAAATTTGATGTTCAAATATTAAATAGGTTCTTAAAATTAGATATTATATATTATAGTAATACATTGGGACGTAGGGCTGCTCAGAGCTGATTATTTCGTCTTGACCAAATATTACTACTGATATTGATAATCTGAATATAGAATAGGTTTTTATTCCTAATCGTCATCGTGGTGTGCCATCACATGATAAAGATCATAGGGATATTTAAGTATCATCTAATGGACTACAGAATTTCATTGAGGACAACAAAAACATTCAATGTCTGATTTCTGTCGTCGCGAGTGGTTTGTATTTTAGCAGCGAGGAAAGCGATTTAAAGCTGCCGATTGACAGTGTTCACTGGTGACTGTCACGCTGGCAATTGCCAAGTCATGTTGTGTTTTTTTAAACATTCAAATTTTATTAATTCCCCGTCAAGACGTAGAAAATCACTACCAGCATTCGTTAGTTCGAAACGATCAGCCATTAGTCAAGCACATGGAAGCAACACATGGAATCTTAAAATTAAAGGGGTAGATAAAGACAACATGATCGAACTTATCACATAGCAAACGTGACAAGCGTTGAGCATCACAATTCTCACCATAGATCACGCCTCAAGGTCATGTCGTCAAGAATTACAAGGCCCAAATCCGCCGCGAGGATAATCGTTGATCATCGAGTGAGGTTCAATAAATCGAAATCACATCAGACGGCCGATGCCACTGATCAAAGTGACGCCTGTGCCGGCGCGAGTTAGCGGCGGCTACAATGAACTCGTCGCGAAATATCCCTCGCGAGACGAGGTTTTTTTTTCTCTTTCCCCCTTCGCTCCGCGCCCCGGCGTCGGGCGAACCGCGCGCCCCGCTGTCAATCACACGTCAGCGACTGGATTTCTGTCCGTCTCCCTGTCCAAGACGCGTAACCCGACTCTGGGAATCCGCTTAATCTTTATTGACGTCGCATCGGCCGACCCGTGGAGCTTAACCAACTTTCCGAGCAAAATGGGATCTTGATGCGTTGGAACAAGGCCGCCGATGGCCGCAGAGCGGTGCCTGCGCGGCCATCCGTACACGCCGCTCTGTTCATTAGTAGCTCGTTTTCTTCTCAAGCGGACAGCGTCTGTTATTTTCGATTTTTATTGATGGCTTTTCACGTGTCTCCTTTTCGTCTTATGTCTTAGCGGACGCCGTTTGTTTGGGACTGGACTCAACAGTGACAAAGGTGTGATTGAATCGGACGTTTGATCGCGGTCTACGCTTAATCGACGGACACGAAGCCTACTTTTCATTTACTTGTTTCTTTTGCTTTTTTTAAGTCCAAGTTACATTAAGGAATTTGCTCGACAAATGTAGAATGGATATCTCTTCTAGAATAAATCCTAGTGGCCATTTATCATCGATATTGCTAACGCAATTTAAATTTAACATGTCGGTAATTTTTACACGATATATTTAGGCGAGATAGGTACATTTGAAAATTCTTGCTTTTATAAAATAAGATGAGATTCTGGACGTAATATACTCGTACTACTAGCTTCATTATCTCATCCTTACAGCCCAGCAAAGAGCCTAGATTGCGAAGAGAATTAACAGAAAACAGCCTAGAGAATTTACAGATGAAATAGCACAGATCCATTCCATCTCTGGTGCATACGTTTCCCCCTCCGTGGAGTCGGCACAACATGTTAATCTTATTGGAAACGGTATTGCCTAGCATTTTAACGACCGGCCGCCTAGCTGACGTCTACCCAACTCGGGAAAAACCCAGATACCTAACAATTATCTGCGGGTCACACAAATACTTTTCCCGTGTGGGAATCGAACCCACGATTGCGTCGGAATCGAAACCACGACTCCCAACGCTGGAGCCAACAACACCGATGCACACACAGAGGATGGCTAAATAACTAGACCGGCACACATATAGGATGCCTAAATACCTAGATCGGCACATATATAAGACACCTAAATAACTAGATCGTGAGTCGCGGTTTGGACCTAAACGATAGTAGACGTCCCACCGTGACGTGCACCGGCCGACAGATGTCAAAAGTAAGCCGGGACACACCTGACGCCCGCACCGGCCGAGAGCAACCAAAATAAACACGACGCGGCACTAAGGCGGGCCGTGCGCGCGCATCGACCTTACATTTCAACGGCTCATTGTCAGGCAAACGCCGTGTCTTTTTGCTCGCGCCCGTAAGTATTGCGTGGAGCCACCGCGTAAGATTCAATTCAGTCTTAGAAAAGTTTGTAAATTTTTTTTTGTGAGAGTTATTGTGTTAAGTTTTTTTTTGAGTTGAGTTTACGTTGGTACGGCCACGCAACACTGTTGCACGAATGTACAGGTCCGTCCTTGTAAGTGGCACGACCTCACAGAAGAGCGGCGTAAAGTAGATGTATTACAATTCTGCGTTTCGTGAGTGAGCCGGGACCGACTTTATTATACGGTGGCAATGCATCTGCAACCCTACGGGTGTTGCAAATGTCCACGGGCGGCGGTTTTCACTTACCATCAGGTGAACCACCGGCTCGCTTGCCATCGTCTTTTTTATGTGAGAGAGTACTTCCACTGCACGCCGGTCTTCTGTGAGGTCGTGGTACTTGCCCGGACGAGCCAGCCCATTCATGCAACAGCGAAATCTGTTGCATGGCCCTACCAGCGTCATGCAAATTGTAATAATATGACTATGTTGTAAGGTATTCGACGTTTACTTCTTTATTTTTTCAATCACTCCCATTACGATTGGATTGTGATACATTGAAAGTGTATTTAGAGCAATGTTAATTGGTTTTGTTATTAATAGGAAAAAGGTTTTTGTATAAAAAAGTTGATCGAAACGTAAGGAGAAAGATGAAATTGGTAAATTCTTAACCTTTAATAACTTCTATCCATCTCTTATAACATTAACTTCGAAGCCGTATAAGCTTAGCACCTAATGTTGTAAGTGTAAGTGTATCATATAAATATAAAAAAGTAATTATAAGATTCATTACTCATATCACGTCGAGGCACATCCATATTAAGCTATCGCCGAAGGAAACAGTTTTTGCTTCAAGTTTAAACATATCAAGAGCATTGATTGATTGATGTTTGCTCAACGGGCATTAGTGGACCCTACCTGAGTTATTTGTGCCTTTATTGATATTAAGACGTATCCCGGGGCCCGTAATTATAACATTATTCATAACTCCTGGCCGGCTTTTAGCTCTGACAGGGCGATCACTTGGTCAATCATACTTCACTGAGATCATTTTGACCCGTTAAACGAATGCCTTTTTGGAGACGTCAGGTTGAGCCTCGGAATTGACTTATTCCCTCTTCATATAGTCAAATGGTGTTTATTTGAAAGGATGATCTATTACTTTGTGTGCGTGCTTTATTTTTATGTGTTAATAGATGCCACGAGATAGATACATCGCCTGATAAACGTTTAAATTGCATATACTGGGTCTAATATGTCTTTTAATCCTAATAGGCTAGGATGGTATCCTATGCTATCTATTGCTCACCGAGCTTAAGGCTTTTGGCTTAATGTCAGCCACCTAATAACTTTTTTGTAAATAAACTTATCAGGATTACATTTTACAATAAATATATGAATGAGAGGTGTCACTATTGCTATTATATTTGCATTATATTATAATTTAGACAAGAGAACATTATATTATAATTTAAACAAGAGAACATTATTAAATTCAGTTTTTCTGTTCCGTACCACAGTCTTTTAAAAGGTTGCAACGCATTTGCAACCTTAAGGGTGTTGCAAATGTCAATGGAGACACGGATGTTAGTTAATAATTTATAAAGATTCTTAACGAGAAATGTACTCATATGAAACAAAAGATGGTGCTTCACGCTTTTCAGCATTGAAACGTAGCTAAAGTTTTCAATGTAGCCAACCGGCAGTGGATGTGAGTCTGGTCTACATCTATAGCACGTGTGTCGAAGTCGACTGCATAGAAATGCAAATGAATGCACTTCTTTAGCGTCTGTTCATCGTTATTGCTCTCCTGAGACACCTTGGTCTGGCGTCGAATAACGCCCCCCGCTCCCTCCGTCCGCGGTAATGGAGAATACTATTAAGGGTAATTCAACAAGGATACCACATTCGTCGGCGTATTCTACGACGGCGGTAAGGATGCATCAATCGCTTTTTAGCTCACTGATATAACCGATCCTCAATAAAGCAATTTGTATAATAAATAAGAAAAGTGTTTGTGTGTGAATTTACGGTTGACGTACTATTTATATCCCATATGTTCTTAACAAGTTGATTGCGTAACAATGGCATATCATATGACAATTAAGTGTTTAACTGGGAATAGCTTCCTAAGTTATTTTACTTACTTCGTGTACAGCTCTACATCGTGCATAAAGTAACGCCAGCTGAGATACTTTTAACACACAATCGAAGTAAGAAATCCTATTGGAATGCCGAATAACCTTTGTAAGTCTGTTGTGGTATATCAGATTAGTTAAACGAACTGGATTTTTTGCGGCTATTCAAAGCTTTGAAAGTAAAAAGACTGAAAAGCAAGATCATTAAAGGTAAGGTTTAGAGTCCGTCCGCTTTGAGACGCCGAATTCGCAGTGCATAAGCACCTATTTATTGTGGCAATCAATTGAATCGGTTGATCAGGTCGACGGGGCTGCTAGGCCGCCACACCTGGGCCTCGTCGCCAATTTGTCTCCTCGGCTTCCGTTATTGACGAATCGGGAGTGGGCAGAGATGACGCTTCTTTATAAACGTTCCCAGTTAGAAATAGAATCAGATACGCTTGTCTACGAACAGCGATGCTCCGATAGTAAATCATAGTGTACAATACATTCATATTAATTTTGAAAAGACTTGTTTTTTCATTTCGAAACCGCGAACTCACGTAAGAACTGTAAGCCGATAAATGTTTATTTTTATCACCGGTCACTATTTAAGTGTCGTATATAATTTCTTTCTCTCGTTCTAAATGTTTCACTATTTAGGAAATATCATTTATTACTGTTCCATTTTGTTAATAAACATGCGACTCTATAACATTAGTAAAATGAATGAATGAATGTAAAGCCTCGACACGTCATACCTTTGATATTTGTTGGTCTTTGTTTTATATAGCCTTAAGTTAGCTTATTCATGCGTCAAGTTGCATCTTAAGGGATGCCACTTACGATCGAGTACTCCGTTTAGAATTAACATAAACCAAAATTTTACATAAGAGTTAACTTCTCTAATTCGAGATAAAATATTGGTAACAATTAATTCACCTATTAAATTTTATGAAAGTCAAAGTAAAATTATATGTAAATGATGTTCATCAGCTACCTATTTACAAGCTCTCCACGGTGGTAGGGCCACGCAGCAGCCTCGGCTGTTGCACGTAAGGGCAGGCTCGTCCGGGTAAGTACCACGACCTCGCAGAAGACTAGCGTAAAGTGTAAGTATGACAAATATTTTCGCGTTTCGTCTGGTGAGTGAGGAACCCTTAGCCCAATTTCCAAAAGGTTGTCGACGCATCTGCAAACACTTGGGTGTAGCAGATGTCCATGGACGGTGGTATTCACTTAACATCAAGTGAACGACCTGCTCGCTTTGCAACTTTTCACATTAAAACACACTTTACATATCACATACACATTTACAAAAAAAAAAAAGCTTTGCTTGTTTTGCGAAAAAATAACGTAATGTAAAAATGTGTCTGAACAGGGCTTGAGTTAGTCAAATTTACTAACCGGTAACAGCTTTCTTATCAGCATTATCATACAAGGGTACATTTGTACCGATACATTTTAGAAATAGTGATCGCTTGAAACCAATTTGTTTTTTTTTTTCCTTTATAAGAGTTTCTTACATTATTGGTCCTCGAATTTACCACAAACCACATACCATTAGATGAAATTTAAGGACTTTACTACAAAGTGAAAAATCGGCAAAGTGCGAGACGGCCTCGCGCATGAAGGGTTCCGTGCCATTATTTATAAAAACGGTAAAAAAATCGTGCCTGTTATATGGGAGCCCCACTTAAATATCTTTTGTTCTGTTTTTTTTGTATTTGCTGTTATAGCAGCAACAGAAATATATCATCTGTGAAAATTTCAACTATCACGGTTCATGATATATAGACTGGTGACAGATAGACAGACGAACAGCGGTGTCTTAGTGTACGAGCTACACTCGACATAATTATTACGAAACGGCGTCAATTGCACGCCTCATCATTATTGTTGTGTTCTAATATAATCGGTATTAAATTCAGTTCGCTGTCAGTCATCAAGCATGTCACGCGTTCTCATTTATCATTATCAAGTTGTTTATTAATTTTCGGACAATACAGTTTTTAACTTATATCAAGAGTGTTTTATATCAAGTTCTAGGAAACCTAAATTCCTACACTTAGTAATAGGGTCCCGCTTTACCCTTTGGAACCCTGGAAAATAGAATTAAATCGACAATCTCCGTAAAAATTGTTTCGTCGAGCAGTTCTCCTTGCGGATACCTTCCGATAACACATCGTAAGTCCGCAAATTACACAAACAGCATGATTAGCAGTTAATTAAAAATAATAGATTAAGATAGCTACGGCGGTTGGAGACAGGGCAGTAATGATCGATTCGGCTTTATCATCGATTTATGCGTGATCCCATATCAGCTGTTGTGCCGATTTAGCTCCGCAAGTGAACAGAATGATACGTGTGAAATTTTCCATTCGCCTGTTATCTGATCAATTCTTGAAAATTTAATTTCGTTGATGATAGATAATTGTTGTAAAGTTATCGGATCCAATGTAATTTATTTAATTAAATTATCTTTTTTATCTACTCCTATTATCTATTCCTATAAGTTTTAGGAAACTATCAAATTGATTCAGAGACTTAAATAATGAAGATTAAGATGAAGAGTTTAATTTTCGGTGAAAAATATTAAACCATAGGGTATAATGACGACAGGACAGGCTTAGATAAGAGATATTGATCAGATATTGGGAACTAATTTTTAAAACGGTCAATCCTGTATTTCAGATAGACTATAAAAATATGCGTAGAAATCCACAAATCATAAATGATACAGATAACTCAAAGCATACATTTACTTATTAAACAAACAGAAAATACAGGATGGTTATACAATGTTTGAATCCTGTTTTTGGATCTTTGTGATGAACTGTTTCTACAGAAAACGAAAGATGCCATGACATCGACAAGATGTGCTGTTGAATTGAACTTGCCTCATGCGCCTGAGGGTTCGATTCCCACCACTGGAAAAATATCGTGTAATGAACGTAATGTTTTTCCAGTGTATATGTAATTATATACCAAAGAAAAGCATCTTTAAGTAGCGCTTGTAAGCGTTTCTAATTATCTAGTACCCTGAGTACAAACGTCACTTAGTTTGGGACTTGAGAATACTGTGTAAAATGTGTCCTAAAATATTATTATTCTTGTCGGTTTCGCGGATATAAGGCTGTGGTTAGGCAGCCCTGAGCACGGAGTCGCGTCAGTAGATTCGCATCGCACCGGCCTGCCATCAATCAGGCGGATGCTTGAGGGCGCAGGTTCGAGTGCCGGGCCGCTGAGATCCCGCAGATAACGCCCCCGTGTATGATGCGATTAATGCCGATTATTGCCGCTTCGGAAACGTCGGAGCGGTCCATGCACGTCTTGCAGCGGAGTGACGCATAAGACTGGACAATGCACATCCTTCTATTATTTCATCGTATGTATGACGGTTACGATGGCTTTCTCTCTATATCTAAGCTGTGTTTGTAAAAAAACGCAGGCAATACATAAAATAACATTAATAACGTTTAAACAATAGAATTCGCTATTTCTGACTCGGTTGAGGAACAAAACGATGATCACAATAGTCAATTAGTCCAAGACGCGAGATGAGCGATTAAAATCAACAAAGCTGGCCATCAGCGGTGCTCCGGGCTGACGTTTATCTCGTCGGGCGCGGAGTGACAGGGGGTGGTTCGAGGGGGTTGTTAATCCAGCCTTCGCGTGGACTGACCCCTCGACCCGCACCGACCGGATCTCTTTGAGCATCTTTTGCATGTTTCCCTTTTCTTTTGGCTCTAGAGAATCAATTGGTTGTATGCATTGGATTCGATTTCGTAAAAGAAGGTAACAAAAGCTATAAGGTAAGAAAGAAGAAGGTAAAAAAATGAGAAAGCGGATAACCTGTCTACGGGTAACACAAGTAATTGGTCAGTTCTAACCGTGTTATTTTTTAGTTAAATAATACTAGACGAATGTACCAATTTATGCGTTGTCAATATTATTTATCAGTTGATTTCCTTGACATGTTTTCCTTCAGGATCGATCCTATTCAATTTATACCACAAGCTCTTACATGGTTTAACTCAATTCGTAGACTGAGGTATCTATTGTTACTTTAAAACAAGACAGTTGAAGACCATGCGCTGCGTTTCAAATACTTGTGATGATTCAGATAACGCTACAGCCGCAATAACACTAAGCACTTCGCGCCGTTCTCTAATCCACAGCTTTATTGCTATTGTAAATGAGCAGTTCTTATCTTATCTGGTAGTTATTTCAAATCGTACGATTTAATTGCGTTTGAATCTCACAATACTACAAATTCGTCGTGCACTGCAGTTGTTAGCCTTTTCAAATAAAGAGAATTAAGCTTGTTTATTAGTTTTATATAGAAATAGTTTATAATCCATGCTTAGTTTTTTAAGTGTAAGTGAGTTTCATGTTTGTGAAGACCACAATTGGATTGGTCTATAGTGTAGGAATACATTTTTTTAAGTTACGAAAGCTAACTTTTCACAAAAAAAAAATGGAAATGGAAACGAAATAGTTTCAAATCAAGACGAATTAGAAATGCAATTTGTTCGAACGTCGGTAGGTTGAATCGTATGACTTCAATTATCACTAATTATAACAAAAGCCTAAATTTAGAAGCAATAGGTTGAATCAATAAATTAATTGACTTCAGACCCTATCGCTAATCAGAAAGATTGTCTAAATTTAGAATTTTATCGATCTGCATAAAGCATTGTGACATATAAACGGACGATTTTATTTTAATTCTTGACGTGTGCTCAAGAAGTTTTCAATCAACAAATTAATACAGTGGAAAACATTCAGCAGGTCTCATGAAAAATTGGCATACGTGCATTTTATTAATTAGCAAATAAAATACCAAACAAGCTAATTTTAAACACTTCACCAATAAATAATAAAGATACGGCGACAACAAACACGCCCAGATAAATTATCAAATTACTCGGATAGTATTGACATAGGATATATAGAACACAGTATTTCTAGTAGTTTTTAAGAGATTTTTAAACTTCATTGTAGCCTTCGCTACAGCATATTTTATGCTGTTTAAATTTTAAACTTTACTATATTTACTGTCCCGAAAAAAGCTGGAAGGATGCGCGTTATATCGATGGATCGAAGCGTTATCATTTAATAATAAAGGTAGATTGTGTCAGTTGAGCTGGTATCAATTAATAAATTGATTGATGGCTTGTTGACGATCAGGCGATTGGACTTAGAACCGGACAAGCCACAATCGCCTGAAATGGACGGGTGGCTTCCACACGGCTGCGGGACATCGTCTCCTGATAATGTTCCCTACATTTTTTTAATATTATTATAGACATTGCCCTTACTCTAGGATAACATTAATCTGGGTGGATATTTTACAAACATAAATTTCACGTATACTAATACCCAGATTGGAAACAATTATCTGCCAGTCACACAAATACCAGTCTCGGCAATTGCACCACGGAGTACCCTATGCTTATTACCTATGTTATTTGTCCCACGAAAATGTTACACACATACGGTTGAACAAAAATCATCAAACATTAAAAGAAAAGTAAATGTAGATGCAAATTTATGAATCACTGACTTTAATTTTCAACATGACCCGTATGTGACTTACAAATGCAAAAAATTCAGTTTATTCCTCCATTTCTAATTTTATTAAAGTTCTTTGATCATTTCTGCTTGAAGGGAAAACACACTCTCACGCAAAGACACGCACACTTGCACATTTATATCAGCGCCGCGCAATTCCAAAGGATCCTTACTGAAACACAAACAGTGCGAAATGACATTCGCACCTCAGCTGCGGCCGTACAGTGCGCCTGGGGGCCCAATAAAAATTAGGGCCAAGCAGTCAACGCCCGGCAATGACCCCGCGACCCGTCTGATTCAATCAGCCGCTAGATTGACAGATGATTGACGTAATTAGCTTAACAAGGAGACAAGTTAATAAATTGCTCCCGCGGCGGCCTAACATGATGCCCATACGTTATACATACAATTTGTTTTCGTTCGACCGAATCCAATAATAATGATGTATGCTATATATACGTGGCGTCTTAGTAGGAATAGTCGTGAAGGTGATTGTTTTTATTAAGATCTTTACAAAGTGATGTTCTTTTAATGAGATTCAGAATGGAAAAAACAACGAAAATCTAGATAGCTTTATTAACCTAAATTAGATTTTTACTTAGTTTATTAGAAGCCTTGCGGATCATGAATAAAAAAGGGGGCTGGAGTAATATTTGCATCACAAATAGCCATCATTATTGCTACGGCGAGTACCAGGCGAACATAAGCATCAAAAGATCGCAAACTACGCTAACGGCGCACCGTTCGCATATCGCGTGCACTTTATTGCGAGCGCGTCAAAGTCGAATTTCGTGTAAATTAACACCGCTAGAGCGTCGCGTGGGTGTCAAACACGATGATCGCTCGACAATTTCATTCGGAACATATCGATTCGGCGGCACTGTAAATAAGCCGCCCTAGGTGGGTGCCCGGTTCGATTCCCGACGAGAGCGCCGTTTGGCACGCGCTCCACGTGCGGCGACGTAAAATATGTCTATTTGGACACTTAGGCAGCGGGGAGAGATTTTCGTCGATTGAGTTCGAACTTTATTGGACGAACGCTTCTAATATCGACTGTTAGAATGGTATGCGAGCGATTCGATCGTAGCATTTTCGGTTTAACTTAAGCTGAATGGACATAAATCGTAAACGAAATAAAAGTATTCGCCCAAATTCTGCTTAAAATTTATTGCAACATAATTTAACCTTTTAAGTTGTTAATAAGACCTTTCTTTTAAAGTACTCGTTATTGTAATCAAATGGTAATAGAATATTAGTAAGTATTAGAAGAAATAAATAATAGATAAACATTACGAAAACGGAATATATTTATTGCTGTAGTGACCTAGTGCCGATAAAAGTAGTACTTACTTGTAATCAAAGTTAGCAAGTTAATATCTCAACGGTGTTGATCACTAAGTTTCCCAGTTATTGGCCTAAATAACAGCCGAAATTACCAGGAACATGGATGGTGCATCCATGAATATTGGACAGAAAACGCTATCTATGCTATATAGTTTACGGGAAAAAATTAATTCTAAAATTCGTTGGTCTTTGTGGATGAGAAATACTTTCATATATCTATATCAATGAGGGTATATGTCAAGTCCGTGGATGAAATAGCTTGAAGATATTATTTTTGTGTTGCGAACGATGATACAAGTTAACCAGAGTGGATGGACGTGCCCGCCTGATTAGCTGTCCGTCTGTCTGTCCATTCGCTTGCGTGCGGACTCGCTACGTTCCCTTTGATATTACCACGTAATATTTATCGGATTTCTCTATTAAATACGCTGAAGATATTATAGATACACCGAAGTAAATAGTCATGGAATTATCTCAGTGTGATTAACGAAATGAAAAAATATGTATATCATACCAGAGGTAATAACAATGTTATTTTTTTTATGTGAGAAGGAGGCAAATTAGCTGGCGGTTCACCTAATGTGAAGTGATAACCGCCGACCGTTGATATTTGCAAAACCCATAGGGTGTTAGATACGTCGCCACATTTTAATAAAGTGGGCCCCGGCTACCTCACTCACCAGAGGGAACGCGGAAGTATAACAGAGAAGACTTGTGTCCCTACTAAACTTATACCTATCTCAGACCACAACATAAATGTCCTATATGGATACGGATCTATCCTTTTGTGTCCCGATTAAAACAAAGAAGTTTTTAATCCTCCACGGTGCGGCATTTCAAGGTCGCTGGGCAGAAACGCCACGGACAAGATTAAATTGGCGCTTATTATTTCGCAGAACATTCCGGAGCCTTCCATCAAGCGGGCGACGTGCGGGGAACGTGATATCTAATTGCGAACACCGCGAAGCGCATTAAAAACGATGCACCATATTTTAATTCATAATAACACCGCACGGGCACCTTTAACGAAACGACGTATCTCATCCGGCCCTACGGGAACTTGGCTGGTGTGGCATGAGCGCGAAAGGCGATAATCGCGTGCGATGAACTCGCACTTACGGCCCCCGGGGGTCGGGGACTCGCCTCGCCCGAGCGCATTAAGGCTTGAGTCACTCTCAATCACTCAAGCTGTCTGGCTGTCAGTCATAAGCAAGACGAACGGGGAGCTGGTAGCCCACGCCACCCCCTTCCGCTAGGTAAGGGGGGTGGTCAGCTCTTGAAGACAATTTAGCGGGCGGGCCGAGCCAGCCGGCAGCGATGGAATTTATTCGAAGGAATTTGCACCATAGCGTTTCCGCTCATGTTTATGTTTCGATTGCATCGTTCTAACAATTGTAAATTGCTTGTATCTACTAACGAATTGAAATCATAATTTTGTAAAGGATATTGAAGGTAATCTTTAAGGATGTGACGGACGTATATCGATGGCTATATTTTTGTCTCGAGTTACCTTCGACGTCATCGCTGCTGACGAAGTTGCACACCACCTTTTAGAGTTCCAGGTCTTATTTTAGTCCATTCAATGTTTCGTTCGAACACTATCTTGATAGATCTAAAACTATCCTTACTAATATTATAAACGCGAAAGTTTGTATTTATGGATGGATGTTTGTTACTCTTTCACGCAAATACTCCTGAATGGATTTTATTGAAACTTTACAGTAATATAGCTTATACATCAGAATAAGATATAGGCTATAATTTATATACATATTTTATGTAAAACTGTCTTTCTGTCTGAATGTTACGCCTTCAGCCTATTCTCCGCGAACGTAGTCGCGGGCAGCAGCTAGTGTCCACATAATTGTCATCTTCACAATTATCCGTTTTCTTCCAAATTATAATCATTGAAAGCATTATAAATGAAACTAATTTTACGGATTTATCGCGTTTATTTTTAATTTTAATTCCCGACGTTTCGAACCCTTTACAGCGTTCATGGTCACGGGACAGACTAAGGTGTTAAACGTCGGGAATTAAAATTAAAAATAAACGCGATAAATCCGTAAAATTAGTTTCATTTATAATGTGTAATCGCGTAAATACAAGAAATTACTATCATTGAAAGCAGTTTGATAGTTCAACTATGATAGTTTGCAACGCAATACTTATATAACTTTCTTATAAACATTTCTACAAATGACGACTTCGCTCAACATTCCTTAGGCTACTTGACTCAATGCCTGTTTTCAACCAATTTAAGAAGCAAATCAAAACAACAAGATCATCAATACTATAAAGCCATACTACAAAACCTAATAACACCAAAAATTACAAATGAACTGGAAAACGTTACGCGCAACATTAACTGTACTAATAACGGCCAAATTCAAACTTAACCGCGGCTAAATAATCCGTGCACAAAAACTAATCATAGCTCGGAGCACTTGTGCACAAATGCTCCGCACACTCCCAAAGGCGGAGGCGATAGCGACGTGAAAGCCGCTCTTAAAAACAATACGCATCGCCCCCGGCTCCTGGCGCGGGCAAACAGACTGAAAAACGCGACAAAGCAGCCGGACCGGGGCGGTGAGTTAACATCATTATCGGCACGGACCCGGGGGGCGGCGGGGGCTGGAGAGGGGGGTGGGGGGGGGGGGGGGCGACACACGTCGCTCAGATGTCGCGCACAGACGGACGTCTTTGTCCACCGCTTTATTCGCCCACCGCCTTTGCGGCGGACAGAGGCGGCCGGGTGGGCCCGCTCGACTTGGCCCGCGCCCCGCCACGGCTATACACTCCTGGTACACGTAGCTGTTAAGCAGCCGTATTCGTTACTACGTAGCCTTATATTTTATAGCATGTTCACATGTAATAAACATTTACATGTAAGAAATATTGCATACACATGTAAGAAATATTTTTGGGTAGCATCATGTTCTGACTTGCAGCACCTTTCCGAACTTAGCACGTGAAATAAACCGACTTTTGATTCTGCTGAAAGAAACAGTGAATGAACGATAGTTTATCAAAAGAGTTCCGCTTTCGTATTCCCGTTAATTGTGTATACTACATACTATACGTCCGAAGTGATTGCGATGTGCATATGGTCGATATAGTAATAGTTTCAGCCAGTGCACGGCCGATAAATCCCATTTAAAGTCCACAACCTACGGCATACGTCTTCATAGCGCGGAAATGGATGGTCCTCAACGTCTCACGGCACCAGTGCTTTCATTTGCGTTATATATTGCCACGGAACTCGTAGCACGGTGCGGTTTATCAACGGACGAATTAGCAAAGCTGTCACTTTAATAAATCATGCTTAGTGACCTCGAATACAATTGAATACATAATTTCCGATATGATTGCTTACTACCGGATCATTGTATTACTTAGCGAAAGTAAAAAATGTCATATTTGTAAATATTTCTATTAACACCGCCCTTTCTAACCTTTCAGTAACTCTTTAAAGAGTTGATTCAATCAAACTTGACAGCTCAAAGTCGATGTGGGTCGGACAATGTACCGATCATCGATTTTTTCCTCCCCTCCGTACGTTTAGAACAACTTACATTAAATAGCACGTGTTAACGCGAATAACATGTTGACTTATAAGCTGCTATAAACAGGGAGCTTTACAAATTGACGTACATATTTAGAGATAATTTAGTAAGTTAGTTGACCGCGGATGAAGGCATGTTGAAATTTCCGAATCCACATCTCTACGCCTTAAAATAATTACTAGGATATCTAAAAAATATTTCAGGACAGCACTATGTTCATCACACATTTTTTTCCACTAGTGGGGATCGAACCTACACCCTCTCTCGCAAGAACGGGGTACTATCCACTGCGCCAATTGGGTGATAAAACAGAGATTCATAAAATGAGGACCAGGGCGATGTTAATAAATTGGATTCTTAAGGGATCCAAATAAAACAACAGCAGAGGTGGATACAAAGCGATATCTTCAAAGTAAATCTGCATCACTGCACTCAATCATACAGTAGACGTACTGAGTACTCGCCTATTTAATTGACGGCCCACTCCATCAAAACAACCTTGGAGTCTGTCACAAACAAGCGCACGGCGCCTTTTACGGTTAATTTTAAACTTTATCCCCGTGTACTAAGAGCTAATTCCAATGAAAAAGATGAATTGCTCAAATCTCTCTTAAGAAACCCAAGTGTTACTTTGCTTGCGATTGGAGAATTGAACTTTAAGTACACGTTAGCAAAGGTGATGTGGTGCGCAGTGACATTTAAAAGAAATTCAAACTGTTTAGTTGTCAATACGATGTCCACGTGTGATGTGAGACGTCACGGTAGAACTAATATAGCAGAGCCTCTGCTAAAGAGCGTCTGCAAAAATAAATAATCCAATTGAAATTGCTATGAAAAGGTACGGTTCCGACGAGGGAACGGATTGACAGGAAATTAAGCTTATAACTCGTAATACCTGTCACTCGCGTATTTCACAATAATCGCCATTACTTTTTATTGAATACGAGAGTTAAAACAGCAGCTGACTTATTTGTCGACTTCAAGAAATAAAGGCCACCTGCATTTATTTTCACATACTTTAATTTTAATCGTTTTCATAGTTCTGAGGAGTTTGTGAAAAAAGTAAAACAATTATTTAATAGCTTATTTAATACTACTGTGAAAAATATGCTTGACGAGTCGTGATCGACCTGCTTTTCCAATCAGGTTCATGGGTATACTGCTTGCACAATCGTCACTATTAATGTCTAGTTTTAGTATTTACCACAATTAATATTGTAACATAGCTAAACATAAATTTGATTTAACATGTATTGGGCAAACGTGACCTATTGGGATTCATCACAGACGCCATAATCTTAAGGGATTCACTTAGAAACTTAGAGAACATTACACGATAGAAAATTTACGATAAATTGAAATAATATCAAGCAGGCGTCCGATAGAGCGCTTATATAATTACAGCTACGATTTGAAGTGTGAAATCGTGAGGGGGGGGGGGGGGGGGGGGGGGGGATTGATAGACATTATTAGAGGTCACACGTGTTTCAGAGGTCTGATCTTAGACATTTACCATGCCGATTGTAGATCTGAGACATTTTTGACACCAATGTAGTAATTTTTGACTAATCATCATATAGCAATTTTAAGAAGTTGATGGTAATCTACCCGGGGAAAATGAAAATGAAGGCAAATCGATTCCCGCCTTTGACCAGCTAATATTCCCGCTCCCATATGCATCGCGTGACAAAGTGAATGTTGCGCGCTACCGACGAAAATAGTAAACGATGTTTGACAAATAGCGAGCAGATGTCGCGCGGGTACCCGAGTAGAGGGGGAGGACTTTCGCACCTCGTTTTCTTTAGCTTTTTGACGGCACTCCATACTCTCCATAAGGACTGTGATTTAATATTAACGTGAGCAAATTGCAAACGCTTTGAGCACGCAGTTCTTACTCGGCGTTTAAAATATACAACAGTAAGCCGTATGAGTGAAAGTCTAAACACACCCAGCGCACTGCGGTGCTGCAAAACAAAAGCTTGCATTAACAGTTCGGGTAAAGCAATAAATTATTTCGCATCGAACGGTGTTTGACGGGAGCCCAATCAGATCTGGCTGAGGACTGTAAATTCGGTCCGGCAGGCGAGGAATCAATGAATCAATCAATAAATCGAGCCAAAGATTGAGATATTTCACTCGAGGGGACTGGGCGTTCTGGAAGGGGACGGGGCGGGGAGGGGGGGTGTTTACCACCCGTGACGGATATATCCTCGCGTAGACAGCCGTCAATCACTCGCGATATGATGAGAATTAATATTTCATAGCACCGCGCCCCGGGAATCTTGGTCCATCGTGATCCGTGATAAAGACGAAATGCGAATTCGTAACAACTTTCCCATCGAAACTGTTTATTATTACGCGTAAAATCTATTGAGTAGGACAGAAAACTTCTTAATTGTAATCAAGTTGCCCAGTTGGTGAAATAGTAATGTAGTTTTGTTACGAAATATAAAGATTTATTTTATAGTTCGTTTTAAAAAAGGTTTAGACAGTACTGGAAAATTTGTGAATTAATATTATTATAGAATTAAACTTTGAGCATCTTTAGAAAAATTTCCCTTATATCGAACGTAACTATGAAGAGAGCCTTTATAAATGACTATTGGATTTAAGGACAAGAAAGAGGCATATCACGTATTATGTATTTTTAGAGCTGTTAACGTAGGTAATTCAGATCTTATTGCGAGATGTAATTTGTGAAGGATAATTAAAACTTGTATACTTACGACACGTTTGTTATGGAGTGCCTCAGGGTTTTCTTAGTCCCGACGTTATTGTCGGTTATTTTAATACGGCCAAAACCAAAACTTTCGCGTCGATGTCTTGCCGAATACATGTGCACGTCAATGTGGAATCAATCAAGTCAGACGTCTCCCCTCCGGGGGGAGCGCAAGGAGTGGGGGGGGGGCAGACGCGAGGGACCCTTGACCTGTCGCTGTTTACACTGCGGGGAGGCCTGACGTTTGATTGATAGGCGTGGAGGTGGGCAGTTTTTTTGCCGGCTACAAGGTTTTGCTCTTTTAAAATACGCCGCGGATTATTATTGCAAAGTTTATTTGCTCGGCATCCAATATAAACGTGCCGGCGATGCTTTGAAAGAGAACATTTTTACAGTTCAAATAAAAATTTACCACGCTAAAACAAAATATTCTTGCAATTTTATTAAAATAAGGGATTTGCGAATATAATATAATAACTACTTCATTTATACCACATAGAATGACACTTTTTTAGTGTTGCCAACAAATGTGCTGTATAAAATATTGTTAAAACAATTAAAATCATTATAGTTAGCTAGCAAAACAATATTTCAAGCTCGTATGTTTATTATTGTGTTAATAGATTGTAGAATCTATGATAATGTCATCTCAAAACTTCCACGTCATATCGGAAAGGCGAAGACATCGATCAGATGTTACAATGTGACACTACAAACCGACAAACCAATGTTTTGTTTTAATTACGCTACTGCACTTGTTAATTTTGCTATAAATCATGTAACGCGACTAGTTAATTTTGATACCTCGGTGTGATATAATGAGATTTTGGGCAAGATGCAATAAAGAAATGACAAAAAAGAACAGGATAAAATGTCTCACGCATTACAATTTAAAAGCCATCATTGAAAAACAGCAGTACCTCTTTGACGAAATACTTTTCTACATTTGTTTGAAAGCCAATTAAAGTTAAAAAGTTCAATTTATCTTTGCGAATGTTTGCAACCATTTATTAAAACCTTAAAAAGGGCCATTTTGAGACAACGATATGAACATTAAACAACTTTTCCGTATAAGTTTGATTGACGACAAAGGACGCCCGTAATCATTTGCATTGATCGTTTTGGGAAAGAAAAAAAAACAGAGTCCTGTCAGACTGTTTAATTAATTGTTGCATTAACGCGTTCGGTGTTACGAAAGCGACGGTTTCCGACTTAAATGCATTTCGGCCTTGGCCAGGCCGGGGCGGGCGAGCGCGGGCGATCGATTATGACCGGTCCGGTAATACAATTACTCGCACAATTTAAAATACGCGTCGCGCGTCAATTAACGCTAAAATGTGTCAATCAGGGCCGGCGCTGCCGCGGCGCTGGACGTTGCGAATTTTATAATAATAATTAATCAATCAAAAGAGTCAACAGTCCGTTATTAATTAAAATCGAGGCTCTGTTCGCACGCCCGTACCTTCGACGCGGCATCGGAGATAGATGTGCTTACCTGAAACAGACGAAACACAATTAAGTATATAATATCGCAGTACATATGAGTCAATAATGGACGTAAACGTACGTTTAACTCGAATGTTTCTGATAAAAATTAAAATAGGTCTTATTATCATTTTTTAACAGATTTCGATTCCTATTTGCTTACTGCAGCTAAGTTCTGAGTACTGAACTCCTAATTGATTTGTCATTATTTAAATATGTAGAAACTGCTAAAACGTTTTAAATATTTTTTTTCTTCAAGGGAAAAAAACTGGAAGTGAATTGTTCTAATTGTAGTTTTTTCCGTAGTTAAGAGCAATGTTTGCAAGGTTAAATACAATGTAAAATCAATTTTATTTTCAATAAAAATTGACTCGAGATGATATTACATTACAAAATATACATGTGTAATATCCGCTCTATTGAAGCTACTTTAGTTCGGGAACACGGAACGCGACGATATCCAGCGGGAATTTCAAAATCAACTGGCGCAGCGTTTTTTGATAAAACCCGGCGCGCGAAACGAAGACATTCAGAAGTGAGAGGCCCATTCCGCCGCTACCTTCTGCGATTCAGATAAAAGTGTCCTTATTGGAAGCGCCCGACGACTCTCGAGTTATGGACGTGGGGCCCGATATTGCCCTAACGGCCTCTCCCGCCGTCTGCCGTCTCCCTCCCGCCCGCCCGGGCCTAGGACAATGGCGTAGTGCTAAAATTTTATTCGCCCCACACGTGGGCCACAGCCGGCCTGCATAATGCAGGTTGCGTTAACTAAAAAGAGAGATAAGTGCATATTTATACCGCGCCCGCGCGATATTTCGCGGCGGACGTCAGTGTAAAGCGCTCGATTACAATTTAATGTCGCTACGGCGGGCTGCGGTCGGAAATTTAGAATCTCGACCGCTCGACACTCCTTTATCCGAATTAAACCCAGCACCGTTGCGATAGGGTGCGAAATCGCGCGACAGCCGCGAGATATATGCCGCTCAGGAGACGCACCGCGGCCGCGCCAGAGTCGTTTCATTACTGCGTCGGAGCCTGGAAGCAGTCACTAGTATGTGACGACACTCAGTCGCTATATTTGCAGCTTAGCAGTGCCGTGTTCATTTATCGCTCGCTGGAATATTTTAACGATAGCACTACTTATTCGTACTTTCTCGGGGTGGAATAGAACTTGCAGGGAGGCTTGATTTGGCTCTTTGTATATAAAATTTAGAAGTAAAGAAATTTCTTTACTTCTAAATGTTATATATATGCTTATGCCTTTTGCTACGAACAAAACCGGCCAAAGGTGAGTCGGCCTCGCGAATGAAGGGTTCCGTACCACTCTATAAAATAAACGGCAAAAAAAATCATGTCTGTTGTAAGGGAGCCCCACTTAAATATATATTTATTTATTCTGTTTTAGTATGTATTGTTATAGCGGTATTTATATATTTAAACAAATACTACAGGTTACTTTTTATACAGTTTTGTTCACGTTTACGGAACGAAGCAAAGTATTCGAAACGACGGAAGTTTTTTTTTTTATTTAAATGAAACGCTATGAAATGCGTAAAAACAGTTCGGTTTAATGACAACTACAGGTAATCGATTTAGCCGTCGTTTACGATGTCGTTTACAATGTAGTGTTATGGTTAAAAGTTTACTTAAACATGGTATTGGCACAATTGAATTTTTTTTAAAACCGGCTGTCTTATACGCACACGTCCACATCCATCAGTGATAACATTCGATCGAATGCATCGGCTTCATATCCCAAATGTTAAGTTACGACGAAATAAATTTGCCAGCATAACGGAATGTCAAAATGTTGCGTTTCATTCACACTAATTCGATTTCACTATTATTGCTTTCAAAATAAGCTAAGAATGGGACAACTATTGCATACTTTCGTCAAAATAACTCACTCACGGAAAAAATACGTTTTGATCCCCGAGCACTCTCAAGCTAATCCACAGATGTTATAAATTCAAAAATGTGTAATAAAATAATAGAGATCCGAAGTCGCGGCATGCTGACACATTTACACTTTTAAAATATACGAAATCCGTGATTCATCGGAGATTTTACGACATACAACTTCCGTTGAGACAATTTTGGAATGAAGTCATAATCAGCTTCTTTATGGATCTACTAACGGCTCCGTGATGCTTTTTAAGCGATTGACACCCTTAAACATATAAGGTTGCGCATCCATCAATTTCGTATTAAATTGCGCATGAAAGCGGTATCGCCATTTTTACATTTTTGATTCATAAAAATATTCAATCCAGATGGAGTAAGCTTACATTTACTCGGGTTTACGAGAATACACTTTGTATATTTCGTCACAAAAATCGCTCAATTTTACTAAAATAAAAATACGTTTAAAAAATAATCAAGTTTTATGATAGTGAAAATTTCAAAGGGAACGATTTATCACAAGTGTTTGATATATATTTATAACAGTTTAGAATTAACGATCACACTAACTAGCCGAATTCCGCTCGAGACTACGTTATATCAGACGTGTTTTATTAGGTCGAGACCATACGTGAATAATCATAGGTTTGTGATTCTCGACATCCCACGCTGACCGCATAAGTTTGGTAAGGGCTGTGGTCTCACAAGTAGCCGTGCGTTACTTGTCGGCTGACAACAAATAGCACCTGTATAAATTTATAATAGAGACGGGCGCTGCACTAGTCACCGCGCCCCGGTCGCATCTAGCCCGCCCCGGCTTTAATGCCAGTTCATTAATATAACCCACACGAGAAGGGCGAATGATTATATCGATAACGGGTAATTTATCGACGTCCACGGGCGCAGCACTATAGCGTCGATTATACAACCAATAAGTGGGATAGTACAAATTAAGATAGAGACCGCCGCATAACTTTAGCACGAAACGATAAGTCTTTAAAACAACGCCCGTAGATTATTTATTGCGAGTTCTCCTTATATTTGTCAACTTTTTACTGTCACTCATAAATAATTCATATTGAAATGTGTATCCTGCGAGGCTAAATTTAGACATTTCCGTATAACACTCCTTCGATTTTCCCTGTATATCTAATAATATCGCCCATCAGTCATTTGTAGACTTTGATATTAGAAGTCATTTATATTCGATATGATTTAACTTTAGTCTTCAGACAAAATTTTATGTAAACATAAATCTTGTACCTTATCACTTAACATCATTCTTGAAAAATATTAAACACATATAATGTATTTAGAGGATTCCGTGACGCAGTTGCTAAGGTATTAGCTTCGGCGTCGGGGTCGTGGGTTCGATTCCCACACAGGACAACTATTTGTGTGGCCTACAGATGTTTGTTTCGCATCTGGTTGTTTATCTACCTGAAATTTATGTTTGCAAAACGTCTTTGCAACACAGGATATGTAAGGGGAATATTTAAAAAAAATAATAAAAAATTAAAATGTATTAACTATTAATAATTTCGCAACGATGTATCTGAAAGGCAATATTTGACCGGAATCTGGGGTTGTTTCAACGCTACAGGAATATCGCAGGGCTATGCGCGAGGAGTCATTAACAAGATGCGATTAATTTGGCAGCTCAACGCTCACGTCAGACGGATTGGGAACGGCTTGCCTCACGCACTCACTTCATCGTATCCAAGTGATTCATATCGATACGGTTATGTATAATATTGTGGTGTGCGTAATGAGGTGTGTTTATTGTGGCGTGAGTATTTTTCTTTACAAACCACCGAAATAAACTTTATGTTAATTAAGTTTGACAGAGCTTTAATCGCTAACGTGACAATTGGTGAGCATGCATACATAGTATACCAATTTTTTTCGGAATAATACCTTAGGACAGGAGACTCATTGGAACATGTGTCTGGATAGAACTCACGTCCTTGAATCCCAAGTCCGTCGTCCTATCCGCAAGACAACTACTCTCCCCCGCTGCTTTTTGAATCATTTAAATTCATACTCAAACTTGCCTACGAGCCACAATTGTGTTTAAGACTAATAGAATTACAGTATTCTTATAAGTTATTGTTTTATTCACTTTTTTATTGATAACTATGTTAGCCCTGTGAAGCCGAGGCGGAACAAAAAAATATGGAGATTTAGGTGCATTAGTTTAGAATTGACCGCTGGATTTTAAGCGCGAATGAGGATTCCGAACGTCTTTCGTCAAGTTATCTATCAGCTTTTGAAGCGCAAGCCACAATATCTAATAATTGTTACAGATCTATGTATATGTTTATATGCATTCAGAGACATCATTTGTGAGACGTCCACTTGGACTTCCTGATCCACTCGTTCATCTCGAGGGTTGTGCTGCTAAGAGATGCTGATAAGCTTCGGGCCACCAACGACTGCGAAACGGTGATGCGTGAGGAGGGCCCGTCGTGTAGGCGTCACGCGAATTATTTACGAGCGCCGAATTAGACGTGTCGCCGTCATAAAACAAGAGGAATAGCGCGTCTCTTTTAATATTTTACGAGAGGCCCGGGAACAATAAATACGGGAGACGCGTCGTCGTCACCTATCCGGCGAACGCCGCGGGAATTTCGCCTCGGCGGGATTTATTCGACGCTTTTAATCATAACGTAATGGCCTATAAAATTGCGAGAAAGTCCGGTCGGAGGCGTCTATTTCGAACCTATGACCGGGCGGCAATACAAGTGGTCAGGGAACAGTTTTTGTCAGTGGAGCGCCAGACAATCTAAAAACTCTTCTGGTTCGATCCCGGAGGCGTGAACAAATACGTAATAAGCCTACAGTATTGTTACAGAAAACCGTGTCTCCCCCAAGGCCCTGGATTCAGCTCACCTGATATGGATCAAAATAATTTCGGAACGTGGATAACTTAATATAGTCTTTACCCCATTAAAGACAAATGACATAAACCATTTCTACTTTTAGCAGTAAACTGACACTAAAACATCTCGAGAGTAACAACAGAGATTCGAGGATCATATTATGTTACAATCAAATTGTTGACTGTCTAACGGTAGATACTCTGAATATTAAAGATGGGGTAAAGGACTTTAAGGTTATTTTAAACTTCCAATATCCCTTATATTAATTTCCAATTAGAAAACATTCAAATTAGAAATATCATAGATAAAATTAGCATGAAAAGGAATAAGGTTAAAAGTCATATTCATTGATGCCATACAAGCGCGTGGCATAAAAAGCCACCTTTGCAACCGCGTGTCTATTGACATCGGCTTAATTGAATACATTAAAAATGCGCACGGCATTCTGAACCTAAACGGGCAGCAGTAAGGACCGAAATGGTGTGTGATTCGCGCCGCTCGGTGAGCGCCGAACGGCAAAACAACAATTCACACAGTCCACGATTATGATCGGACGCCATTTACATTCAAATTAATACGAATTCCGAATGGGACTCGGATTTTATGTTTGCTGATGGATGGCCGACGATTGTTGGCGTTGCGTCAGGGTTCGATGACCCCGACGGCTAAGACGTAGGCGGGAATGGTAGCCTGTACACGACATGTATAGTCATCCGTTCATCAAAACACAAACGCGAAAGGAGCGCAGGTGGAAGCGTTTTATTGCGCTCTTAACAAATACGATTACAACTAAATAACTCAACAAAAGTCAATCCCACTACACTAAGAAAGGCAAATCAAGCCACAAAAGATCATTATATTGATTATTTTGAATTAAGAACCCAATTGGAACGTCAACGGATATTAGACTTGTTAAATCTCATCCGTAGCGCGCCATCTATTGTCAAGGTGTCAGAACTGAACGCATCGTAAAAACCGAAACACGCATATTTGCACGGATAATTGGCATGCGTTTATCACTTTTCGGCCTACATTACGAGGGCGGTGCATTGGCGGGCGAAATCTAAACACAGCGCGCGTTCTACATCGAACGCTGGCGCTGGAGCAGATTCGGATAGCATATACAGCGTCGCGCAATGTACGGCCAACTGCAAGCGAGACGAAACAGATGCAGTGAGTTACCGTAACGCTGATGTACGCATGAGGATTAGCAGTGCACGCTGCACGCGAAATCGCCCCTCAATCGGCGCGTGATCCGTCAACACGAATATTTGTGAGAACTCCGGCATGCAATTGCGGAATAATAAACTTTGAGCGGCCGTTGTGTTCTCGGCGAACGCATTGCGCACTCATAAATAGAAGAACAAGCTCCAACCTGGCAGCTTCCTGGCCATCATTGTATTGTATTTAGTGTGGATGGGGTTGGTAGTTAGTCCTAAAGACGGCTGCGACCTAGAAGATCTATTATAAGTCTTCCCTTCGAAAACATTGGCCACTATCCTGTGTTGTAAGAACGTTTTACATAAACAAATTTCACGTGGACAACACCCAGATCCGAAATAACTCTGTGGGTCACACAGTTATTTCGTGTGGGAATCGAACCCACGACCACCGAAGCCAATGCCTTGGCAACGGTGCCACGAAGTGATCGGCTCTCCTCAATACCATGTCGTGGTTGAGTTATTGCGTCGCAAAAGCTCTCGTGTCCCTAGACCCTAAAGTTACAGGGGTTTGAATTTCATCCATGTTTGATCGATATTACCAAAATCACAGGACCTGTTCATAACATTACCTTATTACACAAAAACGATGCACAGATAAACTAAATTAACTTTTGACTGCTAAAGTTAACTTAGTTTATCTGTGCATTAACACATAACGTTACGTTCAACATCTGTTAAAACCCAGTAACATCGCGTAACACACGAAAAATAATAGTTTTATCCCATTAAAGCGACCATCATTATAATAAACTGTCGTTTCAATTAAACTCGGCCGTGCCTTTAGCTCCTGCCGCCTCAAACTGGGGCTGTCACTTAAATCTGTCATCCGGCAATTCGCGACCAAATGCTAAAGGTGACTGGCCCGTCGCCAGCCGTCACACAAGCACGCCACCGAGCACCGATCTTTGATTTATTAGCGCTTCAAACGCTCGCCCGCTGCCTGACACCGATATAGAGCGCTGTCTACATTGCTCGTTACGTTCGACATCTGACCACATGTACGGCACGGAGCCATCGATGTACTCGCTCAGGTAACCAGGCGTGGTGCGGAGGGCTCGCGACTGACTCGACTCCTCCGATGACTGTCATCAGAAGTGATTACGCCGACTGTGGCTGAAAATTCTTGGCCGCCTCGATACATCGCCCACGGTTTCGTTCGCGTGAAAATTTTCATTCGTCCAAACGAGACACGACAGTGAGATATTATTTACGTTGAGCGCGATATTTATAATCACCGCAGTGCGACTGAATGAATGAATAGTTGCGTGAGACGATAAAAAGCGTGCGTTGTAATAATAAGATTCCCTAAATATGTGCACAACGGAGGTAGGTGACCGACTTTATTAACAATATGCTTAAAATTTAAACCAACAAAAATTTTTTCCGCATCAAAAAAAGTAATTCCGAATAAGTATCGAGTCCTCTCCGACGACCAGGTAGACGGAAGATCTCACCTACCCGGACCCATACACCTCATAAAGCTCAAAGTTGTAAATAAGTACGAACACTTCTATTGCACAGATCCTGTTCACCGCCAATTGAACTTGGGACCGCCAAGTACAGCCGGACACTGACCACTGAGCCACTTAGTACAATCCGAGCGTCGCGTGTGACTCAGTAACGCGGACGCTTAGCGAGCTTGGATCCGTTTCAACTGCAAAGTGGGTGGCCCTTTCGGTTCTCGGTACAGTTATAACCGTTAACATGTCGGTCAAATATTGGCATTTTATCACATTTTTAAGGGGGAATGTTAATTGATTGCCGCCGCCCAGTAACACACATGAGCTGAAGATATATGCATATTTAAAATGTGGGCTCGGATTACCTCAAATTATAATACTAATTATTAAACGCGAAACGTGAATTATATGCGATGACTCCAATTTTACGTCACTACTTACAATGGTTGTATGTATTACAATAGAGGGGAAGAGAGATTGCGAATAATTCAATAATAAGATTTTGCAACTCCTCCGGTGTAGTGGATGACGATGGGCGGAGTAGATCGCTTTTCATACTGTTAACGGTATCTGGCTCCACTGTAGAGAAAAAGACTTATTAACAACAATTTCAGTTCTTATAGTTCTACTCCAGTTTTAGTTCAGTTCTAGAAGAAATACTTCGAAAATATTAACTGTACCATTCCTTGAGTTAACTAGAACTTATCTAGGTTTATATTATTAAAGATGTATAGTCTACGACGAACGGAAAGTTCTAGTAGCACTTTTCAAGGCTAGACTAGTTAACAGTCACGCAGACATTTTGTTACAAGTCGCTAAGAATATTTTTCTTCCAAATGCGTCTAACGAATCACAAAGCTATCAACACCTCGCATTACTAAATAATTATTTTCAACTGTATTTAAGACACAGAAGTGCTAAATTATAACGGTACATTAATTTCCGTGTTCTTCTCCGCCGTAATGTAAAGTTTACGCATGTCTAAGTATTCGAGATTTAGTCATCGTTCCTCATGAACGTTACACACCTAAGCGCTTCTCGCGCGTATACTCGCCCCCGTAGAGTCCAGATTCGACGGACCGCCTCCAGGTTGGTGCTCGAAACAAGACGAGTTACCCGTCATACCGTCCACGCTGCTTACTCTGCACAGCGTCAGACGAGCGTTCCTTTGATACCGCGCCCTCTGGTGCCGACAGTTCAAACACCGGAATAATTGGACCGAGCAACAATTACGTCTCGGAAACGAGACGACGTATCCAACGCCATCAATTGATCTCCGCGTCGCCGGAGACGAGCTCTTGGCATCGGAGCGCGTCGCGTACGAATGATTAGTGTCGTTAAAATGCAACATACTAGTTTAGCCCGCGGCTCGGTTCGCGGCGTGTGCGTGTACACCCTAAAATCCGTTCTTATATTGTGAAGTGTTAATATATTTTAATAAGCATCATGTGCATCGCAGCAGTGAGCCTTCATGATGAGATGATAGTTTTAATTTAATAGATGTTATGTATGATTTTCTATAGATATGTGAAATAAGAATATCATATGAAAAAACATCTTGGTGTCACTAACCATAAAACTCTATTGTCTAATGATGACATCTAACTTATTAACTATTAGCAACTAGCAGGAATTGTAATAGCGGATTATTAAATTATTCATTTCAGTACTACAGTATAAATTAATAAATTCATTATTTAGTTTAATGAACCGGCGGTAGTTTTTGACATTCAATAAGAGCTTAAATAAAGCCTATATGGAATAAATAAATTATGACTTTGACGATGAACTAGTGGATCGAATAGATATAGTTGAATACATCTACCCCGAACTTAGTGGCTGTATGTCATGCAATGATATTAAAATAGCCCACTTTCATGCGGTCTCCAGTTATTTACGGAAAGCAGCCAGGGTCGGACAGTGCATAATAAAACAGGCGAGCAATAAAATGAAGTAGCGTTAATCGGACAAACACATAAAAATCACCAAACAAAACGTCTCCGCGCGTAAATCACGCGACCAATAAAATGGTACACCACTGCGCATGAGTTGCGAGCTTGTCACCACACATCGGCTCGCCCAGCGATGTCTTCTGTGTTTATGCTATATTGACTGTATACATGACAGAACCTCATGTCTGTTTATTTTTTATGTATATTTACATTGCTTTTTCTATGAGCCGAAGATATCTAGGACACTTGAGGGCTTTCAGACGCATTGACAGCAAGTAAAACATTTTTCGTCTGTCTTCAAAAAAGAGTAGGTTCTACTTAATTAATTCTTTCTGCATTAAATTTGGTTTAGCTCCCACGTGGCTAATTTTATGTTTATTAAACCTTGCATTCATGATCTCTTATACTCCTTAAAATCAATTAGAAAATGTACAGTGATAGATGTATTTGAAGTCTGTTTTATTTTATAGTCCATTTTACGGTGGTAGGGCCACGCAGCAGCCCCGGCTGTTGCACGAATGGGCAGGCCCGTCCGGGTTAGTACCACGACCTCACAGAAGACCAGCGTAAAGTGGAAGTATGACAAATACTTTCCCGTCTCGTCTGGTGAGTGAGGTAGCCGGAGCCCAATTTTCAAAAGGTTGTCAACGCATCTGTAACCCTCGGGTGTAGCAGATGTCCATGGGCGGCGGTATTCACTTAACATCAGGTGACCCGTCTGCTCGTTTGGCAACTTTTCGCATTAAAAAAAAATGTCACCTTCTAAAAGATGCAGTGATGCATACATGGCATCTTTTTGCATCGTTTTTCACGTATAATGCAATAGATATATAATTTTTTCATCAATTAAGACAACGCTACGACACATCGACTCGCAACGCAGCCGATATTTCAAAGGACGTCAGGATGTGTACTTTTTACTTTTTTATTGACATAACAAATATAATTAACTAAAGAAGCAATGTCCACCGTCGTAGCGATTACTGACAATTTTCAAAGGCGAGCGTTTGGATTGTTTGCGCCATCCCTTGAAAAAACAATATCGAAAGGACAACAGACGAACAACTAGACAACAAGCAAAATACCTGTTTGGGCCTACCGCAGGTAGGGTATTTAAATTCGTGTGCCGACATGAAAAGTCAATTAGCACCGGCCGTGTGGCCTACAGCGCCATCTTTTAATTGCCCCCGACAGCTGCGCGGGCGCAAATGGACTAAAGCGCGGTAGCGGAGCGTGGGTGTTCGAAGCGCTTTGAGGTTCGTAATTGAGCATCGGACCTTTTTTTATGTCGCGCACTCCCTTTGAGCCTTATCGGTGTTTGGCAACTGTTACTTTATCATTTCGCTGTGTTCTAGTAATGGCCCAAAGGTTACATCTTACGTTTCCCGTTATTGATAGACCTTTAACGTAAAGCAGCAAAATTATATTTCAAACTGTTAGCAGATTGGCCAGCGGCTGCCTCGGCGCTAGGCCGTCAAAATCGCAAAGCGGTTTCAATATACAAAAATTAATGCGATGAATCAATAGTTTTGATAATGAACATTTCCCAATACATCCTCATATTACCATAAATGTCTTCTTCCTTTTCCTTATCCCAGCCTTGGTGAAGTCAGTTTTTTAAGACCAGCCGCCTTCTTGACATCAACCTTTGGGAATGGACACCCTGATCCGGAACAAGTATTCTGATCCCGGGTGGAATCGAACCCACCAGCCCCGAAGCCGAAGCCAATAGTAGAACTGCTACGAAAAGTGCCAGAGAAAAATTAATTTGCTCGCAAGCAAAAAATAAATAAATTAGTGGCAAACATTATGGCAACGGTTAATATTACCAGTGAGGTTAAACGCCAATATAAAAAATGGCCGTAGTTAAATATAATTAAGTATAACATAAACGAACATCATTATGAGATATCATAAATTACTTATGATAACGCATGGGAAGTAAGGGGGTGTTGGTTTTAAAAATACCTTGTCAATCTGAATGGGCAAAATAATTTTCTAAACAATGATAAGTTATCGTCAGTCGATAGCTAATGTATTCAAACTTTATAAGGTGTTACGAAAAGCGAAAATATAAAAAGTTTAGTTGTTTAGTCAGCTGTTTAGTTGAGGTTTTTCCGCAACGGTTACTGTGGTAGGGCCACGCAGCAGCCTCGGCTGTTGCACGAATAAGCAGGCTTGTCCGGAACCTTACAGAAGACCGGCGTGAAATGGAAGTAATATTACTAATACTTTCGCGTTTCGTCGGGTGAGTGAGGTGGCCGGAGCCCAATTTTAAAAAAGTTTACGCATCTGCAACGCCCGTGTGTAACTGATGACCATGGGTGGCGGTATTCACTTAACATTACGTGAACCCACCGACCTCCAATTAACAAAGGTTATATGCAACCCCATCATGGATTATTTAATGTATAGATTTTTTACGAGGCTCCCACACCATGTTTCTTTCACACTCACGGCAAATATTTAAACTAACATTAAAACTTAAATGTTCAATTTAAATAACTGAAGAGTTTGTTTCGTTTCAACAGATGCAAGTTTAGAGAGCCTATTACGGCGACAAACGTTATGAATCAACTAAGCGTGGGCCGTTACAACTTTGTCTGGTCTAATTGATTATTCGTGGACGCTAATATCACCTCATTAGGTGGAGCAGGTGGTAAGTTATTTATGGCATTTAAGTAATCAGCCGCCTCTATTCGCGACACGAATTCTTTGCGCGGACAGCCTTACGTTGTCCGTATAACGTTGTTAGAAATATTAATATTTTTTATAAATAAGTTAAAAATAAAATAATATTATAAACAATTAAAAAATTTTGTCGTAAGCGCTTGAATTGAATTGAATTGAAACATTAGTCTTATTATAATTAAACATCTACTTAAATCATGCCCACATTACTCTGGCTGTAGTTATTTTGGATTTGGTTGAACAGTTTACGAATTACATAAAACTAACAAAACGACCTATACAAGTCCCACTACTGGGCAAAATCCCTCCGCTGTACATAGGGCATCGTCCACCACGCGACCCCACTGCTGATTGGTAGACTTCACATATATTCGAGATATTTTTTAGTTATTATTTTGAAAATCTCCACCTTTCCTTACAATGTGTTCCTTCACCGCTGACCACAAAATTACCAACATCATTGGTGCTGACACCGGGATTCGAACTCAGGTTGTTCAAGTATTTTTGAATAAAAGTGCGGGACACTGACTTCTTCTCACGATCCAACAAACAAATCAAAAACAACACGTTTTTAGTTAGAAGTGTTGAATATATTATGTAACGTTTTTATTCGTGTACTTATGGGTAGATCTTGGGTCACGAGTTTGAGTTCAATTACTAATCGGAGGCTATAATGCAGTGGGAAGTAAAAAAACTTGCCTAAACAAAGTATAAATTCCTTTTAGTAAAAATTCCCGGTATTTATACAGCCGCGACGGTTTACCCTAATATGCCTCTTCAGACGTCCCAACGTCTAGAGCAATAAGTAGCTAGCTAAAGAAGTTAACTTGTACAAATATTTACCAGGATCTTAACCAAGTTTTCAACAAAAATTGTTTGCACAAATTAGTTAATCTGTCCCGCTTTCAAGGACTTCAATGATGGTAATCATTTACCTAATGTTAGTACTAAAAAAAAGATCGAAATTTAAATTTTAAAAATATTTCTTATCAATATTTGGCGAGGATTCTGTGTCTATTGATGACGTTACACATTAATTTTCTGTTTAGTTGACAAAATTAAGTCCTTGGGACGTAAGCAACACGCCTCACGAAAATCTGGAATATGCTTAGCGAAGTAAAAATACCGACCGGCAAATAAAAAAACGTGTCTAATCATAATATACAAATACTCGTAACTAATACGGAACCCTAAACGCGACAGCATCGAAATGCATTTAATTCATAAATAAGTACAATAAAAGAACGGCCATCGGGCACTGGGTTGCGCACGCGCCCAGTCGGGACAGTCCCGTCCGCATTTGAATGAGCCACCTCCCCCCTCCAGGGGGGGGGACCTTAAAGAAGACGTATCTCGGCACCACAATCCATTGTCCATTGTTTTTGCCCGCTGTTATTTATGACGGACGACATTAACAGCCGTCTCGCTCCGGCAAAGGCGAAACTTGCACAGCCGTCCCGCTCTCCCGGAGCTTCCGTCCGGTAATGCCGTGCCTAATAAATTACGCTTCAAAAGATTATTTATTAGATTATTCATGGCGAGGCATTCTTGTGCCGTATTGGTTTGAAGGACATACATACGGCGCGCCGCGGCGGTGTTTCGGGGATTTTTTTGTGATTGATCCCGCGCAGTCGAACAATGGCCGGGGTAGAGATGCGTACGGGTTTTTAAAGCGTGATGAATGGGACGCTCTTCACTAACAAACAGACACAATAATATATCGATATGCGAACGTCACTAAGAAATAAAAATCGTATATTTATTCGAAATACAGATAACCGCGGTTTGATCTTAGAAGTTTAAGGTAATTTTCGACGCAATTATTTGAGAAACAAGCTGATAACTCGAACAAATTTAATATAAGAAAGATGCTTCGAAGATGTTATCGATTAGCTTTATACTAATCACGGCGATATAATTCCGAGCTGGTATTTACAAAAGGGTCTTGACGAGCAACGCGAACGCGATGTTACAAAACGCTAGGCGTAATACGGCGGACACGCTCCCGCCTCGAATCAAGACGTCGACGCGAATTAACTCGGCACCCGTTTGAGTGGAATCCATTCGAATTATTATGCGCGGCCATTAATTAACCTACACGAAAGTTTTAATTAAAACGAGAGGAGACCGAAAAAAGAACGGGCGACTCTCCACAAGAAAGGAGCGACAGACGCGCCGACGAATCCAAAATCCCCCGCGTCTCGACCGCCATAAATAATTGGGACAAAAACAGCCCCCCTGTAGTACCCCGCGCCCCGCCACCACCCCCGGATAAGTGTCTAAAATTTTCACAATCCGGCAATAAAAAGATAATTATTAGTATAGCTCTTATTGTTTTCGTTATTTATGCGTATGGTGTAATGTAATCTAGGCGAGGCCTAAATAAATAATTTCACTTTAATGTCGCCTCCTCGACTAATCTCCTGAGCGGGACCGCTCCGTCCGCGCTTTGTGCGCCTAATGGCGGCCCGAGGTATTTTTAGGTCTAAATAAATATGATTTGTTGTGCCGCCCCGCGGGCCCCATTTAATTTCGCCGCGGTCCGCCGTTGCGAATCTTTGAATTATTTCAATTACTGGCTCATCGCGGGACGGATCTCCGATAATGGCCTGCCCTGATACCCCCGAAGCTTGCGGCTGCTGTGCCTACGTGTTTACCGGTAATTGTTCTATAAATTAACGTGCTCGATAGCCTCGTACCTTCCAACTTACTCTTGAGCACTCTACTCTTGGATTGGTCCTCTACTGTCCATGAAAAAACATCCGCAACTAACATTCTTCATAAGCAATTGATTAGTGATGTGTTAAAAGCCATCACAATACTAGGACTTATCCGGTAACTGCACTAAGAGCATCTTAGTTAATCATTTGCGTCCGAAACCAACACCACACGAAAGATACAATACAACAGCACGCGTCCATAACGACCGCACTAAATGGGAGAAGAGTCGCGTTTTGCGGAGGCAGAGCGCATGAAGCCATAACTTCACGGCGGCTCCGAAGTAGGAGGAACGGCTCAAGCAAAAAGAGCAACAGCGAGGCATTAAAAGGCGGGCTCCCATCGCGTATCACATGCAGATCCGAGCGTCTGAACTTCAGGGGCCATTCCTGAAAATTAGTGGACGTGTGGGCGGCGGGGTGGGTGCTCGTCGGGGGGTGCGGGGGGGGGGCGGCGGTCGCCCGCCGCGGCGCATGATTTACGCCACTCCCGTATTATGTTTTGACTTTAATAAACAGAGCGTTTGTCACGACGGGCAGACGGGTGGACGCCTTGTACGGCGGGCGGCGCAAGTAGCATCGCCCGCTGCTATGCACTTGGGCGGTGCGCGCCGCGATTTGTAGGACGGCGACCGATTCTACCGGAATGCCGCTCACACTTCAGTTGATAAAACAATATTTTACATTGCTAAATTAAATTGTTTTGTTTGTATTTCGATTTGTAAATTAAACTATTTTCCTTGCAAAAATAATGAAAATCTTCTTCCATTATTATTTATAATGACGTTCAACGATGATGTCACATCAAGTTAAAGCAAGTCAATAGATAAGGAACATTTCGTTAACCGGCCAGTCACACGTACTTAGCGAATGTCGCAGAATCCGCAGCTGATCCACAAAAGTCCAGTATTCGAACTCGCCGACTCGTGACGGGCAAGAGTTGTAGTTTTAATTAAACAGGGACGCGGTCAGGAACTTTTCTTAGTTACAGAGGAGCGGAAACGTGTGTGATACAACACTCTGTGACGCCCCAATTAAGCTTTTGGTGTGCGAGGGTTGTGCAGTGTACACGGTAATAAAAAGATTTAAACAGATACTAAACACAAACAAATGTTTTTTTTTTTTTTTATTTAAAACAATATTAAAAATAAATTCTTTACAAAAATATATATTCTGATTTAGTTAGTCTAATGCTGGGTAATGGACTTGGATATAATAACTCATCTTTAAAAAACCTGATTTGAACTAATTAATTAAGTATTAATTGGTTAGACGTGGATTTATTTAAAAAAAAATAGAGAAAAAATAGAGAAAGGTTGAGATGAACGAGTACAAGAAATGGGTAAGCCTTCTCTAACCCTGACTACATGTACAAGTGTTTGTCCATGTTTATAAAAAAATATCTTCGCTAAGTACGTCAGGACCGCTCAGTCTATAGTAGACGCTGTAATTAATCTAAATTTCTAATCGATCCTAACATGATTAGGAAAAAGTCCTTACATCGAAACCGTCCTTAGAGAGAATAAAGGTAAAGTCGAAGGTAAAGCTTGCGAATCGGGCGGAGGGCGCGGTGGAAGCGGGTCGCCCGTACCTGGGGCGCGATGATCGCAGCTATTACAAACGTTTGCGGGCTTGCAAACGGGCCATAGTTCCGTCCACCGTATAGTTTCACCCGCGCTCCCGGCTTTTAATTATAATACTTTATAGGCCAATAAATCACGGGGCGCACGGCCCCGGAGCGCCCGCCCACCCCCGGCAACCCCCAGACGCGCCTTTGAAGGATATCAGTTCAATTCTCGCTCGCCGCAGTCGCACTAATATTTTAAGCGTGAGCTTGTGTGGAAGTGCGCTTGATTTGAATCCGCGATGGCGGATTAACGTACTTTGATCATCTAAATATGGAGTGTTGTGATATTAAGGTTCTCTTTCTTTGTAGGGATCGGTAACAGAAATACGGTGTCAATAGTACGCTGGATTATTAGCAACTGATTTTAAAAGCAACCTTCCCCATCATAAATTGGTACACACACATGCATATTGTTCATCTTACTCGGGCACACATAAATATAAATCGAGTTTAGATCAAACATCGAATTTTTCTAAAAATACGCCACTAACACACACCAAAGCGTTTGTTACTATGGTCTTATTCATCAGATTGCGATGGAAACGATACACTAAGGTTTCCAAGTAGGCACGAGCAAGGAGCAAGTGACTTCTTCAATGGACATCCAGAACACTAGAAGGGGTTTTGAGTTACGAGAGCATCGATACTACGAGTAAGTATTCACACCAGCTGTGATAGCTCATTGTCCGGGCGCTCGACTTTAATTTAATATACTCGAGCAACCTGAGTTCGATCCCCGGTACCGGCGTCGATGAAATTCTTAATTTTCAGTGTCCGACTTATCACGTACTCTGCGGTAGGAAAACATCCTGAGACAACCTGCATATTTTCGAAAAAATAACAGAAAAATATTTGGAAGATACGTGAAGAAGCCAATCCGCAATGGGGCCGCGCGGTAGACTATGCCCTGACCCCAGAGGAGGCCTTTGCCCAGCTGTGGGACATGTATAGGCTGATACTTTACTTTTTTACTTTTAATCCATTCACGCTGGTTAACTTGAAGGCCGTGGTACTTGGTCGCGCTGGCGCATTCAAGCAAAGAACGCAGCTCTACCACAGCGAAGTAGCCGCTGATTTATGTACTCTTCGCTTTTGTGCTTCGGATCAGGGGAACGGTGGCCCGTCTGCGTGATAGCGCGTCGTTCGCCGACTGATGTACGACGTTGGGTCGTAATTAATTCGGCCGTGGTACACCCCGCCGCGCAGACGGTCCCATCACCCGAGAACCGAAGGTCGTCCCCGTAATAATGGCGATTTATGGCCGACGTGCTGTTCCTCCGCTATGGATTTCCCATTTCCCTCCCCCGCATTTGTGCGAAAGCGCTCTTACGTTACAAAGTGAAGTTTGTCATTTTGTGGAGAGCGAATGTTTACGCTTATTCTAGAGGTATAATGAAGCGGTGAATCGGTTGGATGGGTTGATAATAACTAAATGAGCGGTGTTCCCGTCGAATACAAAGGCCATACCAAGATACTGAAAAATTATTTAATGATGTCATCTTGGACGTCGTGATCTCGACTTATTTAAGGAAAAAAAACTGTACGTAGAAAAATAAGTTTACTAACTTATTTTCTATCGAACAATTGTAAAAATCGTTAAAACATACAATCTTCAGTTACAGACATTTTTGTCTAGATTACGATTTAAAAAATCCACGGCAAATCGTGTATTGAAATCTCTGCACATCTTAAAATCGTGTATTTAAAATCATTCCAGGGTTGTCGAAAAACGCAATAGTTCGATCGCGGAAGTGTAATCGGAACGCAATTTGACATCCCTAGAAAAAACGGGAAGCGTCTTCCAATCAATCAGACCTCGCGACGGAGTGCACATAAGTAAGGGGGGAGTGAAAACTTCAACTCCCGGCCCGGGTAGTCGACTGACTTATGGCGACTCTACGATTGTTGCAGTTGTAGTTGCAAAGACTATAAAATCTACGGCCAGAGGCGATTCTACTGTTTTATGCCTAACGTACATTAGTAAACCTCAGATAGACAGGCTGGTAAAGGGAAAATTACTGAGAAAATCGGTGGTGACACACGGACAGACGTATAAGAACCTTTTGAGAAACAGTAGCAGTATTAAAAACTAGCTATGTCTGAAAAAATATATATGTATATATATTAAAATATGTAGAAAATTAAATATACATAATATAAATAATAAATTATGTATATATATTCCAATATGTGATTTAGTAATTAATAGAAGAATTTGTTTTTTCTTTTTTATGCGAAAAGTTGTCAAACGAGCAGACGGTTCACCTGATGTTAAGTGAATACCGCCGCCCATGGACATCTGCTACACTCGAGGGTTACAGATGCGTTGACAACCTTTTGAAAATTGGGCTCCGGCTACCTCACTCACCAGACGAAACGCGAAAGTATTTGTCATACTTCCACTTTACGTCTGTGAGGTCGTGGTACTTACCCGGATAGGCCTGCCCATTCGTGCAACAGCCGAGGCTGCTGCGTGGCCCTACCACCGAATCATAGTTATTATTAAAATAATGTTGACCTCACGAGCATTACAGAAAGAATAAAATTTAATCGTTTGAACAATTATTACTGCCCTAATCTATGACTCTCCCGAGACCGATATACTACAACTTGAACGTGAATGATTTAAAATGGAGACGCTTGGTACGGTGGGCGGTTCAAGTTGCTCAACGACCTGGCGTACATGATGGTCGAAGGACTTAATTTAAACACGGAACATTTTTATCCCTGAGACCAATTCAATATCGGTCTGTATCGATATTAGAGGTCACAATCGAATCACATTTGCGTGGAGCAATGGGTTTCTCGTTTTCTCATATTTCAGTCATGAGAAGCACACTCTTTATGTATATACTTCTGTAGGTGTGTATAACACTGAACTCCTCCTAAACGTCTGGACTAATGGCTTCGGCGTCGGGGGTCGTGGGTTCGATTCCCACACGGGACAAGTATTTGTGTGACCCACATATAGTTGTATCGCAGCTGGGTGTTTGTCCGCGTGAAATTTATGTTTGTAAAACGTCCCTACAATACATTCCCGTTCCCTAATGTTATCCTAAAGTAAGGGGCAATGTTAAAAATAAAAAGGAAAGGAAAAAGAATACTAACACGTACGATAAACATTGTTTCCAGATTAGATTACAACTAAACTGTCACCTGTCACGACTATGCTTGGTGACACAATTGGGTATTGACTATATTGAGGCTGGCGTTGGAGTTGGGAGGAGTTTGTTATTTAAATGCGTCCATAATGTTGAGAGTGGAGCGTATCCAGCCGTTGAAGTATCAGACAGCATCGCTCGCGCCGGCTTCCGCCCGTTTAAGACTTGGCACCGACCGCCGGGGGGTTGCGTGCGAATATGACAAATTTATGTGAAACGGGGCTCCCCGGGAGAGGGCGCGCGGAATTAGCGCTCGTCCCGCCCGATGTTTACGAGTGGAGGTGCCGCCCGGTGGAAAGTATTGTGTTGCCTGCGGTAGGGCCCCAGCAGCACTGCCGATGCACAGATGTACCGCGGTCTGGCAGAAGACTGACGTGATGTTGAAGTGTGAATTTCGTGACTTCCCATAGCGCCACCAAACTCGCGGTTATATGCACCGTCTTGACTCTTCACAAATTCTTTAATCTACTCTTGCCTTTATTGCCAACTAGTTGTCAAGCCTCGTAGGGAGAGTCCCTACGAGGCTTGACAAAACAGTTACTAGCGGCTCGTCGAGCGCCTCGCGTTCTGTAGTGCGGTTTGGTTTTTCGAGCGCCTTTGATGAGCCGGGTACTCGAGGGTAACGGCGCTATCGCATTTCGGATGTCGGAGATGTCCATGGGAAGCACTTTACATGATAATGACATAAAAACAGTGAGTTAAAAACTAAGTTAATTTTAATCTAACGTAAGAACTTCATTGATTTGTATAAATAACGGGTTGTGAAACGGAAACAAGATACGGTACCTTTGTTGTTTTTTATTTACGACAGTGTATTTAATTGTACGAAATTTCTAATAAAAAATAGAAAACTCAGCTATTATATCTCAAAACACAATTAGGTTAATCTCATGTCATATTCATGTGCGATAGTTTTATAAGCGCTATATTTTATGTTGTAATTGATTTTTTTAAATACTTAATCGAAACTTAACTAGCCGGAATTGCAAGTGACGAGTCCGTCTTAATACCCAAGCCTGTGAAGATAAATTTCGAGAAACATAAGTACGAATAAATTTATTCGATGCAAAGACAATGTGGAAGCACGTCCAACACACTCAGTATTTCGACCCCCAAAGTTGAGGAATATTAGCTTCCATTTGAAGGTGAGGAGATCATCAAAGGGTGGCAAAACCGCTACGACTATGTCGGCATAGGGGTCCGTCTGCTGATTTATTGGATTGAATTTTGCCGGGCTAGATGGGCCCCTTACATGAGAGTTGTATTCGAGTTTTGCAAGTCGTTTGTTCGTCGAGTATTTCTATGTAACGAAAACAGCGACGTTTGGAGTGCGAAACTATCTATAATTGGCCAATAAAATTCTATTTCGCCGCTCGATCTCCCAACTGCGGGCGGTATCTATACGTTCGGCCAACTTTAGTCGGGTTCGGCGGAACCTACGCGGCCGCAAAGCGTGCTATTGTCCGACGGAGTGTTTTGTTTGCGCAAATGAGACTTATGGATATTTGGTAAGTTCGCAAATGATGGCCGGCGATTTGGCAGCGACGTGCGAGCGGCGGCGGCGCGGTCACGCAGCGTTAATGTTTGTACAGCGATGTGCGTTTGGCATTTTCGACCCTGTGTCGTGGCAATAAGGTGCAGTTTGCGTCGGTCAACGTGGCTCACGGAGCGCTGTGACTTCGCACGATGCAGCCGAAGTTGGTCCGAAACTTTGTTAAGCAAGGAATTGTCGCTGTCCGAGGAGTTATATTTATTAATAAACAGATAACAATGTGTTGTTCTCAACCGTTGAACTTACGAAGACGTCTAGATTAAGATTCCTTAAAAGAATTTTATGTTATCTCGCCAGTTTTTACACCGTGGATACGCCGCGTGATTATTTTTGGAATCCAAAAATTGTCAATCTACTTCTTAACAGATTCGAATTTAATGCAAATTCTTTCAGCCACTGCGATGCGATAAGAAAACAAATAGAAATTTGAAAAAAGATATATGTTACGATAGATAGTTATATTTACATAATGGTGGCTATATGTGAAAAAGTAAAGTACTTTAAGCCATGTTTATAATAAACTCAATCAAATAATTTCTTTGTAATTTACAATCCATTTACCGTAAGCAAAAGCTGAATTTATTTTTAGTTCTGTTTAATCAATTTCAAAATAACCATTACAAGAGCAAGTTGATATATGAAATAAAACGAAGTGACTTTGGTATCGTTTTAAAGATAAATCAAATAATCGAATGACGAAATTTTCGAATGATTCGAGAGCACCGTGTACTTAGTGTTGAATAATATCGATTGACTTAAATACGTCTCGTCTCGAGTCAGCTCGGATGCTGCGAGCTAGTCGTGACGTATTGCTTTATTTTCGATGAATCTGGCGTTTGAGTAGGCGCGGAGGGGACGGACATCAACTGCGATTGTTTATTGAGAGTTTTGCGCTTGGGAAATGCAAAAGTCGCAACTTGTTTTAGCATAAAGATTCAATATATTTTAAACGTGGTAGGGCCCCGCAACAGTACTGAATGTTGCACGAATGGGCAAAACGTCCGGGGAAGTACCACGACCTCACAGAAGACCATGGAAACCTCGTTGAAGCATGACGCTACTACTTCATATGTTACTGCATCTTGTGAGTGAGGTAGCCCACTTTATTGAAAGATGGCAACGCATGCAACCCTACGCGTGTCTATGGGCAGCATCACTTGACATCAGGTTAGCCGCCAGCTCACATAAAAAAAATGACGTGGACGACAAGTTAAAGTTCGTAGCACTACAGAATTACGGCCCATTACATTAAAACTGTGTTTTGATTAGGAATTCGAGAGGTGTTTCCGATATTTTCGACCGCGCGCTAACGCCCGCTTGCTCTGTCACCCGTCCGCGCGCGCCCCACACGCCCGTCTGACAGATAGAAGTCGGATTTATGTGTTTACTGTATAAATCACGGCGGAGACGTCACCGGTGCCACCGGCTTCTTTTTTCGTCTGCGACTCCTGTCCGCCGTATATCATAGCTCGCTCGTTTTATGTCTTCCGCGGTTCACGCTTTTTGAAGTTTTTCCACCGCTCTAAAGGCGCCCGTAACCGTAGCGTATCTAACTACGAGACGTGCCGCGAGGTCGTTCACCTTTCGTAATGCAAATTCCTGTTGATGGTCGTCCAATTCAGACATAGTGAGGACTGCTTGGCAATTTTTAAAGACTTCATTAAATGATAATCGTCCACGGTACACATAATTATGATGGCATCTCAAATGTTCCTGATGTCATAGATAAATGTTAAATGCTCGTAGATTAAGATTAGAAAAACAAAACACGAAATCACTGTCTTGACGGAGACAATCGAACCCATTAACGTTCCGTCACACATGCACACAGCTCTAATTCTCACAGACAAGGGACACTAGCTGAGTGGAAGACAAACGTCCGAGAATTTCAACAACAATACGATAAATTTACGTAATCCGCACCACGAAAATATTCCGTGGATTTATTCGTCGGACGTCGCCGCGACGTCGCTAGATCAATCATCGTCCTCTTAACGAGTGGTCCAGCTGTTGTACATGGGATTGATAGAGCTATAAAGTATATTTATAGCCGCCAGAACTGTTCGAGAATAGTCCGCGGTGCGTGTCGCCCGACTCACCGGGATTACGTCTGCGCGGATGTCCGCGCGGTCTTCAAATGGAGACGGCATTTTCGGATCCACAGCAGAATCAACACCAATCTCATATTGACCTACCCAGCTACCCTATCTCTATCTAGTTACCTATCTTGTCATCTACCTACCTATATAGTTACAGATATTATTTCGCTCTTTCATTTGCCATTGCTTAAAACACTATCAAGAATTTGAATGTCAATGAAATTAATTTTGTCCCGTACGCAGTGGAAGTCAGCACCAACCAGTAAGTACTTCTTCTTTGAATCCTTTTTAAAACTAAAATATTTGACCTGACCTGTTCGCCGCCTAAAACCGCTCCGAGACAATTTGGAAGTTTGCAAAACGTTGCCTTATTACCACTTAATTATCTTATTTGTGTTTATCATGCGCAGCATTCTCCTTACATGATGTGACATCAGATCATACATAATTCGTAAGTCTTGTCTGATGGTTCGGGTAAGCGGTGACATCACTATATGACACACCTCAGTAATTCCCTTATTGTAATTTTAATAATTAATTGAACTTTGATAAGGAAATTTAATAACAATGTACTTATATAAAAAAATACCATATTATATTTAAGTTAGGTTATTTAAATCTATATTACGGTGGTAGGGCGACGCAGTATCCTCGGCTGTTGCACGAATGGGCAGGCTCGTCCGGGTAAGTACCACGACCTCACAGAAGACCGGCGTAAAGTGGAAGTATAATACTTTCGCGTTTCGTCTGGTGAGTGAGGTAGCCGGAGCCCGCTTGTCAAAAGGTTGTCAACGCTACTGTAAGCCTCAGGTGTAGCAGATGTCCTTGGGCGGCGGTATTCACTTAACATCAGGTGAACCATCTGCTCGCATGGCAACTTTTCACATAAAGAAAACATATATTATCCGATGATCACTAATGCTAAGTTTTTAATAAAAAAATTGCACACCACCAATCGGATACACATCACTATGTAAATTTTGCATCAATTTATTACCTGACTATATCCATGGAAATAAAATTTATCATTGGCGTAAGAACGTGAAACGTCCAAATTATTACGGTCATAGTTATCAATCTCAATGTAATATAAAATGAAGCCTTATAAACTCATTTTTCCCATATAACATTGTAGATTGTCAATATGTATATGAAAAGCCACAAATATTCTGAAATTCTATTTATTTAAATACCCCACACTTACTTTAAATAAATTATGAAAAGGACAATTAAACACACCATGGGTAATTCCGAACGACGTCAAGACTAAACTGGTAGTAAACAATAAAGTATAAACGAACTAAAACATCTTGTGCTAATGTTTAGTCTTTTCAACGTTCCCAGGTTCAATCTATACAGATGGAAGTAAGGTATCTTGACACTCTTGTTGCTTGTGGTGCCATATCCGAGAACTTTGCACTCCCCGCCGTTTGTATGACGTGTGGTAACATCGTAAACAGGAACCCACGCCCGGCCGATGAGCAGGCAACTATAAAACACGCGTTATTGTCACCGAACGTATATACCATCTAACGACGCCAAGAGAGCTTCTTTATTACCCACTTTCTCTATTTCACACCGATTTCCCGTGACGCGGTTGAGACGGCAACGCTTTCTAAGAACACCGATCTATGTTACCAAAGCATATTTCTTATGTAATACGTCCACACATAAACAATTACGCCCGGCACCTAATTAGGTAGGCAGAGGCGGATTATCATTTGCCACGTTTCTCACACACATTCGCTCCTTTCACGTCATACTCATTATAATCTAAGAATGCATGCATCCTCGTCGGTGAAGAATCACGGATATTGGCTCACAATAATTCTAGTGTTATTTACAGAAACAATAATGATAAGTTAAGAGTAACAAGTTAAGAAAATGTTTTGTTTAGTTATTTTTCCCCATGAAAACGACCGATTTGTTCGCGTGATATTTCCGTCTGTTGGTATGAAGAGATTTTTATTATTGGAATACTAATAACAAGGAACGTATAACTATATATTTAAATATCAAAACTACTGTAAATCAATGAGATGATATCGATTATGCGTAAAACATTCTAATCGAGCAAAGCTATATAGCTACATAAGTCTCCATGACTAAACATGCTGAATGAAGCATGAATTTCGAAGGCGTAACATTCACACAGAAAAACAGATATACATAAAATATGTATATAAAGCTTATGTCTTATTCTGACGTATGAGCTATATTATTGGTAAAGTTTCATTAAAATCCATTCAGTAGTATTTGAGTGAAAGAGTAACAAATATCCATCCATACATACAAACTTTCGCCTTTATAATATTAAATAAATAAATAAAAATATCTTTATTCACATAGACGCTTGCGCGTTCTTATGAAACGTCAAAGTTTTACAAGAAATTAACACGTTCGTAAGTTACCACCGGTAATTAGTAAGGATTGTAAAGGTATTTTAAATAGGACGTCAAACGTTTATGCCCAAAAGGCAGGAGTCTACAAGAGCGGAATAAAAGACATCAGAGGGGGAGCGAACGTAAGCATAGCCGAACTGTGCTATAAATGCATAGAGTCTTCAAAACTTCTTGGTGAGTGTTTCCCACACCGCCCGATCCGCTGCACTCCTTGACAATCGATTGACGGGTGTCCCCCCCCCCCCCCCCCTACACCTCCCCGGCGGCCTCCTTGCACCACCGCCCCCTCCCCTCCGCAACCCCTGACCCACATCCCCGCCATATTTATAATAATTGAACCGAGCCAGCGGATTCGAATGAGTAATAAATCGGACACGGTTAGTATGATAATGGCGGGGGGTTCGCCAGTAAAGGAGTGCGCGCGGTGACGCGAATATTCTTCTACTCTTAATAAACAATAGTAATACGATAAAACATACAACGTATAATACGGTGGCTGAAAGCTTCGCTTTTGCATCGAACTATGAACAGATAAATTGTTATTTATCTCAAGACGTCAAGGCGCCTCAATTTGACTGTACCATCAACTGATATATTTTATATTAAGATAACCTTTCGATTCTTAGAAGAACTGACTAATATTTTGACTTTGTTTGATATATTATTGCACCACGCTGGCACGCGAAGAATTTATTTATGCCATATCTATATGACATTTTCTTCTGTGTGCTTTTACACTTTGTGCCTCCAATACCTGCTTCTGCCAAGCATATACGGAGTTGTAAGTTTTAGATTTGATTCTCAACGGAGGGTAAAAGACGAACCATTATCAGAGTGTATTGCTCTCTACGAAATTACCATACCGTTAGAGAACGACTGCCACATTCGATAGAGAAAAAGATGATTTTAAACCCTCGTATAGGTACTCTGCACAGTTCATACAATTACTAAGGTATGTTAGTGCTCATAGCTAGGGCCATTAGTTCATAGGTCCACGTGCCCGTAAATAATTACGTCACGGGGATAATCTGCGAGGCACGTTAAGGCAGTGTGTCACGCAAATCGGATCTGCTTGAGGCATGCGTTCGCCTCGGCTCAGTCGCGGGACGGATGAGTTATGTGACACACGGCTGTGAAATATGGACCCGATATAAATATGGTACATTAAATTACTGATGCCCCGTTACCGTTAAACGCGGCACGTAAAAAATAACTCGATCTCTTTTCCCGTCCGATCTCTCCTTTTATAATCGAAGCGCAAAATTTGACAACAAATGATATCTATCCTTTTTTTTCTTCCTGCAGCCATTTAAACAACAACCCGCAGATGCGTATTTTGTATAAGAAAACTTTGACTGTTATTTTCAATGATGAGACAATATTACTGGTAGATTACGATATAATGTTTTTAAGTTGTAGTCGAAATTAGTTATTAAATTCTTAATCTGACATCGGCGCACGACATACCACGGCGACAAATTCTAAAAGGATCTCATCCGTACGTGGCTTAGTGCGAAGCAAGCCGACCCGATCGTAAAGAACAAAGTCTCGTCTGTGTTTGTCATTAAAAAAAGTCGAGCTGCAGATGCGGGTGACGGATCTACTGGCCGGGAGAGACGGACCAGGGCAGCCGTTCCCTTTGACTCCCGTCTTAAATTATGTCCGGGACGTGATAACGAAACGGGCACCCGGGGGCGGGCGAAGCCGGGGGGCGGTATTTACTCGCGCGACACACTCACCCGACCTCCATTGTTTAGCGGAATGCTATGAGGATGACGTAAGGGATAAATAACTCCTTTCTTACAATCGATGTTGAACCATTAAAGCTGAGATAACAAAGTCTACCACTATATGAATACGACATGACTTTTCTTGCATTTTAAATATAACTCGAATTATAACCCTTTATTTGGTAGTGTGTTTATGAACTACGACTATAGTACATCGTACGTGGTAAAAAAAAATTTTGTACTAACCTGTTGAAATCGGCAGATATTTATGTTTCATTTACGTCTATACAAGAAGTTACATGGATCGTCAAAACATTTAAATTTAAAAAGGGTTTGTTTAAATTGCGGGGACCAGAAGGAAAAAAAGAATTGTCAAGTGAATTATCTTTAGATTTTTCCGACGAATATTTCATAAAGGCTTCACTCTCCATAGCGACAGGAACAAGATGTCCCGTGACGTCATCGAGATAACGTCGAAAGGGTAGAGTTCCGCTCGAAAAAATAAAAAATATCTTATCTGTGACCCATTCAACGCTGCGTCCGCGAACGGAATGGAAATAATGTGTATTTAAAAAAGGAGCAAAAACAGAAACGTCGTTTACGCAACTAAGCAATTAAGAATGTGTATTTAAAAAGGTCGTTTTCTATTAATCCTAATAGATTTTAAGTTCTTACTTATGTTGACAAGTAGGTAAATATTTTTTGTGAACATTTTTAAAGTGTTTAAAGAGACCTTAGTGCAATCTGTGCCAAAATTATAAATTTGAAAATAAAAAACAGATACGATTTTAGACGCAATAAAAGAAAACAAACTCACAAAATTTAAACACAACAACTGGACGGAATGAAATGATACAACTTCAGATGGTCCTCGCGAAAACGCAGAGCGAGCAAAAAATCTAAAACACGTCGAAAGACAAAGAGGAGACGCGTAGCATGCCGTCTCCTCTGGAATTAAAAGTCCAGGTGGGGTTGTCCGGCATTGATCTGCCGCTGACGACGGACGATGGAGACGTCACCCCCACCCCCAGCCCCAGCCCCGGCCACCCCAGCAAGGACGTGTGGACGCTTAGCGATGTCCAATTGATAATGGGGATGCCGTCCGGCATTTATTTAGACGCTCTGAATAGACGGCATGTGACTCGCGGTGTCTGCGCAAATCGAGAATCGAATATCGACATGTTTAATATTATTAAATTTTTATCCGTCAAACGAAAAATAATGGACACACTGGTAAATCGATATAAAAAGGAATGATTTTTTCTTAGAGCGGTCCCTCTATTGTCCGATTCCGTTGAGACTTCTAGATGGTTGTTTTACGAATGCATTTAAAACCTATCAATATTGAAAACTTACCATCAGGTGGGACGCTAGTAGAATCAGTAAATGATGAAAAAATGTACTGGAAAAACTCTATAAATAATTGTGTCGGTGATTCTTATTGATCATAATTGGCTTCGTCGCGGGAATTAGATAACGATTCGTAACACAATCGGTATTAAGTTACGATGGCCGACAGAATGAAACGTCGACTGTCCACGAATTAGTCGCGCACTCGTGCCGGCTCGAGCCATCGCCACTTCCGCTGCATGCGGGTGACCACGCTTCTTATGAGTTCGGGAAGATCAGGAAAATTATTATCCTCATGGCTGAGGATCACCCAGTGGAGAATTATAATATGTCACAAAATAAATTCTCCACTAGGTACAGTCGGTAATTTGTATGGACCGAACGATGTCTGTAACAGTCATCCACTACATTCGGACCTATTTGCAGGTGATCTTGTGCACGCCTGTCTCAAAATAAACCTACAAAAAATAAATAAAATGCATAAAGTCTCGGAAAAAGTCTCGTTTCCGACATATTGTAGAGGCGGTGTAACCTATAATTCTTTTAACATGTACTCCTTGCTTCTCAGGGCAGTCCAATGTAGTCGGAGCAACCTCCATATTTTTTCACCTTTGACATTCCAACGTAAGCCATCATTAACGACAGTGCTTAACCGTCATCTGAGCGTATAGTTTCTCCGACAATATGTAGCTATTGGTAGTAATTGGATGTACTTCTAGCTTTTATGTTGGTTTCAAGCGACTCATTAAACTTTCCCAAATCATATCTTCAGACATAGTATCGACTTGACACCAAAGTGAACTGAACAAGCGTTAATATTTCGCGGTGACGCGTGGTCACCCTGCGGTCGGGTCCTAGCCGGACCACGGCCGTCTTGCAGCGTTTGACTGAGCGAAATCACTCAAAAGTTTTAATGCCGCTTCCGCAGGGACGTCGCGCTCCGCCGGCCACAGCCAGCGCGTGTGTGCGCCATTTCTCTCACGGGTTGTTCGCGAGGCTTTGCATGTGCGCATTGAGTCGCGCCATGCATGTGTGTGTGTATGTAGTTGTTTTGTTGTATGAAGTTGTTTTTTATTTTGTTACGACGGATATCTTTGTGTGCTGCAGACCATCATGCTATACGGAGTCGTACAAAATGTGTTACTTGTACGGTTGGCACTGAATATATGCGTCAGACGACAGATTTTATTTAACATGAAATGTTATCATACAAAAACACATTTGAAACGGGATGAGAAATATCTAGAAACATAGATAATAACTATAAACTTTTGTATAGAATTTTCGCCCTTGTTTTTTTAAGGTAAATTAAAAAAAATGCTCCAATCAAGGTAATAAACATTTCTCAGCGAAGCATTTCTATAAGTGCTCGTGACACAATACCAGCCGACGTGGATCAGGGGTGACGCGCTAGAATGACAAGCCATCAGTTAATGCCCAATTATCCTGCCTCCTCCATCATTCATCACTTCGAGTTGACAGTAATCGTGCCTGATTAACGATCCCACCAATTACTATTTTCAACATTTCTGAGAACTTTTACCATTTAAAGTATATTAAGGTATCGGTATCAGGTAAGGTTTTTTTGATTATCAAAATCAATAAAAATGTTTTAGTAGCTTTCTATAAACTAATCCAATGGAATTGGATGGATTCAAGAAATATCAAGATATTTATATAATATGATAATATATATAATGATAATTATATGCTTCAAGAGCAAAATGCTGCCCATTAAAGGCGATTTGTGAATATTTTTGCAGAGTACTTCGTGGCAGTCTATGGGGGAGGCCTATGTTCAGCGGTATGTACTTGTTTGTGTTGAGGTTGAAATAATTATGATGATGATGAAATGGTAATTTGGGAGTTAAAGTAAAGAATAACATTGTATTGGAAACATTGATAAACATAAATAAAAAGAACTGAGTGAGTTCAGAAACTTAGGGATGGCAATTAAATTGACATTCTGTATGAGTAAAAATGTAAGCATATTGTTTAAAAGGCGTATAAATTAATAGAGATTTAGAAATAATATGTATCACTTCATTTAAATTTCTATGCATTAGCCTTTACTGGATTGGTATAAATTTGCAGGCATGACAATAAAATCTCTAAACAATATTACGATTAACATAAATTTGACTTTGTCATCTTCAATGCTGGACAAAAATCATTAAAATTAAACGAATCCTTGCTAATACAGTACAATACGTAACTGTTGCAAAATTGAGCGATTAAATAAAAATCAGAAATCATCAAATTAAATCCTGCTCGACTTTGACGTTTAAAAATGAATAATTCGAAAGCATCCCACGTGGGACGGAGTATTCAGATGCACTTAACATTATCCCGGCATCGGCCTCTTCAATCCCGGGCGCCGTGATCCCGGGATGATTGGCAATGCCGGACCGCGGGATAAGGCCGCATTAACGGGAATGCTCACCTGGATACGTTTCGCGAAATGAAACGTAATACAGTCGAGATGACGTTCCATTTTTTGTCATACGTTAATTCCACTTTTCATTAATGTGAGCTTTATTGTGGTTTCATTAATGAAGATATTTCAATAAATTTCAATCCGTTATACAAGTGGGTTAACTGTAATGCCTTAGTTATAGAGCGAATATCTGATTCAGTAAATCCACGTATAATTTTTGACTAACCGATGCTAGGAAAGGACAAATGAGATCCGTTTCAAATATTACACATCTATAATAATAACGGATGCGTAATGCGACCGTCTAATAACGAATGATCTTAAAAATTATATATTAGGTACTGAAATATTTAAACTATACGTTCTTCTATATTGATTTCTTGACTTTACATGAATTAAATGAAACTATTTTTACGGATTTTATCGCGTTGATTTTAACGCGAAATCCATAAAATAGTTTAATTTAATGTAGGGTATTCTAAATAACTCCTAAAATTACATAAAGGTATCGAAGAGATATTCAAGCAATTCTACAAATTTTGTATTTTTTAAGTATTTTAATAGTTATAAAAATGTAAATAGACCGCTAGTCGTGCTCCACATCCAAAGTCATAACTCTTTCAGCGTTATCTCCTTGCATTAACTTACTCCTGAAATGCTTAAACAGGGCTTATCTCATGTTGGTTTCAGATGTGAAATTACCTGAAACAAATATATGAAACAAATTAGTAAAAGTATTCTCGGAAAATATACAATCTACCAATAAAATTCGATCATTGTCAATGCCTTTATTCTTTTAAATAAAATAAAACTAATGTTTTAATGGTCACAAATGTTAAATTGTTTTCTTTATCAACATATTGTTTTATTTATAAAGTAGTAAGTTTAAAAATGTATACGTATATGCGTATGTATGCCTTGTAATTTTTCACAGTTTCATCGTTTTTTTGTCTATCAAAAGAAATTTATATATCCGGATGCACGGAACACCTGTGTACTAAACGAGCTAGGTACTTTCAATAAATCTAGGAAAGTATGGGAACAGAACAATGCAGAATAATATGCCACGGATAGCGGCCACCGCAAAAATGCCCTAAATCCGAGGGCCGCGTGTTTCTTTAGACGGGGGACACGTTGGACGAGGGGAGTCCATCGGAATTCTTTATAGGACGAACTGGATTTAATATCGGCTGGTATGCCGCGTCGAAAGATAGTGCCCGCCGCGGTGTCGGCTTGACGCGCGATCTCCGGCGACTACATTTAACGTTTATTTTATTTCGCACGCAAAATTCGATCACGTTATTGACCAGTCAAATCAAGGTCTTCGTAATGGTTTGAAAAATAAAACTGAAGATAAAATGCGAAGTTGTTAGTTTTAGATGAACAAGAAATGCAAAATCCCAACATGAATGTTGTGGACCAAATTACAATCTTACCTTTCTTTACCTACCATTTAGGTAATGTTTAAAAAATACAGAAGACAGACAAGAACAAATCAGTATTTCTTTAGATTGAGTCTTAGATCTGCTTTTCGTGGAGCTTATTAAATAACTATCGTTATAGATTGAGTCTATCGCAGAGCACCTTGCACAAATCAGAGATAAAGATGAATTAACTCTATGCGGCAAGGACATGAATTACACAATATATATACTAACACGTGTTATTGAACTGAATATAGACTTTTTTTTAGTTTAAAAAGATTAAGAAATTCGTTGTCAGAATTGTATAAGTATATTATAATAAAAACTTCACATATCATTTAATTAGGAATAGACTAAAAGTTTTTATTAAAATAAAGTCATAAATGTGTCATACGCGATACATCATCGAAGTGAGAGAATTTAATAAACACCTGCTTGCTATTAAAACTCCATGCAATTAAGTTGACACCTGCGATGGCCAACGATTTCTTAATCGTCTGTTTATTTTCCCATAACTTTATTATCGACCAATATATCATATAATATTCTATAGCCAATATTTTATATTAAAATTTCGTCTTCATCTTCTAAAAGGACCCTTTGTCTTAGAAAATGATTCAAGATATGTTGAAGATTGATGAGAACCAAGTTAAGCGCCTTAATTTTCTGCATCTATTGTTTTCTATCTATCACGATCAAGTATCATTAAGCAGCGAGGTTCTGTATAGACACAAATCATTTACCATATTAAAGTGTAGACACCTTTTCGAAGTGTAACTCCTCTCACTGTAGTTTATAAACTTAATCGTATAAGGTCAGGATCGTAAAGGTCTTCATGTAACTGTAAAATTCCAACATTCGCAAACCGATGCCGGAACTGGCTGAACCCTTTCCGTAATCCGGAATTTTACAACAGCCCGCCACGTCCCGACCCACCCTGATCGAATTTTATTTTATGAAGTGCGAACTTTTTATTGGGGCCAGTCTCTCACGTCCATGTTTTATTTAACGTCCTCTACTACATATTTGAATGGATTTGACGGCGCGTTCCATTGGATTTTCGGTGTTGTTAATATCCCGAACCCGGTTACAATGCAGAACAACGCTTAGTATAGATAAAACTTTAGCAAATATGTAATGTTATGTATTGTTAACGAAATCAACAGTAATTTGTAATACTTTTTTATCTAAGTTTTGATATTGCATGCATTACTTTTGGCCGGCGCAAAACTAAAATCGAAGGTGAATAAAAACTTTTCGATATTTACTGGAAAGGCATCGATAGTAGGACATTTCGATCAGTGGGTTATTGAGAGTAAGAGAAGGGCGGCGGAGGATCCACGTCAGGCGGCAAAGCCGAGGAGGCGCGGGCAATATTGTGCCCGGCCGCAATCTCGTATCGTGGCAGCGAATAGCTCGGATACTTATGTAAATGGGGCCACGACCGCGCTTATTGTATATCTAATTTGATTCCTTTCGCAGCGCCGTGATGGGGATCAGCGTCTATCGGCCCTACCTGCCCCTAATATCGCGCGGGCCCCCGAACGCCCGCAGTTTAGGGGCCAAGAGATCGCGATAGCCCGCCTTCGGGTTGAGGTTGTTGTTTTTTTTTAAATATTTACGAGGCACTGACGTCGAGGTCGCGTTTCGACGTAATCCAATTTCGGGTTATGTCTTTGGGAAGTCAGTTATTTTGCGGGGACGCTTTAGTAGGGTCAACGTTATCATACATTTTAATTAAAGTTAATACAGTGGGCTCGATGGGCTGGGGCACATGTGTTACTTTTATTGGATAGTACGCGTTTTGATTATACAGCGATAACACTTGATGTAAAAAGTACGAGGATAGACTTTTTGTAGAAGATTTAGGGAATTTCCATTTCTAAAAATTGCATTGATCGTAAATTAGGTTCGAGTTATTGCACTAAAAGCTTCTTTTCTGACAAACACTTATTGAGTTGAAATGTTAAGGGACAATAGGAGTATTTTCGGAACCACTCGAAAAAGAAACAAAATTGTGGCGTACACCAATGAGTTTTCACGTAGCCATCAAAACTCTTCGCTGGGTTAAAATGTCGACGAGCCAATAGAAAAACTCACTTAAAGCCGCCTACACGAGACACGCGTTAAGTAGTTCATGTCTAATCTGTCACGCGAACTTGCTGAAAGGGTTTTTTTCGAAATCGCTGCGAAAGTTCGCCGCGACATTTCGGCCGAACGCGAAAATTCGGACTTGTCGTTTCCCCGCCGTGACGTTATCCAGGCGTGCCTATAAAGGCCTAATTAATTCCGAGGCCGGACCTCTCTCAGTTAGAGTTTTAGTGCAACTTTCGCTGACGTGTTCGTTTCGAGCTATCCCTGTAATGGCTCAAGTTAGCCGGCAATTTGAACGTTTAATCAACACAGTAATAGTGGATTTAACGATCTTTTTATCAGATACACGTTGAATAACTATATATCACACCATTTTATCATAAAAGTTCTTTTTATTGGACATTTATAGTAAGCGATTTTTAGTCGCTTTCGAACCTCAGTGAGTTGAGGAATTGACGTGATTTGTTTATTAAATTCCTGACTTGAGTACCGTCCAACGTTATTAATTATAAACAGTGTTAAACAGAAATTTTTATTTGAGATTCATATAAATTAAATAAACTCATTTAGAGCTTTCAATGCCTCGGAAATTACTCGTTTTGGAAAACACGCAGCCAATACATCGAGTAAAGTTAGTAGTACAGATGTCGAGGTATGGGGTAGGGTCGTTAAGAAAAGCTTTTTGCAAGTTAGCATTGCGCCCGTACGCGGCGAATGTTCGCGAACAAATCAACACAGTTGTAACTGCAAACGTCAAGTTAATTAAAACAGCAGAAAGTTCGCGATTAAAAAGCAGGTGACGTGGTGCGAATGAAAGCCGCATTAAAAGCGATTTAACTTAACGATCTTAAACAACAATTAAATGACCTACCAAATTTTTCCTTATACTATTCTCCCTGATTACAGAGGAACAGAACAAATTACTGGTTTTTACTTTAGAGGGATATACTGTATCAGTTTGTCTAATCGTGAATTTTAATAGGAAGTAAGATACATTTTGTAAAAGACTAAAATTTTTTAATTAAAAAACAAAGTTTTTTTCCAAAGAAATTTTCACATCGTCTACACATATATTCGAAGTAAATTAATCTTGAAGTTACAAATTATCATATATTAGTCCGATTAAATCTGAATCTTTCCTTGGTATTTAGTTGACATGACATGCCTTAACACATACAGTCTTTACAAAGCTCTATTTATAGCTAAGTAGAGTCAGTTCCGACACCCGCTATCCGCTCATGGCTTGGCCCCACCAGCCCAGCGCACACCCGCATTAGCGAACTGTCGAAACGAAAGAAACTGTTTCGTAACAAGCCGGCCGATATAAACCGCGCCGCGCGAAACGCTCCCTTCGAACGCCCGCCTATCGACCGCCGTTGCGATTGGCAAATTAAACTGTCACATTACTCAGTCAATCGGCGACATTAAGGTTTCACAATCGCCCAATCTTAAGACGCAAACGCTCACGTCCGCGTTACTTTCACTTGTAACGGCGAAAACAACAAATGTACATCAGGTAACAAAATATTAACTGCTATTATTCCTTACTTGAAATGTCCTCCATCGCGATATTCGAAACTGTCTAGACTATTTACAGCTGCAACTCGTATCGGGCCAACAATTTTTAGGGTTCCGTACCCAAAGGGTAAAATGGAAAACCTTACTACCTACTAGGACTCCGCTGTCTGTCTGTCTGTCCTTCTGTCACCAGGCTGTATTTCATAAACATACAAGAACAGAACCATTCGTGCGCGTGTCAAACTCGCACTTGGCCGCACTTTTTCAATCACTTTATAAGCATGGATATATGTAGGATAAGTGAGTGAATGTTGTTTAAAAATAATAGAATAATCATTTATAATTAACATCTAGTTTTAATAAATAATTAAAGAGATGTCGTTATTAATTTATAAGGATTGGAATGAAATAAAATACCTAATTAACTCCACGCGGGTGAGCTAACAACCCCCCCCTGCCCCCTCCACTCTGAGCCAATCACCCCAAAGTGCACGCTTTCACGGCTCACAACTCTTACGTTTCTATACTGAAGTCGATTTAATCTCCAACTTTAATTTGAAAAGTTCCAGCCGATAGTAATTTCGGGTGACGTGTAAGCAGACAAGCCTCCGTTTGACCGTCTGTCTCGCTCATAATGAGCTGCACTTTCGTTTCCTTGTCCGTTTTGCGCGGGAAAACTCGCTACCGTTGGACAGTTTCTCGGAAGTTTGGTCGCTATTTTAATTTTCTATTCAGCGTTTCTTTGAAGTGTCGTCTCTATCTCTAGTCTGTATCAAGATATCATTACAAATATGGAATTGTATACCTCATTTAACAGAATAAGCAATAATAAGTACAAAATCATCTATTCTTGTATTACAAATGAGAGACAACCACGCTTTATGTGAAGTTTCGGGAGGGTAGAAACAAAAAAATCATTTTTCTTTCTTCACTTTTTAATGAAAAGTAATTCTGAACTTAGACTGAATCAAAGTTTCGTTATATTAAGTATGCAATTCTAAGTTAAATCAAGGTTATTGTGGGAATGTACGTGTATTGATTTCTTGCTTTTACGCGAAATATTCGCATAAAACACATATTAAATGAAACTAAACTTTAAATTTTAAATTTCAATTAATTACAATATATGTAATTATACAGCGTGTCGTTACCATCGCGACAATAAATGAACACACGTCTAACGCTACTTGCCAATAATCATAAATAAATATTAACGTTAAACAAAATCCATAATTAAATTTTTTTTTCATACAAACTAATTAATTAAAAAAGAAACAAAATTTGTAAAATCCTAACAACTCGCGCCACAGCGTCGTATTACAAGCCTCTCCTTCTAACAGTATGTTTTGTCACTTTTAAATTCATTCAACCCATTCATATGCTTCGTGACCTTTACAAATGAACTTTACGTTACGCTTTTATAGGTAAGGGTGTTCTAAAATTTTTTGTTTTGGAAAATTTAATAACTCTGTAAATATTGATGTTTAAAGAATTTAAATGTTTAATACAACTTTAAAAAGTTATCCCCTATATGTGTGTTCATTTATGGTCACGATGGTAACGACACGCTGTATATGCACGGGGGAATCGTACATCTAGAATCATCTGCGTGTCACAATGTTGCACCTGCCACGATTGGCACAGGCGCCAATGAGGACTGATCAATACGCTGCGAAGGTGGCGAAAAATAACGAATGTTGTATTACTGATTCTCGTGTGTTGTGTGTGCGCGCCCAGCCAGCCGCCGGCTAGGGTTGACAGACACGATTGTGCGCTAAAGCTCCCACCGTGAATTGGCTAGTACTTATGAAAAATGTGCGCTAAAGATAAATATTCATATATTAACTGACGCTAGACTGAACTAGCTCAGATCAGTGTCAGTAATACATAATATATACTTATTATATATTTATATATATTATATATATAACATATATAAATATATAATAAGTCGATACTGACATTTTAATATAATTTCATTGTAGCATATAAACGCACTTGCGATTTATGGTGTATTATGTGTTATATCATTCCCTTGACATTAAGCGTGGATCTCATATAGTTGTATGAGATCCTCGCTTAATGTCTTTTCCTTCTTTCATTGCTTTACATTTTGTCCGATGAAATATAAAAATACTAGGTACATGCATGAAAAACAAACAACAATGCTTTTTAGTGAGATATCTGTGTCCCAAATATTTCGATTTTAAAAATGTATGTATATGTATAAAAAACGCATAATATATAATAAAATAAAGTTATTAGAACAACAATCTAATCCAAGTTTGTGATCACCATTAAGGTTAAATCGTAAAAAATTAAAATTTGTAGATTTTTCTACAAAATGTCGCCGCTGTGGGAATCAAACCCATGTCTTCGGCACTTTTCGTTTTTTTTATATAAATTTTAATGTTTAGTCTTAAGTGCGGAGATTAGCACTATAAAAAATTAAATTTGTTCAATCATATAAATTAAAAATATCTTTTGTGTAGCGACAACCCTACTGGGGCGTATGCAGCGGCGCTCGTAATCGAGGGCCGAACGGGGACGTATTGGTCCGTCGCTGAGACGCCGCTGGCTCTCTGTTTTTAAAGCTTTCTTCTCCCCCCGGGGGTGGCCGCCCCCCGACAATCGATGGACGTCAGCCACTGCGGCGATCAAGTGCATACGCGGCTCCTTTGATGTGTCTTTGTTGGGACGGGGCACGCGCCGCCTGCGGGCGAAACGGTTAATTGTTTGACAGTTTTAACGCTGGCAAGACTTTGCCGCAGTTTGGGTTACTATCCTGTAGAGAATCCGTATATGAAACTGTTTAATAGTGAATTAAACTTTCTTATGGCATGATTTGGCGATATTTTAGATATCGCAGATCCGAGATGTCGTAGTGCCTTTTATGATTAAATTTAATCCGAAAATTAGTTAAATAAGAGATTGCTCCTTGGTATGTTACATAGTCAATTATTTTTGTCCATGAATATAGTCAAAGACGACGCGCCGACTGTTAACGTAATCTGCCTTTATTGACGATTGCTCTACCAGTTCATTTGTTTGCCCTTCATCTTCGAGTTTCCTTCACAATACATGTTTAAAGCGCCCACCATCCTCAGCGTAACACTATATACTGGCGAGTGCACGTGGCGTGTCACGCGACATTTTTCGCGACATGAAGCTAGTGGAACCGGAAAGGCAGAGGCGACACGCTGACGTGACGGGTTGTCAGCGACAAACGCCGCGCAGACTGCGGGTGGGTGAGCAGGCTTTTTGTTATTTCGCCGGCGAACTGCTACTGCACTCCACTCCTTGGATAATGCACGATAATAGACTCCCATATTCCGAATTTCAAATATCCTCTGTTTAAAGTGCGCCCGAGAGCGTCGTGGGTGGAAAATATTACTGTAAGGCTTTTGTAATATATACTTAAAATCTCGAGCCCGTCGCCCTAAGGGATATGGAGAGATTGAGGATTACTTATTACCTTACTTGCATACCTTTTTTGGCTGACACATAGACGATAACGAGACAATTTACTGAAAATCTATGGTTTGTCTTATTGTCTTATAGAAATATAATACATAGTGATGCAGTTAAGCTGGAATAAGCATCAGTAAGAAAATATTATATTCATACATATATATATATATATATATATATTTTAGTTAATAGCCTAACATGACAAAAGTCAGGAGTTCATCTGAGTTATCTTATTTTATACATTAAATACTTCCATCTTTTAACGTACCTTAAAACTCAAGGTACACTTAAATAATCTGCAAACGTACCAGAATGGTCAAAATATAATTTTATTACAATTTCAAGTTTCGCAGACGTCTAGAATAAACACGTGAAACTAGAGCGGTACAGTTAGACTAACTTGTCGTAACCATTAAATCTGCAATCAAACTCAGCTACAGAACTTGACGGCGACTTTGCATTGGCTTAGAGTAACTAGAAGTGACAAATTATTTGAATACCAATGTTCAATAAAGACATGTTATGATGATACTACGAGTATGAAACTTTTAGGGCCGTTATATAAAATATACATTCATCAATTACGTTTATGAATTAACAGTACCCATATTTTTTTATTAAAATATTTTTTTCATGGTTGATCAATCATAAACGTTAAAAGAACTTTGCATTGAGTCGATGATAGAAATTCAAGATACAGTATGGAAAAAGTATTGCAAAATTTATGAAATACACAAAAATAAATATAAGAGACAAATTTACACCGTGAGGAGTTCTTTCGTGTTTTCGAAATTCTTTTATTTCAAACATACTAACGTTGAATATTAAGTTCTTAATTCTATAGTTCGAAATTGGAATATTCGTTGGTAAAAATGTTCAATGACATTTGTTATAATAGCTAATATAATATTTTCCAACTGGTAACAGTCAGTAACGGGTTTCACTATGGTATGACCACGGAACAGTCCTCGCTTTTTCACGAATGGGCAGGTCCGTCCGGGGAAGTACCACGACCTCACAGAAGACCGGCGTGAAGTGGAAGTATTATTCTTCTGAAAGGTAGCAACTCATCTACAACCCTACGGGTGTTGCAAACATCATGTGAACCGCCTGTTCGTTTGCTACCTTTTCACATAAAAAAGGCAGGTAAATACCTCTTCTAGTGTCCCAACTGCTCCGTGACGAGAGACGACGTTGACGCGACGTCCGCGCCACTCCCGCCCGTCTTTGTCCCTCCACTTCGCCTCTTCTATTCATTACGGTTTCGTTTGGCGTTTCGCTAATAAATGAAGGACATTTCCTACTGTCGTAAATGACGTGCATTTCACCTGCGATATGCTTAAATACCAATGCGACATTCTTAAATGCCATATAAGGACCAAACTTTTTAACTGAAGACGCTACACGGCAAGCTTCTACGTCTTTAATCCTAAGAGGGTTCAACTAACTCATTATCAAGTCTGACATTCGGTACATACTACGGTACATACGTACTTCACTTCGGTAGGACCACGCAACAATATTCGCTGTTGCACTATTGGGCAGGTCCGTCTGGGTTAGTACCATGACCTAACAGAAGACCAGCGTAAAGTAGAAGTTACACTTGCGTTTCGTCTGGTGAGTGAGGTAGTCTTTAAAGTTGAATGTATTCGAGCCTGGCAGCCTATCGGAAAATGATCTATAAATTGTAATTACTGCAAAACGAATAGCATCCACCGGGCCACGTATAACAAGTTATTCGCAATCGATCCGTCACCTTAGACACGCCGACAGTGAGTTCCAGCGTCGTCCGTTTGAGATATTGGACGTCTTGTGTCAGGCGGCCGTTTGGCGGGCAATCGATAACGTTGCACCACCGAAATAAACGAAGACGCGGCGACGCGCGTCACAAGTGGCGCGGAACAATTCAGTCGCGGGCTGTCATCGCCGGCGAGACAGTCGGCGGCACTGACGTGACAGGACTGACTTGGGCGCGCGCGGCACGCGGCACAAGTGGCAGCGGGCAGCTCTTCGTGATAACCTTCTTTGGGTGAAAGCTCGCGACATGCCATTGTTATCAGTTATCAGGATCTCGTTAGATATTAAAGGCGGGTAGCTTGACATCGTAAACGACGCGTAAATGTTGGTCTCATAATGGTGTTTCATATTTCTGTTTAGCCTGCGAACGTCCGCATTCTGAGGCTAGTGATTTTTTGTCACATACTTCATATTATATATCCAGTAAATAAATATCTTTAAAATCAAGGTCTGACAGTGTATTTTATATACCTTGGAACTGCATTGTCACGCCGAGCTTATCTTCAGTGGCGTGCACATATATTTCTGAAAGTGAACTTAACAATTTCTCTAAGTGATTGATGATAACTTAAAGAGATCACTTAAATGATATCTAAAAATCGTGTCTTTTGAAAATGTTCTGTGATTTTAAGTTGGTCAAATATTTGGTGCATGTTTGTATGGGTATGCAAAGATTTTTGCGCGTATGATGTGTGCGCATTCTAAGGTCGCCTAGAGCCGATCCGCCGGTGACTTGGGCCGCGCGCCGTCAAGTCTGAAGTGAAATTTCCAACGGCGCCGAGCAAACTCGGGGACGTGGGAGCGACAGCGATGCTCGCGTCATCCCGACGCGGGTTGATAATGCAAGCGAACGCTCCCCGTTGGGCCGACGCTCGCTTTAACCCGCGACGTTTCGCCTAAACTGTTGGTGCTCTTCGGCTCCATTTGCGCCAAGTTCCTATCGAGTGAGTGTGACGTGTTGACGAAAGTCTGCGAGAGCGTGGGGAGTTCATGCGACGTTAACTCAAATAACTATATTCAAACAGCACGCTACTTGAATATTAAAAGTCCACGTATATAAGGACGTTATTTTACCCTTCTCGGTAAATTCTGCTTTCTTTTAGATTAGGTATGAACTATCCTCATGATATAACAAATCACTGTCACCACCGTCGAACTTAAGTAGTTCACTGTTACCAATATATAAGCCACGATTTTCAGCTACGCATCAGCCAGCTGTCAACTGCCATACAGCGACTATCGTTTAATCTGGCTTTGAAAGTTAAGTAACAAAGTTTCGCAATATCGCAAAATATTGCAATCAGGTATACTGCTAGTCGAGCGGCAGGAAACTTCGTGCGTGAGTTGCCACAAGAAATTTCCATTATTCTGAAAATTTGTTCAAAGATCAACGTCCCTTAATTAGACTGTCTTCCCCCCCCCCCCCCCACCCCGGAGTTTATTAGGTCTCCTAAGAACTCCTCAGAAAGAATGTTAAATAGAAACCGCGAAGTTTATACTAGCAGCCGGGAGAACACATATCAGCCTGACGGAAGGACGTCAGCTGTTATGACAGACGACGTAGCGACCGCCGGAAGTCGTTTGATTAACAAGCGAGTCGAAGTGACGTTTACAAGATAGTAGCGTTGTGCTTAAGTAGCGATAGGAGTGGACGAACCGGTCGGCAGGGAAATGGCCAGCCGGCTGAGCGGCATACACTACTAAAGTATAGTCCTATTATACTACACTGTACTATAGTGTATACTTGTAAAGTGGTTACTTACGACACCTTAAAATGTCGATTGAATAGGTAAAATAAGGTCATCGTATCAAAAAAACTTCGTTAGACCAATCCTTTTTCATTGGTTTCCACCTTTAAACTATATGCCATTACGTATTTTGCATTTTGTTACTAAATATTTTAGCACATTATACTTTGTGCATCGATCAGTTTTTACAATATGAGGAACATCCTACTAAGAACTTTATTTTGTTCATCTACGTTACGCAAAAAAATACAACTCGATATCAACTTGTGTATTCGATAGTTAATGAACAGTCAATGTCTTTTAAAAATAGGATAATTGGTTTCTTCTATTTTAAATCGAATTAGCTTGTATAAGATTTTTTGTTTAGCTTTTTTAGAACTAAATTCGTAATTAAATTCCAGTCCTATATGTATATATACATAATGCATATACATGTATATGCATTATTAACTTAATAAGGTTATAGACAATGGATGTATCCATTTAGCCAAGTTTCATACTTACTTATTTTTCTAATAAATATTTCTTAATTTTTAATGTTCATCTGTTGACTTTTTAAATATAGGGTTGCATGTCGTCGAACCTACTACACTTATATCCTTAAATATGGCAGTATTTCTTTGAACTTTAATGTCACCTTATAACATCTGTTGCACTTATAAATCAGGATATCTGTCGGGGCAGATGTCTGCTAGAACCAATATACACTTTCTCAAATTTCGAACGTATCTTTCTGATCTGCGACTGTACAACCAGCGTACAGGACAGCACCATCAAATGCCGTGCTCCAAGAGCAGAGCAAAATAGATAAACCCACCACGGTACGTCCCGGCCCGTGGGTCCGATTGACGCTGAATAAGACCTGAGTGGACAGCGCAAAGCGAACACACCGACACCGCGAGACGAGTCGACACCAAGTGACAAGCGATCAGAGACCCCCTATTATATACTCTATGAGGTCTGCGTTCCGGTGCGCGTTCATATGCCATGCGAAAAATGTTTTGCACTGCAAAGTCTACTAAGTTTTACGCAAAATATGACATTTACATTAACAATTTCCCCTTTTGAATTCCAGACTTGCCGTACTGATACATTATGATATACCAGTTATTGAATGCGTTTCACTTACGTCTCTTTGTTTATCACCCAAATTTTTAACATTGCCCTTACTGTAGTTAACATTACGTCTTTAATAACAAACGTCCTTACAACACAGAATGTGTTGTAAGAACGTTTTGTTTCATGAAATAAAAAAACATTTATTGGTCAGATCTGAAACAATTATCCGTCACACAAAGAGTTGTCCTGTGTTGGAATCGAACCCACGATCACATATTGGCAAATGTACCACGGAGTCATGTAATAAAACATAAATAGAGGAGGTAACACTGTCTATTCGCATCTATTGAACATGAACCCGATTAAGTGGAGTCAAACGGACGCGCGAGTTTAAACAATGCCAAATTAATCGGAACCTTATGTAATACCGCTTCCCACTTTCCCCGCCTCCCACCGTCGCTGTATAAGGAAGGCTCGCGGCACGGCCCAGGTGCGCGGAGTGAAATTCAAAACATAACAGTGCAATAACAAGTAACGAGGCAATATCTGGCGCGGCCGTCCGTCCGCCGCTCCTCAGGCGCCCGGATGCCCGAGTGCACCCGTGACAGTCATTTAAGACTGACGTGATGCCCCCACGCGCCCCGCCGCCCCTTGTTAGGGTGGCCACGCTTCGTACGGACGTAGACGTGGCGCGATACAGATTCACATTAAAAACGAAATTGTCGTAGACAGTAGACGATAGCGCTTATCTGCGTTTAAGCATTTAGATATAATGATGGGATAGAAAAAATAAACAAGGGTTTTCCTATCAACGGTGTTTTGCCTTCTTCTTTTGATACAGCGCAAGCATTTGTCACATGAGAAAACCGAAAATCACTTTGTCTATTCGGTTTTTATAACACAAAAAAATAAAAAAATATTGGTGGTAAGACCACGCAAGTCTTCGCTGTTGCAGGATTGGGGTGATCCGTCCGGGTAAGTACCACTACCTCACAGAAGGCCGGCGTGAAGTGGAAGTGTTATACTTCTGCGTTTCGTCTGGTGAGTGAGATAGCCGGATACCACTTTATTAAAAGGGAGCAACGTATCTGCAAGCCTATTGCCAACATATCTACGAGCCTACAACACGTAACTGCAATACGACTATCTAAGAGTACATGAAAAAAGGTTTACCCGTAAAACCCTCTGCGTGATTCCATCGTGGTCACCCCACTGAGGGCGCGCCACCCGCCAGATGGATTGATATTGCGCCAAGCAGACGTAAGACGAGGTGATTGCATACGGGCAAATAGAGAAAGAAAAAAAAACACACAGCCCGTACTTCCCAGCCGCTTTGAGATCGAATGCATTAGCCACGATGAAGTTTTTCCGACGGAGCACAAGTTTTTTCCGATGTCTCCTGTTAACTTAACTCGTTACACGAACACATCGATATATTGCTAAAGATTTTTTTATGTGAGAAGGTGTCAAGAGTGCTGGCGGTTCACCTGATGTTAAGTGATAACCACAGCACATCGACATTTGCCACACGCTAGTAAAATCTGGTCAAATAACGTATTTTCATAACATAATAGTGCGAATCGAGTACATTATTGTAACCAAACAAAAGGACACGACAGACAGGCAGACGCCGCATTTTACACTTCGTACATGAATGGAGATATTGATCGAAATCAATATCCGCAAGCGAATTCTTGGCCTCCATGAAATAAATACGAAACAATAGCCAGTTGGCTATCGTGTGTGTCGCAATTTACAGCGTCGCGACGATAAAAAGTAATGCATCCATTTCGTGGCGCAACCCTTCAACTTGGAGACTTGGGACACAAACGAGCCCGGGCGTGATGGCTATGCGGGGACAGTGACGTGACGGACCCGACCCCCTCCCAGCCGCCCCCTTGCTGACCCACCCCGCCGGATAATAAGGGGGTCGCGCAAGTCGCAGCCACGGCCCCGACAATGTGCACCCTTTGAAAAACTTCAAGCGTACGGACGGACGGACCGGTGTAGTTTACGACGGTCGTAGTTACAGCAGTACTAACGGGCGGTGGGATGAAATGGAAACGTCTTTTTTTACTCTTAATATAAGACTACGTGTAACTTATTATAGCGCAAAATGCTATTAAATCAAAATGAAACTCCTTTCATAAAGTGGCTTGGAGAAGACAGTTGCCAAATTAAAAATAATGTATACATTTTAAATTGTGCTCTTAACATGCTCGTAAATATTTATGATTAAACGTGACCAACTTGAGCTTCCGGATACGTAGATAATCTCTGTTATTGACTTCACAGGCTCAGAGGAAAGCCGATGGCAATCAGACTTCAGCCCCGTTCAGATTCAAAAACCTAACGAGATCACCGCATTCCCTCAAAACAACAGATTTCCATTGTGCACTTCCTCCACGAGGCGAGGGCCCGAACAATGGACGGCCAGGCACTACTGAATGATAAGCGAGAACGGTGAAATGTCACGAGAACCTGTCGCCGACGGACCGCGTCATTTACACGAAATTAAATACCCCTCGAAGACGTCCCGTCAACTTCACCGGACGGCCCCCCTACCCCCCGCCACCCCACGCCCCGTCTCCACCCCAGCCCGCGGCAGATGGATTGATATCGCCCCACGAATGCAGGTGGGCTATCTTGGAACAATGGCGATTTATATAGTCGGAGTCTTAAGCCCGGAGGTGGCTTACGTCTGTATCGAATGGACCTACATTTGAGACCACATTAAGGTCGATCTCTTTTGATCTTTATGCGACGATATATTCGATATCGGCTGTAGGGACTATATTAAACTTGATTCGTTACGAAAGGCATGGTATGCAGCTATGCTTCCCTAGACAGATTTAAAAAAAACCTGAGCTGTAAATGATGGATGTATAACCGATCGAAACAGACGAAGTGAACGTAGAGATTTCTGTAATGTGTTTCAATAAAGAATAGGAATGGCAATGACCTCGAATGACCGCGACCTTTAAACTGTCATTTGAAAAGTACGGCTTGCAAAGAAAATATTCACTTTTAAAATTTAAAAACTTTTTAAAAATGTATTTTATAAAAAGTTTTAGCTAATGTTTAAAAATTATTTAAAACAACTGTGCTTTTTTTCTATTTTTATTGTTTAACTGACCAATAAATTTTATTAAATCACAGGTAACAAATTGCCAATTTTTCTTTTAATAACATGTTCTAATTTTAAAGGGGAAAGCACCAATGATGATGATCATGATGACGATAATGAGACGGTGATGCAGAAATGAGCAGAAATGAAGTGCTGGATTCCGATTAAAACTTTTTGCCATGCCTTAAATACAAAATATATTTTAAAATAAGTATTATTTAAAAAATATCTGTTTTGCTTGTCCTACCTAACTGGTTTGAATTGACAGCTATAACATCACAAGATGGCGCGAGGTCAGTCCTATTCTTATTTAAATCGCATTGGATAGGACACACAATTTCAGGATTGTTTTATTACAATTACAGTTTAAAAATATGGACTCTAATCATATAAGTTGAAGAAAATAAAATCTTTTAGAAAAGCGTAATGACACCAAAAATAATTCTTAAGATCGCAACACTGACGTCGATTGATGGAGACGAATGTGTTAAACATATAAATTGCCATTCAATAAAGCGTACGGAATGAAAGGCTAAAACACGGCAATATATCCACGGAGAGACAAATGATTAGCAGATTAATCGATCAGCCTTAAGTGATTTCTATAAAAAAATTGAAATGAGCCCTCCTCCAATGAACGCGCGACGTGGATGAATAGCCGGACATAACGAAACTCGAAATAAAAAAACGAAACACTTCCCATCCCTCTTACACCCCATAAAACGCGACAAAGACACATGTCCCCCCTTATTATCTTCAATTAAGAGGCTCTGATAATGTACCGTGACATACGTTCGGAGCGTCCAGTGCAGCTGGGCCGTTGATTTACACCGACACTTCCCTTTTCTGGCCAGCACGTTGCATGGGACGGCGCGGCGGGGCAGCTCTCGCTCGGCTGGACGATTTGCCCGAGCAAATTTACCAATACTGTTAACGCGATGGAAAATAAACTCTGTACATTTGCGTTAAGAGTCGCGATGATCGTCCGCGTAAGCGGGCACGTCGCAAAGACGTGAGTGATGCGCGAAGGACGGTGACGAATGGGCGACCGTTAAAGTGATTAGTATATATGAGTAGTGATGGAATATAACTGTTCTCTCTCACAGTAAAACCGAAAACAAAGGCAAATATGTACATTGGTAACAATTATATAAAGATATCTGGCAAATAACTGTACGGGGTCTAGTCAATTATAGTTTTTAGGGTTCCGTACCCAAAGGGTAAAACAGGACCCTTTTACTAAGACTCCGCTTCTGTTTGTCTGTCTCTCTGTCCGTCTGTAACCAAGGCTGTACTCATGAACCGTGATAGTTAGACCGTTGAAGTTTTCACAGATGATGTATTTCTGTTGTCGCTATAACAACATATACTAAAAAAAGAATAAAAAGATATTTAAGTGGATACCCATACAAAAGACATGTTTTTTTTCCATTTTAATAGATAATGGTACGAACCCTTAGAGCGCGCGTTCGACTCGCACTTGGTAGGTTTTATGGTTTTTTGAGTTCCATAATCTTGATGGAAGTCGCCGTACTGAACAAGAATTGAGAAAACAATTTTTGCTCATTGGAAATTCAACATAATTTTTTTTTTTCTATTTATGTTACTCTTTAAATATTTTGTGCAGTGTTTGTATATTTAGACAAATAAACGATTATTATTATTATAATCCACTCATTAGGCTACCAGAAGATTACAATCAAACAGTGGCATCATAGTATCAAAACCATAGGGTAAGCATCTTATACACCTTATTGCGTTAGTTTGACGTAAATGCGTTATCTTGAATCATATTTTCAAATAGCTTTAAAACAAAATTAAGCCCGATGATTGATGTCTCGGAAATTCATGAATATTAAAAACTACTTATTTATTAAAATATGTAGAAAAAGTGCGAAAAGATTGTCGCCGCTGTGGGAATCGAACCCACGTCTTCGGCATTCACGGCCTGACGCTCTATCCACTGAGCCGTTTAGCTCAGTGGATAGAGCGTCAGGTGGGTTCGATTCCCACAGCGGCGACAATCTTTTCGCACTTTTTCTACATATTTTAATGTTCAATCTTAAGTGCAAAGATTAGCACTATAAACAATTTAAACTCTTATTTATTTTTATTTGAAGAATGATAATAAAGGAATTTAACCTTTATTTCAATTAAGACCCCGTATTTGAACTGGCAGCCCCCTCACTAGAGGCAATAATCAGCGCGAGTAATGACGAGTGATAGGTACAATCGCAGCCAGTCTGAGACGGTGACACAAGTCGTCATTTGTCGTGTACGGGAAAAATTGAGGCGTCATTAGTGTAGAGCGACGCACGGTTAGACGGATTCGACATATCATTCAATGTCATTCAATAATCATTCAACGAGATTGAAAACGTCCCATGTACGGCGAGGGAACGAGAGTTTTGTTTTTGTGACTGGCACTCTTGGTGAGATTTAAAAGAATAAATCGTTTAAAAACAACATCACTCGCATGGATTCAAACGAAAAGTTTACGCATAGATAGTTTATACTATACCCAAAAGATTTTTATGACCTAGCTATTTATTTGGTAAAACTTATTGTGTAAAGAAATCAAAATCATTTAAATTTTGGGCCTGCGGTGTTCTCTAAAATATAAGTAGGCGATTTTAACGTAGGGAACCCTATAAAAAATATAAGTTTTGACAATCAATACTTTGTTATTCATCCACGTCGGCAATTCCTTAATGGTTAAAACAATGGAAGGTTAATCTTAAATTGCAGATTCGAATTCCAATCGCAATTGAGGCTTTGACAGGTGCTGCGTGGCCTAACAACAACGAAAACGACATAGCGCGTGTAGAAAACTTTCTAGACGCGGGCCAGTCTAAACGCCGCGTGGAAAATTACCCGTCCAGCTGTCAAATATGTTTTACTGTTTTACGAATCAGGAGTTCTCGCTATTGCCACACTACCTATATGTCATAACTCTGTAATTTATGTCGGAGATTTGAATATTTGACCGCTCCGCGAAGACGCATTGGGTGATTCGTGTCGCGCTCTGCGAGGGCGGATGACCGCCAAGTAAGGTGACAGGTCGCGACGTACACTTAAACGGTGACAAATTGATGCCGGCGCCATAATTGCTCAGCTTTTAATCGAATCGACTGTATTTTTTACGTTCGCCGTTTGTTTTGTTACGACGAATTTTTTGTTGCAAACGGTTGTTTTTTTTTTTTTCATCGTCAGTTGCGTGTTTCACTTCTTTTATCTCGTTTCGTGTAACACTGACTTTGCTGCTTTTGTGTTAATCAGATCTTACGTGTACATGGAAACATAGACAAAGAAGAAATTGGTCCTATGAAAAATATAGTAAATAATTTCTTCTTTGAAAAAGCGAATACGTCGTTCGTCTCGTCGTTACAAATAAAGTGACCTCAACTGAAAATCTAACATCCCAAGTGCACGTAGAAAGAGTCTACATTTAGCGATTACACGCTATTTTTTTTTTTGTTTTAAATTAATAAAACCATTCGTATATTTATGTAATTATGATTTATTACAACGAGTGACATTAATATTTCATAACAGATACAAATAAATTTCGAAATATTCAACACGCGTTTGATAAACGATAATTTTAATCAGTTATTAAAAGATGCAGCGAAAAAAGTTGATTAAAATATGCAGTCTATTCTTTCATCGGGTTATTCCAAGCAGTTTTCCTACAACGAAACGCATTTGTGTATCAAGCCGATAAATCTTGAACACAAGCTATGTGGTAAACACGGTGGATATTTATTTCTCGAACGAATCGACTCTACAACCGCTTAGTGGCAATTTCTAAGCCTCAAACGAAAACCGGTCACGAGTGATATGACTCTAAGCTAATAACACAACGCACAATTGTAAGATTACTCAACGCGTGCGTATCTCAAGTTACCAGTTTTTATTGGCATCCGCAATCGGCCCGTTTCGACAGAGCTAACGTTAAATGGCTAAACGACTCGTTGCCATATTGGTCGTCAATTATTACTGCAAACCAAGGACATAGCCCACAGAGTGTTTACATCAGATACCAACGGGATATACAAAGATAGTCTCATGTTAATGTTTAACTAAGCTTGTGAAGTTAAAGTGATGTGTGCACGTCGATTGGATTATCTACAAATACATATAATTAACGATTTGAAGTTACTAGGTTCACAATTTTGCTGTTGCACTACCACGAACATATCCTGTTGTCGATTGACTGGTAGAGGACACCTAATGGTGGTAAGTCCGCCATTCGGTACAGGCAGCCGACCAGCGTGAGGTGGAAGTATTACACTTTTGCGTTTCGTCTAGTGAGTGAGGTAATTGTAAGTGAGGCAGCCGGGGCCTGCTTTTGTAAAAGCTTTCAAAACCTCCAAAAGGCCATCTCGTTTTCTAGATATGCAAGGTGGTATTCACTCGATATCTGGTGAATCGCCTCACTTGACAACTTTTAACAAAAAAAAAAACAACAGCGTTTTCAAAAAAACTTCGATTTCATTTCGAAGATTGCCGTCATGGTGATGCATATTAGAATACAATGACGAAGGTTAAGAGTTGGCGCCACATTTATTTAGCAAGTATATCTACTTTGTTTTGCAAAACCAGTACGCGATGCATTTGTACCTTCGACTATTATAAATGGAAATTATTAACTTTACGTTTCATTATGGCAGTGGCAATTTCACATAGCGAATTTATTGAATGTATTCTGAGTGTACGTAATGTGTCGGTAACATTTGATATTGCATACGTGTCACATCCAATCCGACAAGTCTTATTGCAAAATAAATATAGTGGCTAGATCAGTGCAGTTGCTCAGTTACTGCCTTCGATGTGGCAGGGCATGGGTTCGACACCCACACGATACAAATATTTTAACTGCATACATTTCGTCTTCGCCATCATCGTATCTATGTATATACATATATATGTATATAAAACAACACACCGCGATGTTGTTAAACAGAACCGAAAATCAGGAACAAATAATAAATTGGCATACCTAATACATGTAAAGGATACAGTTTTTTGTATTATGTGTGGAAGTGGTTGGGGTATATGTCCCAACGACCACTGTGAAATCCTTACTTCCTTACTTAATATTATAAACTCGAAAGTTTGTATGTATGGATGGATGTTTATTACTCTTTCACGCAAATACTACTGAATGGATTTTTATGAAACTTTACAATAATATCGCTTATACGTCAGAATAAGACACAGGCTATAATTTATATACATATTTTATGTATATCCATCTTTCTGTCTGAATGTTACACCTTCAGCCTATTCTACGCAGACGTATTTGCGGGCAGCAGCTAGTAGAAGATATATTGTAGTCTTCCCTTCGAAAGCATTGTTCCCTTAGTGTAGGATAACTTTATCCTGTGATGTGAGAACGTTTGCCATACATAAATTTCACGTGGACAAACACCCAGGTCCGAAACAATTGTCTGTGGGTCACACAGAGGGTTTTCTCGCGTGGGGATCGACCCACGACCCGGCGCCGGAGCAAATACCTTGGCAACTGCATCACGGAGTCATCAGGGGCTAAAGTTAGTGTGTAATGTAAACCATAAAATCCTCGAGCTGCATTATTCTAGTCCACGTATCATGTAGTATAGTCATCTTGGTATAACCTTTAATGACAATATATATCTAATAACGTCTTCTATTATTATGACGCGTACAGAAGAAAATAAAGGAGTATAGTATGTTATGTTTTACGTTTTATCCGCTGAGTGAGGTAGCGGGAACAAACGGTTCACGTAATGTATCTGCAAGGGTTGCGGAGAATGTTCATGGTCAACATCAGAAGAACCGCCTATTCGTTTGCCGTTCGTCGTTGTTCTAAAATTAAATAATTTCCGAATACAAAATACACCATCACTTAATATAAAAGCAACCCCACTGTCGCTATAACTATGATTATGTATGTAATTCGTTGTAAGACCCGAAACTAACGAGTGCATTAATGTGGGTGTTTCTGGATAAGCGTTAGCTAATTTCGCTTAAAGGCGACCGGCACATGAAGGAAAAATTTAGTATATTTCTTGTTTTTTGCCAAGCTGCTAGCACACAGTGGGATCACATCGCGCCTTTACAATCGCAGAGCTGACGCGAACAGACCTCCGTCGGTTTAGGGTCGGTGTGCAGTGCAAGGGAAAGCGATTTCTGCCCGCTTGTGTGAAGCTGTTTTAACATGTTTAGCGATAATAAAGCTGTGTTGACTGTATTTTACCATGTGCGAATAAAAATTTATTACAAAAAACACTACGCATGTTTGTGTTGAATTATTTAAAAAAATCTACGTGATGTCACCGTGCTTAGTAGGTACTCAAGACAACATAACCATTAAATATCTGTTGGTATGGTGGTCGCGATAAAAACCTAACATTGAAATTTGTCGCATAGTATTTGTACGTATATGTTGACATAAAACATGTCTATGTTGTTAATAAGTTGTGTTGTTATCAAAAATTAATTCCTGAACGTTCAACAGTAATTATTTTAGTACATATTAACAATTTGAACTTGCGAAAGCGGTATTATTTAAAAACGCCCATCGTAGATTCGAACCTGTACCTTCCGCCGCGTACTCCGCGTCACAGCACCCCGCCCCTAATGGGGGATCACACTAGCAATTTACCGCGCAGCAAAATAAGCGAATTAAAATCGCCTCAAAGCGTACTGCACGCCAAAGAAACGGCTGCATGCACGGCCCGGGTTTATTTTTAGCTATTTATGGGGAGGGGGCGCAGCCTCCCCCCGTTGACTGACGGCCGGACAGCCTTTGAGACTGCGCGGTCCAGGGCCCAACTAAAAATTAGCTACATGCGACCCCAACGCGCCCCCTCTCAAGGAGGGAAAACGTGTGGAAAAGTTCACTCTTAACCTACGCTAACCTACGTCGACTTTGCACGGATAGTGCGGTTCTAGTGTTCACCTCGCTAGTGTCGGTTACGCGTGAAGGACAAAGGTTTTTTTTTTTTCGATAAACAAATAGTTGTTGCCTGGGTGCACTTTGTACAGCCCACGGCATAGGTATCGATTGGATTTTTTTATTTACTAATACACCTTATATCTGTGCGATTTTGTGGAGCTTGATGTGAACGCTTGAAGTAAACGAAAAAATAAAGTGTGACATCGACTTAATCAACTGATAGATATACCGTATGGGCTCATAGTTTCTTATCGGCTCCACTGGACTGTATATGCCTTTCTCTTAAGCTTCTTAATCTTTGCAAGATCCTCAAGCTTTCATTACTTTGAAGATTAAAGCGAAGTCACTTTTAATTATATATAGAATACTAGCTGCTGCCCGCGACTACGTCTGCGTAGAGGGGTGAAAATTTAGGGTTGTATGTATTTTTGTATGCTGTGTCATAAAAAAATAGAACCAAAAATTTTTATATAAAAAATAAAAAATAAATTTAGGGGTGGACTACCCCCTTAACATTTAGGGGGACGAAAAATAGATAGTAACCGATTCTCAGACCTACTGAATACGCATATAAAATTTGGTAAAAATCGGTCGAGCCGTTTCGAAGGAGTTCAAGTTCGAACCCCGTGACACGAGAATTTTTATATATTAGATAAAGCACGGCATTAAGTAATTTATTTTATATCGATACTCAATGAAAATGAATTCAAAAGGGGGATCTGATGCCGTTGTCGATGAGGTTTATTCCTTGCTTAACCACACATAACCCATAACAAACATACAGCTGATTGATTGATCTAATTCAAATCAAGTCCTTATAAGCACATGATTTGCTGCGTTGAATTGTTCATTTGATGAACATGTGTCATGTACAATCGCTAATATATTTATCATACATACATTTTTGTATAAGGGATTGAAGTCGCACGTATATATTGGTTCATATATATTTTGGTTCAGCGCTGCAACTTACGTCATATCTCATGGGTAACTAAAAAAATCAAATGGCATTCACATCATAAAAACGTTAAACACCTATTAATTCTCAGCGAACTGTGTGTCGCAATCTGCATAAATGTACAATGGCATTAACTATAACACAATATACTTATGGCCTATTTGGAATTGAGCAACGAACAAAGTTGAGCAATGCCTTACAAATGATTGGAAATACGACTAAGAATTACAATTGCACGAAGCAATTCCAATCATTCTTTTCACATCCTACTTTACCAACTACGCGGGTCCCATTTAAAGCTTCCAATTCTGCGGAAGCGTTAATTCGCGCCGGCCGAATCGATTGTCACCCGTGGCGGAACCAATCCGTAGGTCCGTCCCATCTAATTAGCCATTTTAAAATCAGCGAGCGAAGCAGTAGTCTTTGAAAAACGTCCACGCTCCTGTTTTACACGATTATCGGGGCGGGAGGGGGGTGGCGGGGAGCGGCGGGGTGTGGGGGGCAAATGTACACTCGCTAACAAAAATCGGTCGATTTTTAATTAGGAACCGGAGGAGGGCGCGCGTGATCGGAATGAAGCGATCGCTCATTGCATAACTCGTGTCCGTATCAACGAAGTAGCCGTAATAATGTTACGTTCGACTCGACTGTGCAATTAGCGACCTGGCTCAATCGGTAGCCTCCTTCGATTGCCGTAAATTTCAGCGTACGACGCGAACACTTTGGGAGTGCTTTTTCGAATGAAGCCACGTACACTGGCGCAGAAAAGGCATCTGCGATACTGTCTGTTGCGACATCGTACATACTCGTGTTACAGAGGTTAGATATATTATTAAAGCCAACGACCTCCAGGTACGGGCAACTTGTACGTATTTCTTTACGACTGTCTCCGCCCGTCTCCCTTCTCGTCCGAGCCTCATGCTTACAAACTGTCGCATTACGGGCCATCCCTTGCACAACAGCGCCGCATTTCATTTGCGCTGCGGACAAACGAAACGGGCCTCTAGCTACCCACGGCTACGGATTCCGCCGGCGGCAAAACGAAACTTTGTTAACGGGATACACGCGGGCGTTTGCGCGCCGATCGCGCGACAGTAAACCTTAATACTACCAGCGTTAACGACGAACGGCGTCGCAGAGTGAAGTCGGCGGACTAATGTTAATTCTAAGGTAATGATATGAGGAAACGGGGTTGTTTTGTTCAATGTTGTTTAGCCTTACTGCTCACAGTGGCTCTACGGTCGTTGCGATAAACAATAATACGACGCTCGAGCTAGGGCTGCGGTCATCGCCGAGGGCCGTTATTGCTAAAACAAGGGACGGCGGGGCAGAAAACTATTACGCTCACGAATTTAAACGGTGTCGGCAGCCCTTAAAACCCGTTTTGTTTTCGCGTAACGCTATAATGCGGATACGCGCTCAATCGACTTATTGTTTAATTGCTCACAAAGTTACATGCGAATTGCCAATTGGAAATTTCGTAGTGAATACGATGAGTGTCCCGCGGATAATCGTTTGGTCAAATTGACTTTGGGATTAAGGGTGGATGGGACGTACTAGTAAAGATTAGATCAAACAAATCCGTAGTAGGGGTCTCTAGCCGCTCTATTAATAATTTGAAAACACCAAACAAGTAGGTTCTCTGTTTTTATAATACTAGTCTATTAGACTGGGTGATTATTTTGTATATGCACTTTATATATGCATGGCAGCATTATGCTCCCCCGTATTATTTCCCCCGACTTAACTCGGGAATTTCATTTGAAACTTACATTTATCTAAATAAATTGCAGCAGATGTAAATTAGGTCTAATAAAACTTATCATAAACAATGGAAGCAGACATTATCCCGTACCATAAAGCATTATAAATTGAGAATAATCCGACCAACAAAAAATCACCGGCAAAGTGCGAGTCGGACTCGCGCACGAAGGGTTCCGTACTATTACCTATAAAAACGACAAAAAAATCATACCTATTGAATGGGAGCCCCACTTAAATATCTGTGTTTTTTAGTATTTGTTGTTATGACAACAGAAACACATCATCTTCAAAATTTCAAAAGCCTACAGACAGCGAAGTCTTAATAATAGAGTCCCGTTTTACCCTCCGGGTACGAAACCCTAAAAATCGAACATTAAAATCAATAAAAAGGCCTCGAAGATAAGCTTTAAAAGCAATACTAGATGCTCCGATTTCTGCTGCGAATTGACAACGTAGTAACACATTTCCTAGCAACAGAGCCGTTAACAAGAATTCGAAATACGAAGGAGACAATGCAGCACAAAGCGCTAGAGTGCTTGCTGGCCTTTCCACGCCGTCCGCGAGCGCCCAATCGCGCTGAGTGAAAACTGCCATAAACGAAGCCCCGTAACTGCCTCATAGAGTTCAAATAAATAGAACTGCTACACCTAATACCCACCATCTTAGGGTACGCCTAAGATGGTTCAATGGTTATATTAAATAAATAATAAAATTGCTAATAACTTGCCATCAAGCAAACAATATGCACTCATAGGATGTATTTTTCATGTTAATAGATATGGGCATCTGCGACATAATATGATTCAAAGCTCTCATGTTCTTATACACCCTACAGAGGGGATAGAAAGAGCTAACGTTATTCACGTTTTACCAAGTTATTTTTTGTATCGAACTTGACTGGTTTTGAACCTAGTTACTTAAAAATCCCAAAGCCAAAAATATGTAATGACGCCATTTTGTTCCCGACTCCATATCGCAGTTCCTAGGCAGACCTAGATCCAGTAACAAGGGCACGGTTTTTTTAAAGGCAAAGGGCAAAGTTTGTCTTAAATAAACCCATATTACATGCACTGCGTACTCAGTCTAATGCATCGCTACTTACTCGAGTCACTGTTATCGCAACATTTGAAAGCAAACACTAAAGTAAAATATCAGGCAAACATTGAGACTTCTATTTCCTTTCAAAAATCCACCCGTATCCAAGTCGACGTTCGCCCGACTGTAAAATGCCAATCCGCACCTGACCTCTGGCAAACTGGGGCGGACATCAAAATTTAAAGTCAACTTTAAAGGAATTGACGATAAGAAAACTGCACAGCTCCACCATTAGTCGTAACTTATTATAGACAATTTCCTAGATTCGAGCGCGACCAATCCGACAGAGTGAGATCCGCCATAAAGGAAACAGTTAGTTTCGAGCACGGTACGGAATTACGGGTCGGGGGAATTAACTCGCGGGCGATGTGGGCAGAATAGAAGGGAGTGTCTGCCGCACAGCTCTTATTACTCTTTGATAGTTTTTGCAATTTATGCTCCATTGTGTCGGACTGTTTGGTTATAGATCTCGAGTTTTAAGATTTTCTTTTTGCTAAACTTACTATGGGAAACGGAAGAAACATTTGTACTGACTGCCCACAATTCTAATCAGACACACGACTAAGTTTTCGAAACAATCTCCATATTTCATTGTACACGGTTTAAAAATACCCATTAACATATTAATACAATAACGTATATACAAACTAGTAAACGCAACATACATATCTTTATCACTGCTGCCATTACAGAAGACAATTGTGCGATTAAAGCCATTTGGAGCTACAAACGGGAACGAAGTATAAAGAATTGCAAAATCGCCTGAACAAGGAGTTTAAGGGGCTTCCCCATTCGCCGTTAAGATATCAATCAGTACAAGAGCCGCGCTCCTTTATTGTCACTGCCTATGGACAGAGGCGATAAAATTAGCATCGAAACGTACATGAGTGTCAACTTGCAGAGGCGGGGAGAGCAGAGGTCAAGCCAAGGAATTTCTTCATAGAACGCAAACTCCTACTAATTCTATATGTTATAGACGCTGACGTCCAACGTGAAGAAATGAAGAACTTTTATCATTTATAACGAACCAGTGTATTCCTTGAATTAGAAGTCCTCAAGAGCTATTCAGGGGAATTTTATTTGATATGATGTCGATATAAAATTTTATTTGGTATAAAAGACTTGGGAAACTCACTAAGGTTGGCTAGTTTCGAATGATGAAGGTAGCTATTCGTTATAAAAAGAAGCTTTTTGTGTAAATGATTAAATTCTAATAAAATCTGAATTTTCTCGTAGTTTTTCAGGTACTTTTCACATACGTACAACACGGCACAACTTAGCATATAACTTTCCTGATGATTAGCGCTTACGATACAAGTGGCTTTGTTCAAGTATCTAGTTAAATGGTTACTGTAACATCGTGTGACTAATTGGATAGCGAGTTTGAATCTCAGTCGAAAGACAATTTGTATAATTTAATGCATATATATTCATTTATATAAATTGCCAGCACCCGGGGAAAATCAAAGAGGAAGAAACCGGAAGGTTAGAGAGTAGAGGAAAATTAAAACCCGTGCATACAATATGAGAGCTCTAATAGATGAAAATGCAGTAATAACCACACCGGGGCGCGAAACACATGCACAATGCAAAAAAAACGCACACGTCCAAATAGAGCGTCGCAGAATTAAAATTTATGGCGCAAGAATTCGGAACGCGGCGTATTAAAACACGGACTAAAACAAATTGAACGGGATGACATCATGGCCAGCTAGGTGCCACAAATCAACGTGTCAATAAGAACGACTATTTTTAGAGGCACTAACGCGTCGCGAATCAATCATCGACTTTGTAATAGTATATATAATGTGATATAAATCATTCGCGCCACGCTCGCGTCTGCCATTTATGGTTTAGAGCCGATACGCGACCTTGAGTTCCTCTTATCCTTTATCGCTTCCTGAGTTTTTGCAGACAACAATGACTTATAGGACTCTTAGCGGACCTCTGGTTGAAATCTGTGCTCACAGCTTCTAAAGGCTAAATAGAAAACAAATAATATGTTGTAGATTTATTTTTATTTTTTTGAGAAGTTAGAACCTAGCCGCCCATGGACATCTGTAAAATTCGTATACTTGCAGATACTTTGCGAACTTTTAATAAAGTGAGTTGCAGTTAGCTCAGTCCCTAGACAAAGCGTAGCATTATAACACTTCTACTTTATTGAGGTATTCTGTGAGGTCGCGGTACTGTCCCGGACAAGACCGCTCATTCGTGCGTCTGCACGGATGATTCATATAAGATTATGCTGCGTGGCCCTACCACAAGGAACCTATAACCTAGGCCCAACCACGAACCATTTTCATAAAATAGGACATTGGACAATATAAAATTCTTAATTGGACTGAGAACAGTGTAATCGACTACCCTTTCGTGCCTTCATTCCCGTTATTGTCATTAGTTAACGTAGATTTTATATACAAACTACATTTCATTAATTTGTGTACGTTAAGTTGTATGTAATATATGCATCCATATCGTTATAATAACATTTAGTATTTCAAACCTAACCCAATAGCAATACTTAATACGGGATAGTGGCGGCACTAGTTCTTGCAAGAACCCGTTACCATATTTATATGTACTAAACAACTTCTACAAGTATCGCGCTTGTTTCGCACTGCCATGTCTATGACTAATTCCGGTTTAAGTTAATATTGCTGTAAATATTCGAATGGAGCTGTCAACTTTACGACGTTACAATATTAACAATTTGGTTTCACTTTTTCCTAGAAACACGCGCGACATGTTAACAAATTTTTTGGAGGAGCTGTATTCTAAAATATTTTAAATTAAGCAAATTCCCGTTTCACACGCATCGCTTTTGTTCCGTTGGTTATAATATATAAATGATTTGAAGTAGATCCACGCAGCTTGCCACCATCCAGCCAATAACACCTCTGTAGAGAAATCTTGCGATACGTACTCTATCGTTGTGTTAAAGAAAGATAGACGGGCAAACAGCCTTTCGAATTTATAATACAATTAAGGCTACTTTTACCAATTCAAAGGATTTCAATTGTTGCTGATAGTTCTAATCTAGTGACACCCGAGACAAATATTGCGAAGACTTATAAAAACGATGGTTCATAAGTGAATTGTCACGGCAAAATACCTATGAGATATTTTTAATAAAGAGTACTACTATTAGTGAGAGTTTTTTTTTATGTGAAAAGTTGCAAAGCGAGCAGTTGGTTCACCTGATGTTAAGTGAATACCACCACCACCGTTGTCAACGCATCTGCTACACCCAAGGGTTTGCAGATGCGTCAAAGGTTGTCACCTTTTGAAAATCGGGCTCCGGCTACCTCATTCACCAGACGAAACGCAAAAGTATTAGTCATTCTTCCACTTTACGCTGGTCTTCTGTGAGGTCGTGGTACTTACCCGGACTAGCCTGCCCTTACGTGCAACAGCCGAGGCTGCTGCGTGGCCCTACCACCGTTGAAGTGAGCGGTATTATTATTTACTTTGCAATTCATTTTGAGTAATAGTACACGTATTAGACATGTTCATTTTTGCAGCAAAGCTATTCTGACCTTAGCAGTCGTTTAGATTAGGAATATGGATGTTGGTGCGATTTAGTTACCGAATTAGTTTTGATGTCCCGTCTTTTGTCGCATTGTAATTAAGGTGACGGTTTCGACCACCCAAATATGACATTCGATGAAATGGAAACAGACGCTATGGAAATAATGTCAACGTTTTATGTAAATCCACAAACCATTAACGTATTTATACTTGCAATTAATTCCCAGAAATGTCATTTGCCAGTGATTTATCCCTAATTAAATTTTGAAGTAATCATTTCGATTATAATTTAAATATTATGACAATTCTCATATCGTAATTAATTGCTGTCGGGGACTCAATTTTTTGTCGTCAAAATCTTGTTTCTATGATTTGTATTTGTGATTTAAATTAGCATATTAGACTTTTTGACAATGTCATAAATCAAAAACACTAAATAATATTCAACGGTCGAATAGACGAGCATCAAAGTTCAAATATATGGAAAAATATGATTTAAACACCTTCTGGATGTGTTACGAAAAATCCTTTCCCTAAGTGCTAAGAAGAAACTTCCGTTTCAATGACATAGAAAATTTGGTTAAGTTAACATGTGTTAACATGTTGGCATCTTAGCTGTCTATGATATGAACATTGTGAAATCAGATTGAGTTTAAATAATTGCGCAATATTAAATAATCGTACAGTGAGCTAACTTATAATAGTTTCCAAGCGTTTGCTAAACGGATCAGTGACTCAGATGGGTCAATCCATTGAGCAGAATGCACAAAACATGTCTGCGGAATCACCCGCATGTTTTTAATTATAAACCCACATTTAAAATTTCCAAAGGTTTAGAACAATCAAATATGTGTTAAATCTAATTCACTAATTACTTACTAATAACTTAACATCTATTTTCGAGCTTATTGTTTCCGAATAATATTTTATTTGTTGATTTATTTTAATAATATTTAATATTACATTAACTACAATGTTAAGTAATAGTTTTGGTCATGGATAAAATGCAAAACGTATGTTACATCTTAAGTGAAGCCATTCATTTTTGTTTCTTAATACACAGTTGATAAAGTGGTCTTGGATTTTTTTTTACATTTATATGATAATCTAATTCTTCAGAAATGTCTATAGACAATAGAAAAGTATGAATTGATTAATAGGACTTCTTTTTAAATTATTGCATTTCATTTAACTTCATTAGTTTTTACCTGACTGACTTTTTTTACTGACAGACTACGACTATACACTGCAATGAAAATGAAGTGACACAAATTAATACAATATGTTATAACAGTAATTAATAATTATAATTTGCCCATCCCAAATTCATTTAAAAAAAGGACAGCACACAGCCAACGATCGAAGGAAAAGGTTAAATAGATTGAATAATCCATTATTTCCCATGGATTTATGTGAAACGTTAAGAAATTATCGAACCTCAATATTTCTGTAGCCATAAAAGGCGACGTGCTGATGAAGTCAGTTGTGTAGAATAAAAACAAAACGAATCCGATACAAATCGACGGGACGCGTTTAATAAAGCTGGATCGAATTCCGAAAAGGAGAAAAAAAGACAAAAGTGGACACATCTCAAAAACCGGGAGGGGTCAAACCGGAGTCCGTAAATCACCGACGGGCAGCCCCTTATATATTACAGAAATGATATTTTGTAATTTAAAACAAGATAGTTAATTTCATATTCGGCTGTAAATCAAACGTTTAATGGTCCGGTGGGCGGACGATAATCCTAGCGACTGCGCCGCGATCAAGTTTTAACTTATCAATATCAACTTACTAAACAATTAAAAGAACAGATATCTGCTTCACGTAAGCGCACACAGGCGTCTCCCTAACTACCCCAGAATGATTAGAGTAATCACCAATCAATTGCGACTTAATAGCCAAGTAGTCGATCCAAATCCAACAAGGTTGGTACCGGTATGCGGCAATGACTTTGATTTTACATCAGCTATAAACGAAATTAAAAGTACGTGACGGTGTATTGGGTGGTCAGAGCTTGTGGTTTCAAGGTTCGTTTTCCGGCCCAGATTAATGTTGTTTTAGTTTTTTCTAATAAGAATCCGTGTCACATTTGTGCCTAGTGTAGATCGACAAAGTTCGGCGCTCGTAACGTTTCAATCAAAGTAAGTTAGACTAGAGTGGTGGACTCAATTATCCTCCTTAACTATCTCAATCTACCACTTCAACGTTGATATGCAAACTTTTATATCAATGCATTAAACAAAAAGGACCGAAAAAAATTCAAACTTCAACAGTGAAGAAAAAATTAACTACTTAATTAGCTCCATTTGATGACAGAGTCACGGAGAAGCTTCGATTTAATAAAAAAATATTTGTCAATTTTACGTCTACGAATTAAATATAGTTTCCACCAAGAAAGTTGGGATTGTTTAGTATTCAATAAATAAGGAGGAAGGTGAATAATGCAACATAGAAATTACTCAAGCTGACTTTTGGCCTAGTAACCGCACCGACCCACAGTTCTGTAGCGAGTTCGAATCTCAGTGAATCATGCTAATGAGATTTCGTTTATAGAGTTCACATTAATAAAAAAGCCTTATTAACTTATTGAGAGTCTACCTTAAGCAACATGAAAATAATTAAAAAGCATAAAGCATTCGTATTGGTCAGAAGAAGAAAACATCAGTCAAACTTCGATAGAAATTTCCATAACGATACCAAAACAAAGAGAGCTGACAAATGTCGATAGTGCGTATTCGGTCTAAGCAAATGGAACAAAAGAATTTTCACGACGCGCGTCCCTTAGCGCGGACAGGAATAAATAAAAAAACGCTCCAATCACAAATCTCGAGGCTTTTCCGTCCGCGTCACGCACGCCTCGCAGCTGCCCGCAACATTTGGAAATAAATCAAGGTGACAATTAAATTGATCGTTAGCGCAGCGAAGAAGACCTGTTGTATCACTTCGCTTCGCCCGACACCTGTCCCTTGACAAGTGAGCCATGCGATTTTATAACGTTCCAATCGTATGGAGCTCATTATGTGTGTTGGACGTAGACACATTGCTAATATCAATTAGGTAAGTAGAAATAGCACTTCATTAATAATGATTTAATAAGTGGTTTTACGTCTCGATTTCGATTTAAGGGCGACAAAAAGTATTATTTTGGTCGTTTAAGTAGGAAAGTTGGGCAGATATACATGACACTCATATGGCCTAAGTGATTAATTAACAATAACGCCTACCACACAAAGATTGTATGTGTTTTACGTAGTAAGTATTGTATTCTACATTAGACAAGAAAGTTTTAAATTCAAAAATATTTTTAATACTTATTTTAATACTTCTAGAGTAGTAATAATTAGATAGACATTTAGAATAGTAATAATTCATTGGCTGGGATAGCCAAAGTTCCGAACTTATAAACGCGATTTTTTTTTAGATTGCGAGTGTCGGAACAAGCTTGTGTCGAGACTTTGTTAACCAAAGTCTCAGACTGGGGTCGACTAAACCTAGTCCAATTCAACCCCAAAAAGACACAAGTTTGCGCGTGAACCGCTAAAAAGTCCCCATTTGTCGTGACTCCTCATTTCGAGAACACTCCCCTACCTGCCACAGCTAGTATCGGAATGCTTGGCGTCGAAATCTCGAGCAACATCCAGTTCCGCGGTCAATTGGAAGGTAAGGCCAAATTGGCCTCAAAGAAGCTTGGCGTGCTAAGCAAGGCGAGACGGTACTTCACGGCTGCCCAACGTCTAAACCTGTATAAGGCGCAAATTCGGCCACACATGGAGTACTGTTCTCACCTCTGGGCGGGAGCCCCCTATTACCAGCTTCTTCCATTTGACCGCATTCAGCGGTCGGCTAGGGTTCGATCAAAGTCTTTCCAATCGGCTTGATCCTCTGGCTCTGCGTAGAGATGTTGGATCACTCTGCATCTTCTGCCGCATTTATCACGGGGAGTGTTCTGAGGAATTGTTTGGATTGATCCCGGCGGCTGAATTCCACCATCGGACATGGCACCAGAACCAAAAATTTCATCCACACCACCTCGATGTCCAACAACAGCGCGATTTTTAAGGCATTTCTTGCCTCGCACAACCACTCTGTGGAACCAACTGCCGCCGGCGGTCTTTCCGAACCGTTACGACCTGGGAACCTTCAAAAAGAGAGCGTACTCTTTCTTAAAAGGCCGGCAACGCATTTGTGAGCCCTCGGGTGTTGCAGGTGTTCATGGGCGGCGGTAATCACTTACCATCAGGTGAGCCTCCTGCTCGTTTGCCCCTTTTCTCCATAAAAAAAAAAAAAAAAAAAAAGAAGAAGAGCTACACAGACGGAGGTAATATACATTAATTTACTCGAGTTCATTAGGAAACTACTCTATTAACTTGCATTTTTGCTCGTGGTAGAAGATTTGATAAAAATAAAGCAGCGACTTCTGTCTGTGCGTGTGGAAGGGTTGCGCGCCCCTGACGCCGATCAAGATGTGTGCGTTACTGTGCGCCGGCGCAGCGCCGACAGATTTATGTGGGCCGGCGGTCGCCTCTCGCGCCTCCCTCATTATACCGGACCGATTGCGTGCCCGATTAGATAATTAACGCTTTTAATGCATCGCCCGCCGTACGTTGGAACGTCCGCTATTGTCTATACATTGTTACTCGGCGGCCCTTTATTTTGTCCGACGTAGCTATTCCACTATAAGGTATTCGTACTGCCACAGTCGATTTATAAAGACATAATCTTTACGGAATACGTAGTTAAGAGCAATCCTAAATTTAAAAATAATCAGACGGAAATCGATATACAGAGCGAAGATAACTTGTTTGTTGAAATTCATTTTGTCTAGACTATAGAATTATAATTACAACATTATGTGTCAAATCTTTGGTATGCGTTTATTTCTGTAAATTTTTTACTAGCCCGGAGATGTTTGCAACTACAGCAATTCACAAAAGCGTTGTCGGATTCGAAAGAATGTTGCAGGAAAGCATATTCTGCTGCCCTTATCCCCCCTAGTTGGGGTCTGCACCACATGTGAATCATGTTATCAACACGCCCTGGGAATAAACACATAGATCGGTAACAATTATCTGTGGGTCGTACAAACTTGTCCCGTGCGCCACCGAAAACAATTATTTACATCGGTAAATGTAGAGACGCAAAGCAATTCTTTATCACTTAGAAAACGGCTGACGGCGAGATGCCGGGAAACGCAATCATAACACTATAGTGGCGATCAATTCAGAGGAACACTGGTGGAGCGACAGCCACCGGTATAAATGGGCAGCTTTCAGACCTAACTCAATCCGGGAGGAATTCAACCTGCATCGGATTAAATGCCAACGCACGGACTTGTTTGTTGCGTTAATATTTTATCGCCATAATGGGACGGGTTCCTACTAGTGTATAGTATAGAAGCTCTGCGCGAGATTTTCCAGTGGATTTCTCGTATCTAAGAAGCGTTCAGCACTGTCCCTCTGACCGACTTCCGGAGATAACTTACTCTTCAGTTTTATTTAGATGATGGGTATAGAGGCGTATTGCTTATGTAGACAGGTAGACTACAGTTTGCGGTCTGAATTTACTATCTAAAGTCACAGAAGAAAGGTTTGATTATATAAGTGACTTACTATAGTGATTATATTCTTATTTAGGTTAATGACTTACGGAGATCAATGTCACATATTTTCGCCTTTTTCACTCGACAAGTAACATTAGTATTAATTATATGCTCTATCTAAACTTGTGAGTTATAAGTTAATAGGTTGACCATAAGAACTTCAAATGGGCCTAAATTCTAAAGCTTTGATTTCTCATCTTCCTCAACGTAAGAACTGGCATTGTTTTGTTTGTCTTTAAGATTAGTGCAGCTTGTACAATTTTCTTCAAAGCTGTGCAAGATAAGATTCTCTCCAGAGGGTTGGGCTTGAGGCTGCGAGTAGGGTTTTGTTTGTCAGTAGCTATTATGGAACTAAGACAAACAAGGAAAAAAGACTACACATCCTATTTGAATATTACTTTGATTATTATTGCACGTAAACGTATATGTCGGTATATTTTTTTTTATTGGAAAAAGGAGAAAAACGGGCAGGAGGCTCACCTGATGGAAAGTATAGTGTATATATTTGTATTTTTTTTATTTGAAAAGTTGCCAAACGAGCAGACAGTTCACCTGATTTTAAGTGAATACCGCCGTCCATGGATATCTGTTACACCCGAGGGTTCCAGATGCGTTGAAAACCTTTTGAAAATTGGGCTCCGGCCACCTCACTCACCAGACGAAACGCGAAAGTATTATACTTCCACTTTACGCCGGTCTTCTGTGAGGTTGTGGTACTTACCCGGACGGGCCTGCCCATTCGTGCAACAGCCGAGGCTGCTGCGTGGCCCTACCACCGATCGTATATCCTTCTTTCTAAAATACGTTTACAGTTAGAATTAATTAATTAGGGAGGTTATTAATGGTGATTAATAGTGCGTATATAAATGCAAACAAATGGTCACGCTTGTTTCATAGCGTCCTCATTTAAATAAAGATAATAAATAACGAATTTTTAATGGAATTTACCGCTTTTTTTAATTTTCTTCGTTTACAAAACAGTACCCATGTGCCCGGTATCGTTGGTTATTATATATTATATTACACCTCCAGGTTATAAAATCGAGTCCTTGGTAAATCAGTTGCGTAATAAATAAATGGGTTCAAATTAAAGTTAAACCGAGTGAAATATGTTTTACATTAGGAATAGCCCAAGACGTATGCGTGTATCGTATTAGCATCGATCATAATGACAACCTCTACAAATAATCCTCGATAGGCACGTGTACGACCGGGGATGATTCGTGACGTCACGCTTCGAATGTGGCGACGGCAGACACGCGACCGTAAATATGGAGCTGACAAGTAAACAAAAATAGAAATTAAACACATTCAAATCTGATAGACCCATAGCTGATGACTGAAAGGATCTAGTCCACCACGGCCTCAGATAACACTGGCATAATGTAAAAGTATTTATTTATGGTCAGTGAAGTAACAGAAGTCGCACTTCCTAGAAATGCTAAGGATGTCAAAATTACACGCAAATGCCGTTGTTGCAGTCCCGTTGCGGGCACAGCCCTCAGGACTAAAGCGAAAACATCAGTAAACCAACAAAGACATCAGTCTAGACCGCAACAGGAAAGGGCATTCATCATTAAGTCCGCGGGACCGCCGCGGGCACGCCATTGGCCCGGTCCGATCGAACAATTATTCAAACGTCGCCCGGCGATTGGCCGAGCGCGCGTTCGTTTTTTACACCCGACAGAGTGATGGATTCGGCCCTTCGACTCCTGCGCAGGTCGGCGATTGTCGGCTATGTGCGCGTACATGCTTTTTGTCCGTGTTTTTTGCCCGAACCGCTTTGTGCAGCTATCGACGTTCCTTCCCCGACGCTCGCTCGGTGGGAGTTTGATTAATCGTTTGGCTTGATGTTAAAAGATTGAAAACACTATGATATATGTACAGTAAAAAAAAATTGGCATTACTAAATACTGTAAAGATACAGTAACGTTGTATTACTTTGAAGCTTTTATTCAAATAAGATCTAACCTAGCAACAATATCGCCAAATAAAAAATATTCAAACTCTTAGTAAATATCACCTGGTCTAGTAATAGAATATATTTTTACATTTCAAATGTCGTAATGAAACAGGGTAAACACATAGGCCTTGTTTGTCTGTCCAATCCATCTTACACATAAACAGGGAAGTGGGTTGGCGCGGGAAAGTGGGGCCGCCTAAATGTCATCGCAAAACGTACAGCCAAGATCGGTCATGCGACCGGTGGGAAAGGGAAAACTGGACTTCCAGAGCAAGCCATTCTATCACATATGGAACTAGAGTACAAGAACGGACGCCAATTATGCACCGACGATAATCCACGACGCGTCCCTAGTCACCCGTTGCCACGTCAAATATATGACGTGGCAACGGGTGACTAGGGACGCGGGCGTGGGGAAAATGGCGTCTAGTGGACATCCTCATTGGCTGGTACCTGCGCGCGAGTCGACGTACAGTCGACGCCAGATGAGACGAGCCTAATACAGGCGAATATCGGCTCAACCCCCACTGTATAAGGTTTACGAACACGACAGTACGCCAAGCAGTATCTAATACCCCGTTTATAGGCCGACGTCGCCTATGGTAGAGCGTTGAAAATATTTAAACGCCATAACTTTTTATGGGCTAAACGATAATAGTCTAATGGGGACTAATGTCGAGCGATTCGTAATGAACGCTGGTGTTTCTTTATCAGCCTGTTAACCGCTTTTAACTTGCCCCGGCCTCTTTGATGTCTGACGCGTCAGTGAGCGGAGCTCTAAATCTTGCTTGGAATTAAAATAATTGTCAAGGATGCTCCTTTTAAAAGGCGCGTAAATCAATCGGTCTTATTATGATACGCATTCCCATAAGCGCAAATCGTCTATTTTAATTAAGTGCTTAATTAAGCAAACGGTTATTACAAAAATGTTTATGTTTTACATGAGGTGGATTTATCATAACTAAGATAACATTATATTTGTTCATTTATTTATTTAAAAAAAATTATAAATAATAATATACTTCTTCTTCCTCGTGCCACTAAGTGGGGTCGGAACAAAACATTGCTAAGTGTATACAAAACGATATAAGTACACAAATTTATAAAAATAACATGATAACTTTTGTACGTATTATTTTGATATAAAACATTATCGAATTTATAAATTATATAAATAACATGACTTTATGGTACATATTAAACTTACTGACATTCATACTTTGCTTCAATATCCACAACCGCTTACCTGTAAAAAAAAACATATATTGAGTATCTTTTGAAGTAAATAAGGATTAAAAAAAAGGGAAATTTGAAAAGTAAAAATTTTGAGCTTCTTCAGAGCAGTCTTCTTTTCAGCAATAATATAATTAACATGGCCAAAAGCATTATCTAAATCAAAAACTATCAAGAAATTATGTAGAATATAGAAATTATGTATAGAAAGAGGAAAACGTTAAATACAAATGAACTCTTATTTTATTCCTGTTTTTTGCGATTCGACTCGTTCTATAAGTCATATTTTATATACCAAAACAAATTCGCCACAAAGTAAGCACAACAAAGAGTTTCGTTATAAACGCGACAAAGAAAAATTGGTCCTTCTAGCCGGATTCCTTGTAATGAGAATGCACTCGGCGGCTATAACTGGAACAACAAGTACAGTCAAGAAAACAAATTTAATGTCCGAAAAACTCATTACAACCGCCGCAGCGGAGCAGAAATTGCCACAAATTGGGGGCGGCCGGAGAAGCCAGGAACCGCGGGCCGTTGCATTAAATAGCCTGTGACAAGTGCGCTTAGGTAGTGGGCACACCGAGCCACAGAAGTAAAGTAATGCTGAATAAAAAACACGAATGCAAATAGTGGGGATTTTAAACATTTCCAGTTAGCGAAGAGAAATACGGCATTTTAGTGTATTTAATGTTAATATGAAATGTTCATATGAAGTTTTTTATTTTGTCAATCAATACAATGACATTTTTCTAAACGTCGGAGTTTATGAATTTATCTAATGTTCTATGAATCATTCAAAAAAAACTTTTTATAAATGCATTAGCCATGTTATTTCAATAAAATTAATTTTATTATAACTTTAAAATATACATTGTGAATTGATAATAAATAATAAAAAATCGCAAATTGAACATACATAAACGTGACTAAGAGACCAACATAAGATAATTTTGATACTAAGGCGAGAATTGAGATAACTTATTAAACAAAATTTTCTACAGCTTATTTAAATAGCTCAATATAAAGTATTTCTAGTATTTTTCAAAGATTTCAATCTCATCATATAACGTCAAATATTGATTTTACTTAATTAGTCCATTGATTCGTTCTATCTTTTTTTTTTTTTTCAAAATTGCCTTTCTTGCCCACCGTCATAACGTAGTACTGCGTTGAATTTAATAACGCATTTAACAATTACTTTCTCAAAGAACCTTGAGTTATATTAATTAAAGTAGCAGCCTATACATGTCCCACTGCTGGGCAAAGGTCTCATCTATACAGAGGGTATCAGGGCATAGACCACCACGCGGCTCCACTGCGGATTGGCGGACTTCACATATCTTCGAATTGTTTTTTTGTTATTAATTCGAAAATATGCAGGTTTCACCACGATGTCCGGGGATCGAACTCAGGTTGCTCGAGCATATTGAATTAAAGGCGAGCGCCCGGACACTGAGCTATCACGGCTCATATTTTCATTATATTAATTACTACCATTAATTAAAATTAGTACTTGCTTAATTGCAAAAAACAAAATAAAATCTCTGAAATACTGCTAGTGTTCCAATCATCATTTCGTGTATAATTATAAAAATCCAAACAAATTTATCTTACTACAGGCTATTTAACGTTTAAAATAAAGTGTTTAAATAAAACAACTGAACTGATATCAAGGAAATAAAACGCCTTGCCCTTTTAATAAGATGATTAAATCACAACTTGGGAATGTACCACGAACGAATATACCAATTGCGGTTGTTTTCTTTGCCAGCGCCGGGGCATAAACATTTACCAGAGCCTTAAACAGGGATCACTTGACGCGATAGTCTTAAATGCAAGAGGCGCATTAATTAAAAAGGCTTTATATCGGACGGGCCACGTCCTCTCCGCGTTGTCTGTGACGTAGCGCGGGGGGGCCCACCCCCGGCGGACACGTGGCCGCGGCTCTCACGACACCCTTGCTCTGGGCCCACTGCAAGAGACGCGGCGCAGCCGACCGTGCTAATTGAAAGCAAAAGCATCAGGCCAAGATTCGAAATAAGTCGATGTGAATTTTTTTGCGAACCATTTTTTGGTATCAGGGGGCAAATCTCCGAAAAATACCCTATCACCTTACAAGAAGGTTATGTGGTGTTCCTATCTACTATTATGTTGTTATATGTAGTTTTGTTAATCCTATTACATAATACTATATGCCTAACAAACTGCACATAGAACTCAACACGTCGCTATTTGTAGGTTCCACAGACACATACCGAATAGACCTACGAAGGAATGGAACTGATGACTCGCACCACTTAATTGACAGGTCCTAAAGTCACGGTCACATTTGTGTCAGGCCTCAGGCTCGTCGCGCCATAGCTTATAGTTTACTCTCGTTTATTACTTAATTTAGTTATTATATCATCATATTAATCATCACGTGTAGTGACAGTACAGCTTTCCAACTTAAATTCTTTAAATATGTTTAAACTTCCGTTACCAATATAGAATTTGCCAATACCAATTTATAATACCGGCACAATTCCAAATACCAATTTGGAATTGTGCCGGTTAGAGTTTTCGGTTCGGTTTGCTAAAACCGTAATTATGTAAGTCAACAGTAAACCGAGGCTTTCTCCATTTTCTTTCTTAAATGTGTATTTCCACTTCAAACTTTTGATAACAGTCTTCCGAAAATAGTGATCAGAAAAGAAGAGAGAAGGCCGATTTAAGTAAAAATGGGTCCTCTGCTGCTCCCTATGCACATTGAAATAACGTCGCGAGAATTCTCATAAATAGTCAAAACTTTATCCCAATTAAGAAAATGTTTGTTTGGAAACGAAATTATGAATATCACATCAACATTTTAGAAACCGATCGAGACCGAATTAATAGTCATGTAGACGAAATTAAATGTAAAAATTAATGGCGCCACGTAAAGGCGCTCGTAAAATAGAAGCCCACACGAGGTAAACTTAGATAACAGGCAGATTAAAAGATTCCAACACGAGACGTTCCTTTATTATTTTGACCACCATTAGGGGACAATAAAATCTTAAATTGGACATATCAATGCGGTTTTACGACGCGTTAAACTGACGTTAAGTTAACTGCAATTTAAACGTTTGCTGGTAGGGGACCGGGGCATTGGCGCGTGGGCGATGGGTATGACTCGTTAAAATCTTTATTGAGAGCCGATGACGTCTGGTATTGGAAAATAAATGATTAAATCAATTCCGATAACTACGAAAGAGTTCGATACAGCGATGGCTATAAGGTTTACTGCTACGCATTAAATATGCTAAGTCGTCTAATTACCCACGTCGAATGTATCAATCCGAATGCACGGAGACACGAGTGTAACGTAGAAAAACACATCAGTCTAATGACTCGAGTCCGTTGGCTCTAATTAACACGAAGGTAATTAATATTATAACGTTACGATGTGAGTTTTTGTCTGTACTAATAATTAAAAAGTTTTAATGGCCCCAAGGACAACGTTAGAGCATCTTTTATACGAACATGAGACATCGCTTTAAAACTAAGGAAATTGAAGAGACAAAATCTTATTTTCTTCTCTTACGTAACTCGAATATTATAATAAGAGATGCTATTCTCTCTGCTTGCTCAGCCTGAAACGTGAAAAGTGGAGTTAGCACATAATAATAGAAAACAAAAGTTGAAATTAGTGTTAACCAAAAGCTCTTAAAAACGCGAGTCACACGTGCAAATCATTTGGTGACCACTGTCTCTTTTTAATGTTTTAAATATTACTTTACAGAGAAACCAATCGTATTTTGAAATACATTTCTGTTAATAAGTATCCCGTAACTAATATAAACTTCTAACTAGCATCCACGAGATCAATTAGTTGCCTAAAACGAATTGTTCAAGTTGGCTGTATCGTAATCGCTGGACGGACTTAGACGTCACACGGCCAATCGGCAACGTTTGTATCGTCTAGATATTTTCAGTAATTCCGTTTCCATCTTAATGTGTAGCGAAACATTCGACTGTAGTGTGACAACACATTTACCATTGGCTCCAAATTCGAACATAAAATAACTCGAATTTATATTATTCATACCATAAAAGATACACAGTGCATAATTCTACCAGATATATCACAATTACGATAGTTGCTTTGGACTTAATTATGCATTTAAAATTTACATTCTGAAAAAACCTTGAATTGTATCCGTTAACTACAAAGTATCAGTATCGAGTATAGATTATCTCAATTGATTTCGTTAATTACGGGTGTATTAACAAATCATTTATTAATATCTCTAAGTGATCGAGACAAGAATGTCGTTCAGGCAATAAAAAAATAAACCCAAATAACAGCATCAACTGTTTAACGCTTCGAAATTACTTGGAAACGATCACGCGAGCGACGAAACCTCATTAGGCCTAATTACCTGTTGATTTTGTTTCGAAAAATTAATTATTATTGTAACTATAAAACGTATCGAACTTCGAATGAATACCGTAGCCGTTTTGAATATTAAATGTATAAGATTTTAACATTTATAACAGTTGCGAACCAACATCGAACGATCGAAATGTTAATTGTGCGCTGAGTACGTGGCGACTCGAAATAAACTCGAAAGCCCGTCGCGAGGCAAAGGTGAAAGGATATCGAGACGGGACCGGTGGTACGGCCTGTCCCGGGGATATTACGAGGCTAGATAAGATCAACACACATTAGCTTTCAGACTTTGACCCGCTGCCCATTATTTATTGACGACGCCCGACAAAAATACATCGTCACGTCGCCCGGACAAATAGAGAACTATATCACTAGTGCCGCACTCCACACCAGGACTTATTGGCCGGCGGCCCGTTTCTGCATCGAGACCGGACGAGTTAATCTATACTGAGGTGTTTTGCCCCTGTATTCAATTAAATGATGACGTTTTATTAAGTCAACTCCAGGCTTCTTGGCGGAACACGCTTGATATAGAAAACTTTCCTAGCGCAGTCACGTCTTTCCATTGTGCATAGGAAAATCAAACTTTTGGTTCCAAAAGATAATGGACACTTGTCAATTCGAGCTTATTTCAAAATCTTACGGACAAACATGTCTCATCGTGCGACGTAGCCGATCCTGAGCAGCGGTAGCAAGCGATTACGTCACGTATATTGTGTCGTATTCCCGACTTTTATTTGGTCATATTTGAACACATTCTGTGTCACCTCATGCACCAGTGAAAATTAAATAAGGATTTCCGGTATTGAATCCATCAAAATAAATAATAAATTTCCTTCTGGAAAGCTTGAGGAAAAAAAGGAGCTTGAGATACCTGGTATTGACCAGATATGTCTATGGAGACATAGTTGAATTTCCGTCTTTTGTTGGAGTTGTATTCTAAAATTACAAAGAAACAAACAGTTTCGATAGCGAAAATGAATGGAAGGGGATTGAAAAGAACAAACAGGTGTATTTTAGTTAAGGTTAGAACTTATTGCTAAATATGCAATTTCTCGTACTTAAGTCTTTAGTTAGTGGAACCTCATGACAACAACACTCGTAATACATTGTTACGCAGACATCGCATCCCTTAACTTGCGGTCGCTTTGCTGACGTAAGGTGGCACCACACTGAAGTGCAGGGCACAGGTGCCCAGACCGCGTACACTGACTAACCGTTAACCGTCCAAAATTGTAATCCTAACCATATTATTAAGCCTATTATTAATCCAAACCATATTAATAAGCGTTTAAGTATCGTCGGCTTTTAACCGTGGTATCACCACGCAACAATATTCGCTGTTACTCGAATAGGAAGGTCCGTCCGGGTTAGTACCACGACAGTAGGTGTTGTAAATGTCAATGGGCGGCGGTTATCACTTAACATCAGGTGAGCCGCCAGCTCGTTTGCCACTTTCTCACATAAAAAAACATATTAGAAAAGTTAACTGTACCTATCAAATATTTGTTATACATTAATATTAAAATTTATAGATGTACGCCACTGGAATGTGCACTCGCGACCTTAAAATCGTTATTCCCAAATCCTAGGCACTGGGACCATAATTGATCAGCATTTCAGGTCAAGTTTTGGTTAGTTAAGTTAGGGGATCCCTTTCGCATTTCTTAGTTGCTAAGTCAATTTCACTTATTTGTGCTTAATCTACGGCGACGGTTAAGTCAACTATTCCTTTTCTCTGCCATTAAAATAAACTCAGGGAAAGGTGAATATTATTGGCATCTATTACTACTTCATTAGGGTGGAAAAGTTTAGCTGGCCCGTTGTATTTTTCATTGACAGTTTGTTACTACAGCATACAATTTAAATAAATATTTCTTAATATTTCAAGAAATAAGTTACTACTAGCATCCTAAGCGAAACAAAGTCTCGGTCCGGCCAACAGACATCCAGAGCAGATCTCCCGAGACGTGCCAGTCTCCCCTGAGGTCCGTTGAACGCAAGCACAAAGCACAAAGCGACCTCCTAGCTCGACAGATTTATCGACCGATTCACGATTAGCGTATCCGCTTTGCATAATGTACGAAAAATATGATGGATACAATACAACGTGTGCTTTTTAGAAAAGCTTGTCTAATTAAGAAGCGGCGGGAGTCCAAGCGGAAACTTTAAATATGATTAAAAGCATAAAGACAAACATTTGCGTCTTTAGATCAAAACGAGACGGACTTAGATGTTTGTACTTGATATAAGCTTATATTTTTCACCAACCTTTTTCTTATGTGATAAGCCCATCGTCGTACAATTGACGCGACTTTAAATTAATTTCTGTGTAAGAAATTCGTAAAACGGAAATAATTTCCGGATACCCCTTTCAAAGGAAACTTTAAGGCTACAAAACTATGTTCGAGGGGCAGACAGCATATTGCTACGGATTCTTCTTGTATTTAACACTGTGTACTATTGGGGGTAATAAAATAAGTCGTCATAGGAAACTGATGTTTTTCAACATTGTGGAAATCGACAATTAGTTCACGCATTGGTAAAATGCAATAGTCGATGTCAAGATTTTCGCACCGTGAGGGCATCGGCCGCTTAGCTTAGTTGGTAAAGCGTCTGGGCGCGAAACCAGAAGACGCAGGTCAGAATCCCGCAGCGCCGAATTTACATAGCAAAAATTACGATTCAAAATTACATCTATATGAACACATTTCAATGTCTATCCATAAGTCGATCAAAATCGTTACACCACCGGGTTTTATTAAGACGCCATTGCAAGTGTCACACGTCACCAGGTTTCCGTAAGATGCCACTGCGTTAATTAGAAGTTAATTAGAAGATGAGTGGGGACTAACTTGGAATAATTGCGCGCCTTGTTAATGCTAATCAATTAGCAACGGGGCGTCAACTGGCTGAACTTTAGGGGTGAATTAATATTAATAGATATAATAGAGGTAATTATTGCGTACCGCGTTCGCAACTGGACAAAGTCGGCAACGCATCCAGGTGCGTATTACAGGCGTTATTTTTATAGAAGCCTTCGTCGACTTCTCGCTTTGGCGCGTCGTTTATTTAAAGTACAACCGTATACTATATATTTACATTTAATAGTTATCTGAACTAGCGTTCGCATAGTAACAAGTTAAAACAGAAGACGTTCTCTCAAAAGATTATGTGTTTCGCTTATTTCGTGTGTGAAAATATTATGTTCTGTATCCACGGCCACTCACAGAGCCACTATGGATTGGTAAATTTTACAAAACTTTCAAATATTTTTCTTTAAATATTAACACTTAGATGTATAGGTTTTTTTGCGTCAATTTCCTCGAATGTCGAGTTCGTGTTAAACCAGTACTCAAACGTTGAAAGTAACAATTTTATATTTTTAGGTTTCAGGATTTGAACTTGGGTTGCTCCTGTATTTATATCAATTTGGTTTTGTTTTTTTTGCTTTAAATGCGACTCTCGGTTAGATTTCACTTCTCTCTCTCTTTCTCTATCTCTATTTTCAAATTGTATTCCAGATACCAAGTCAATACTGCCATACTCCGTACTAATAAGTTCCTTATTGGATTATAATCGACGTTAAAACCTTTTATGGGTCATGATCGTTTCCATTATGTATTTCCAATTCGAAAGCCGGCCTTATTATGGCCTTCAGTTTAAAAATATTTCACACCGTGGCTAATTAATCCCACTTATTTTGCTTGAGCAGCTGTTTGCCACGCAAACACACTCACAGCAATACTAGAATACACAGGACACAAATACAGTCGCGGTGTTAGAATGAAGTACCCGATAACTGAAATAATAACACTAATTGATTATCGTAGCGGTCAAAGCAGCCACGAACGCATTGAGTAATTTATTCAAATGCGTTTTTATTCGCAACAGTCGTTGTGCAACATGTCAAAGGCTGTGTTAAGGTAAACCCACACCAGTGGAGGCGAATAGACGACGCGTGACGTTTGCATCGCTAACGTACGGGCGCCCGTCGACTCACCGGAATGCGTGGAAAGGAATAGAGTAGTATATAATACTACAAATCAATATTTTTAGAAGTTATCATCATTTAGCTCTAGATTTTATTATATGATTTTCTTACAGCACAGTCCAGTGTTAATAAAATTTTTAAAAGTTAACCAACTATCAAATTTAAACAGATTCTTCGATATGGCGACGAGCCTAGAGAATATCATAATATAGATATTTATCGAGAAAATATCGCATACAAAGAAATAAATAAATAATAGGGCCACAACGAAGTACAACATTAAATAAGAGCTTTTTGAATATGTTATAACGTCGTAAATTGGTTCAATATAACATTCCTAAAGCAAGTCCAGTATCTCATAAAGCTTTATACATAGCCTCAGAGACTGACGGCTTTCATTCATTTCATAATCACGGCTTTATAAAACTTCTATTAACAATGCCTACTCAACAACATTCTCTGTCCACCGTCCGCTTAATTCGTCCTGACGTCAGCCGCGACCTCCCGCGACAGTTTTTGCATTTTATCACTGTTTATTTTACAACCGCCTTATATTTATACAAATGAAGTGTCTCCTTATTTTCATTAAAAAGAAATATCCTCGCATTTATAGGTTGTAGTGAACAACGATGCATTGTCTAGATACCCCAACAAGTTGGTGCTGATTTAATACAAGTACACTTTTTTATGCATCACCGATATAGATTTTTATTGACGATGTCAACTCATTTGAATGTCTATCAGTTTTATATATTCTTGCGAAAAAAAAAACAAAAATAGTTTGTGATTTCTATATTTATTATCAATATATTTTGAGCCCGATAATCTAATTTGATTTCGCTTTTGATTTAGTTACGATGGGTTTTGAACATATTTATAATTAACATACCATATAATCTTTACTTAATAACAGATAGAGAGAAATATTTACGGAGCATAATTGAAAAATCGACTAATAGGTAGTTACTTATTAGTTGATTTTTCAATGTATTGAAATTTTTTTCAATTTATTAAATTTATTCAAAACCGAATTGTGACTTTATACAGTTACAATTCAGTTTTCAAGAAAGAAAACGTAATTTTAGTTATCTGGTTCGTTTAATACCGACGACTCCTATTGTGACGGATTCGCCCCTGCTTTATTAAGAATACAATACGACAAAACCACCGTCTAAACACTCACAGACCGGCTGAAGTCCTTAAAAAGGGCCACCCTCGGCCGCCGGAGCCAGACGGTCCAACTACGAAGTCCTCGAACCGAATGATCCGGTGGACAAATCGCCCCGACGAGAGTACAGTCGCGGAGAAAAGCTAAAGGTCGGCACGGCGATCGATCGCCGCAGATGTCGCTATTAATCGGTGACTTTAATCCGTCGGGCCGCGTATAAATCAGGGCTAATTGCTCCTATTTATATTAAACGGGCCCCGCCCACTCGGTGCGCCGGCGACTGTACCCAGACCCCAAACGCCACGTCTATTCTCGAAGCGTTTGAAGACCGCCAGCGTCTATCCGTCCCTGTCACCGCCACAATGGTGCTGGATTTGTTTTAGTCCAATAATAATGTATCTCGTTCGAGCTTTAACTCGTATAGCGCACCCACACGTCTATAGATATTGTTTTTTTTATGGGAGAAGGTGGCAAGCGAGTATGCGTTTCACCTAATGTTAAGTGATAACTAGATGCGCAGATGCGTTGCCACCATTTACTGAAGTGGGCTCCAAGTACCTCACTCACTAGACGAAATGCGTAAACATAACAATACTTCACGCCGGTAGTCAGTGAGGTCATGGTACTCCTCCGGACGGAGCTGCCCATTCGTGCATCGAAGACTGTTGCGTGGCCCTACCACAGTGTAAGTTAAATTGGCGCGAAAGTTATAAAAATGATATTATTTGTAAATCGATTTCACAAGACAATATTCAGGCGGAGTGAAACAATAAGTGCGGTATGATATTTTTTTATATGGAATTACATTCGATATCCGTCGCAGGAAAATGAGCTTATCCAGTACAGACATAAAGGTCAATTTACACTCAATCTCGTTCGCTATTAAATGCACCTCCGATGTTCCCTCTTCGACGCGAACGTCTGATTGCTTATAAGTATTTAATATTTAAACGTTCGCAGCAGTTAGTGATTCGGGTCGCGGTTTAAATTAAGCGTGAGAGGATTGTTATTGGCGTTAACAGAATTGGACGGGTGACGCGGTGGCACTACACGGGATATCTTAAAGAGGGGACCGTTTAAAACGAATACAATGCGATAATGAGCAAAGGCTCTCCGGCTCGATTATAATCGTGATTGAACCCGAATGTTGCGATGCCAACGGTGGTGAAGATCGCTTAGTGAAAGTACACAGGACTGTCGGAAATGGAAGTTCGAACAGTAGTTGGTGGGAAATTAAGGAGTCGTTAAAATCAAACATCGTGTTATTGTATGCTGTTATCGGAACATTGTCGAACATCTGATACTTTTAAAACCTCACGATTAACAAAATGTTAATCGTGAGGTATAAAAGTAACGTATAAAAGTATAAAAGGTATTTTCGAACTTATTAAAATAATTATCGTACCATCCAAATTTTTTCGGTCTTTATATATTTTGCTTTGGGTATTTATGTAACCTTTTGCCGAGCTCATCAAAAGCAAATCGTATCAATTAACTGATGGCGAAATCGTTATTTTTTTTACTAAATCAATAACTTAAAATTATAGAATATATTAAAGTTATTATAATATATATACCAGGCTTAATGTAGAAACTAGAAATCGGATGTTGTTAGCATTGGTTACACATTTTGTAGTTTTATTTGTAACAAAATACGAGTCCTTTATTTTATATTTTCATTTTAATCGTAGGTTTAAGGCGACATTATGATTAGTTACGTTTACAATGTGCGTACACAAAACTCATAATTTGATACAAGCAGTAAAACAGTGAAGAATAAGTTTGGTTAACTATTTCTACCAACTATATTAAGGTAAGAAGGTCTGTATTGGTGTACCAGACAATTTTACAGCCAATTTTACAGCAAACCATTTCGATTGTTAGACAGAAGATAGTTTAAAACCGGACAACATTCCCAATAAATAGTGAGGTGCCACCGCGCGGACTGGGAAACCGTCGCGCAAATCCGTCACGGCGTCCATCTTTCACATTTACGAGCGCGGGGGGAAAAAGTCCCGGCCGACTCCCAAAGTCGAATTTCATCAATCGCGCCAACAATAACGTATTTCTGCCCCGACCTCATTGTGTTATTTCTAATAAACTATCTCCAGAAGATATTCCGTGACGTTTATGGCTGTTTCTGACATATTTGTGATGGCCCGAAGATCGGGATCCCGCCATAGATTTATAGATCCCGGGCCCATTTCTTCCGAGTAACTAGTTTCTACGCGCGGTCATTCTTTGTGGCTGCTATTTTTTTTTTTTTTTTTGTTACGTTTATGATTTAGTGTTATGCCCGCCCGGGCTCTTGGATTTATGTTGCATTTATCTTTATGTAGATACGATGATGACACATATATGTTCCGCACTGCTGCTAGCAGATCGAAGGAAATGTTTTATAGTGGATTAAAAATTTCATCGATTACTCTATAAATTCATATTTTCCTTGTCTTTTTTTATGTGATTTGAATACTATGATGAGTTGTTTTTATTTATTTTGAATAAGATACTTTTGTTTTTGTCTAGAGATACATAATTATAATCCAAAAAAAATGTTATTCTACCCAATAGCCTTAATTATTCATTCGGTACAATAGACTTACTTATTCATTCGATTAACGGCATCTTGTCATAATCTCATTGGGAGTCATTCAATGTATACATATAGCTGTAATTCCTTCTGACAAAAATAATCTTGAAAAGTCGAACCCTGGCGGAGTTTAAGCGATAAAGTGCTGCATTAAATATTAAGTCGATAAAGTTAAGGACGTGATAACTTTAAACTACGTCTCTCCGGCGAAGGCTAGCGTTTACGCTGGCCGTATTAAATGCGGCGTTTAATATTTTCTTTGATAAATACACGAAAAATAAATTACGAGATGTAAAAACGATTGAAAGAAAAACTGTAAATGATAGATAATTGATGTAGGTCTGCTGTTGTGCGCGCATCACGGAAAACTACTGAATAGATTTCAATAAACTCTTCTAAGTTTTGTTTATTAGACACTTTGCCCTTATGTGAAGTGAAAAGTTTGTAATATATTCTAATTTTTAACGTAAAGTTAATAAAGCTATATAAAAACTGTATATATATACATATACACTTGTTTTTTAAGCGCTACATGTTCAGTCATGTATGTTTTTTGCCGTGCAGAAGAGGGAAAATCGCTGTAGTTGTTTATGTAATAAGCAAAGCAGACGCAGTCGGGTATCAAATAGTCAATTTAAAAAGATCGTTCGATATGTAGTGGGATATGAAGGTAACGTTTCATAGCAAATTTTTGGATGTTAACATTTAGAAATAAGAAAATATTAAAACACTGTTTAAATACTAGTTTTTAGACATCTTCTTACATCACCTGTGGCGGAGGAAGACAATGTTTACCACGCCGAACAAGCCTGGTAATTGGAATATTAGTATATAAAATGATGAGAAATTAAACACGGAAAAATTATCGCACTCCTCTTTTACTTCGAAGACACTCGTAGGTGATGAATTTTAAAGCGATTTGGTTATGTACATGAATGCAATACATATGTAATAAGATAATGTTTAACGTTATTGGATAAAACACATCGATCTAGATAAGAATACGCTCGCGATGTACCTTATCTACAACACGGATAGGGTTGTAAATGCGTTGTCAACCTTTAAGACGGCAGAAAACGATAAACTCAATCAACAGACGAAGTGCAAAAGCATAAATTTACGCCGCGAGACGTGTTTAGTGAGTGCATTATTTTCAGCACGGGGCCCTACCGATGTAGTATCAGCACCTCAGCTAGTGCGTAGTATTGAAATGGGAAAAACCGGACCCGCATTACACGAAAACGCGACGTGCAGCGCTTATTTGCCCCAAACGCGCCTCCATCGAGTATCAGGCGATAAATCATTCAGTGTGTTTTGAAACGTTTTAAAACGGGCGCGGTTTTACGAGCGCGATGCGACCCGACGCCGCCTACATTATAGGTGCACGCTCCTAATTCTGTCACTTTTTCCATTAAAACGCGTCGCAGTTAAACGGCCAATGTCAAAACATTCCCGCGGGGCCCAACCGCCACTGGGGCACGGTCGTAAAAGCCCCGAAAGGATTTCGGGACGCGCATTAAAGCGCGAAACTGTCTGTTGGGCAACAAAACCAAGCGCTCGCGTTATTTAATTGTAATGGTTTCGACTGTTTACATTTCAACAAGCATATCTTAACCCCAAACTTGATCAGTTATCAGTTTCATCATCATTTCAGCCTGTAAGTCCACCAGTGAACATTAACCTCCACCACAGACTGCCAGGAAGCACGATCCTGAGCCACCTGCATCCATAAAATTCCCACACTCTTGCACAGGTCATCACTGCATCTAGTGGGGGATCGTCCAACACTACGTTATCAGTTTACAAGTAATGAATCTAAAAGAATGCAAAAATCATTGGTGCATGCCATTTTTATTCGAATCCTTGACTACTACTACTACTCCTTGACTACTACTAGCTACCGAACACACTTGTATGTTTCAGAGTTATTAGTCAAATAGCAGACTACTTATTAATTACAGATTTATAAGTAGCAGTCTTTTTTTTCTTCAAAATAATGCACCACCAGCTAATTAACAAATGTTCAATATAAAAGATAGGGCTCATACCGTTTGCAATTTTTTATTTAAATCAGAGAGTTTTATCAGTGCTGCTACCAGAATAAGATCTCAGATTTCTTTAGGAGAACAAATTCAAAGTCTAACGCATAGACATGGCCCAACGGCTTAACATTAAAACACTAGCTAACAAATTGTGTCCGGCCTAAGTTTGGAAATAAACACACAAACTTAAAAATACAAGTAATATATTCAAAGTTTCGAGTTAAAAGTATAATTGTACAGTTATTTGTATATAACAAAACGGTATTCAAAATATAACCGTAACACTTGTATCTAATCAAAGCGCAAACTTAACCGCATTCTATTGTCGCTTACAAGCTTAAGCGAACCCATTACCGGCTTATCTATAGCGATCTCTTCTTCAATTAAACTCAACAATCTCGAAACTAATTACAAATTATGTTCAATGATTACATTGTGTTTACAATCAGCGCGAAATGAGAGCTTTTTATCAACCTGTTAAATGGAGGTATACGCGGTGGTTCGAATTTTTCGAGAGCCTTCGTTGGCACTTACAAGCTTCCGTAACTCTGATTCCGTAGTGCAGAAACGTCTTTTTATAGGGTAATCTCATAAGACATTCAAAACCCAATTAACTCACTGAGAGGTGGATAGCGTCCGATCTGGTGTACGTAATGGACGAAGGGAACGAAATTGAATCGGTATCTCTTTCTACCCCTTCAGGGAGAACATCGTGAGTGCGCTTATTTCACTGTTTGTATTTTATAATTTTTTTTCCGGACAGTCATACATTTACACAACGTTATCTAATCCCAAACTGCGCAAAGCATTTTTAGCGTTTTCCCAGTAGTGGGGATAGACGCCCTGTATCGCAAATATTCTGCGCTACTAATATTGGAAATAATCACATCTAATTACGCATAAGGTAAAAAGTAAAGTATCAGCCCATACATGTCCTACTGCTGGGCAAAGGCCTCAGAGGGTATCAGGGAATGGTTCACCATGCGGCCCCACTGCGGATTGGCGGACTTCACTTATTTCCGAAATATTTTTTTATCATTATTTCGAAAATATGCAGGTTTCCTCACGGCTTTTTCTTTCACCGCTGAGCACGTGATTCATCACTTGAAAATTCACAATTTCATTGGTGCCGGCACCTGGGATCGAACTCAGGTTCTTCGAGTATATTGAATCAGCTTAGCTGAATTCCTTTAATTCGGCAGGCCTCACAGAAGACCGGCATGAAGTGGACACACACCTTGGAGATGTTCATGAGCGAAGGTGATGATCAGTCAGCATTAGTTAAGTTTAGCACTCTGTGTCTCTGTACTTTAGATAAATTTAAAGAGATCCTAGTAGGAAATTGACTGATGAAACATGATCTTAAGATTAAGTTTAATTTTACGGTTTTTTTTAAATATAAGATATACGTACTAAAATAATAATTAAAAATAATCCCAATTTTGGATTAGATTGTACAATTTTTAATTGTTGTCAAATGTTACTTTTTTAGTTTTGTTGTAAGTGTATTATTAATTTAAAGAATATATATTTTGTATGTTTATAGTTATTTATATGTGTACGTATTTATTGATATATATTTTAATGGTTATATATGTAGATTTTAGTTACATAAATACTAATTTTGGTTTTCTTTAATTTGGTGGTAGTGATTGTGTATTAAATAGCTTCACTCCTTTTGTAATTCGGTTGAAATGACAGTTCAACGTTTTAGCTGTCGATTATTTCGTTGTAATTTTTTCTACTGGTATATGGACGATGTGACGGTATCGGTGTTCCTAAGGGCTCCATCCATTGCGGACAAAAAGAGGATTCTGTTTATAGAGCACGGACAGGAACAATGATCATCTACTGCATAATGTGCACTGCATAACTCTATGACACGTGGATAACATATACCATCTCTGGCTACCTAGTTGAGGTCTGAGACGCGAGAACTCACTTGAAAATGAGCCGGTCGCGGGTGATTTGGTACAAGAGGCACATATCGGGGTTAATTCATTGCGGCGCCGCCCACAACCTCGCTGACTAAGATTGTCACTGACAGTCATAGACTAAGGCGATGCACGCTGTGACACTTGATATAAAACAAATGACGCACCCAATTGGCACCGTCCACGCGCGCTGACATAAACTAATATTAAATGTGGAAATTACATCGCAAACATGCCGTTGACGATGTTATGGAATAATCCCATACACTAGCCAATTTCGTTTCAATGCACTTCATAACTCCAATATTTATAAGTTACGCAAATGCTCATTCCTGACACGTTAAGGGCTAAGAAAAGATTATGAAATACCACTTTCCTTAACTAAACATAACATTTCACTTACATATTGTACGTGATACACTATTTGTACTTTTCACTTAATCTAAATCTTATGTTTTTTATAGTGCTAATCGCTGCACTTAAAATTAAATCTAAACATTTTAATATTCTACAAAGATTTCTACAATTTTTATTAAATCGTAAATATGTTATGCCATTTATTTATTTAAATATAATACATAAGTATAAAAGTGGCGATAAGTATTTGAATATTTTACAATGCAATTAAATATTCACAGTATTTTCTAAATCAAATCATGCTATTGAAATTTATAATTAATTCAAGTGGTATTGATGATTTATGCTTTCTTAAGTAATATGTTAAAACTTGATTATAAATGCAAATAGTACATGTAATGCTAAAGCTCGTCAGTTGTCAGTTATGACAGTTATTTCTGTTATTTAAACACATTGTAACAAACCGAATCAAAGCAGGTGTGTTTTAGAACTGTGTCAAGAGTCAAATATAAAGCGTATCACTCAACAACCGACATCAGCGTAAACTTGTTGGACGCGGCGCGGCCTTTTGTTTTGCGCCAAGCGTAAGTAAATAATTTATGTGCCAGATGCAATATCTCAAGGTGCAGTTAGCAATAATATCAGTGTGCATCGTAAATGCAAAACAGTTACCAACTCTGTGTCTTAGAAGCGGAGGTCTCGTCGGACGATCTGAAACGACTATTGGTTTCAAAGTTTCTTTACAAGAACCACTAACCAGTTTAGAGATTAAAACGTGAAAGTAATTCTTTCAATGGCGACAAATGATTATTTCTAACGTATCACGTTTAAGTTGTAAAAGAAATGGAAAAATAAATGATGGGTTACTGCATCCTGAAACTATTTTGACATCGACAATACATTTCTTACATTTTTTTTTTATGTGAAAAGTTGCCAAACGAGCTGACGGTTCACCTGATGGTAAGTGAATACCGCCGCCCATGAACATCTGCTACACCCCAGGGTTTGCAGATGCGTTGACAACCTTTTTGGAAATTGGGCTCCGGCTACCTCACTCACCAGACGAAACGCGAAAGTATTTCTCATACTTCCACTTTAGGCCGGTCTTCTGTGAGGTCGTGGTACTTACCCGGACGAGCCTGCCCATTCGTGCAACAGCCGAGGCTGCTGCGTGGCTCTACCACCGTTACATGCATGAAACTGTTATGTTACTTTAGTTTCATTCGTATACATGAAAAACGAGGGCATACTTCATCATGTATATCGTTTTATTTTGATGTTAAGTTGATAGTTGAAAGGATTAGTAACTTCCAGAATATTGTTTCAACAGATTACGTGTAGTCCTTGAGCAAACGATCGTAAGTAAGCTCTTTACCTTTTTATAACTTACGAACTTTTACTTTTTATTTACATTTTTTGTCAAATAAGTTATGTTAAGAAAAGGTGCGAATGGGCATTAAATGAATAGAACGGAATGACCGGTCTGTTTCTCCCACGTGGTTGGTATAAGGTGCGCGGACTGACACGCGGGCCGCTTGACACCTATGGACGAGCCGCGACAGCTGCGCGTCTAAATATAGCAACGGCGGACGCGCAATTCTGCGTTTTTCACTGTCCGTGCGCGCATCAATTCCTGTCCGCATTTGTTAGCGAATGACAGATGCTCTACAACACTGACAGCGCTGCGATCTTGCGCGACGCAATCGCGATCGCCCTTATTCTGTTCGGCATAGGGGCGCTTTTGCCGCGGCGCCGCGCCTCATCAGCGGCCGCCGCGCAACACTCCCGTTCCCGTGTCGTTGTCAACATCATAATGACGCTCGCGTTAAGGACGTATTTATGTAAACCCTTTGAGAGGTGCGGTTTTAGAACTGAAAAATTGCCCGCGCAGGGGCGCGCCAGTGTCACGTGCTCCCCACGTGCAGTTTTGACAGTTATAAGACTGCTTGTATTACTAAGCTTTGGTAAATCTATGGTTAGCTAAGTTCAAACTTTAAAATAGGTGGTGTACATAGAATATACGCGCAATTGTAAAGTTATTCGACTATAAATCACATAATTTTAGTTACTTGATGATAATCTAATATTTAAAATGTTGTGATAGGCTTAACTCAATCCTGACTGTAGTTCAGTGTTAATCCTTGAGTTAAACAACTTTGCATATTTCTTCTCAAATTTAACAGAGTGGATCAGTCGCCGCATGCCTTAAGTAATATGAAAAGATCGAACCCGATCCGTTTCGAATATCACAGAGCGTGTAGACGTTTAACCCAGGCCTCTTAATATTCCATCAAGTCACAAAGGCGTCATTCCGTGGCTTAGAACATCGCGCAGGGCGCCGACCGAAACAGTTCAGTGCACATCGACGTGACGCGTCATAATCAAAATGGCGGCGCGCTAATCGGCCAGATATACGCCGCCGGCTAATTGCTCCCGCGCACTCGTGACACAGGCACTTCCCGTTTGATGCACTGCGTCCGAGTTAGGAATGGCAGCGCGAGATTTACGAGATCGGATTATGGCACAGAACCGTTCGATTTTTGAACTCGCGTAGGAATGATACGCGCTTTGCGTAACTCATCGCGCTCATATGAATGGGAGAGTTCGTGTGTAACTTTTGTTTTCTGAACGCTGAATGCATACAAATGGCATCTGAAATACACACAGCTTATATGTTATTTATCAAAGGTTTTGGTCCGCGATAATTTCCACCATTTGTCATCAAATCTTAAACATTCACCATTTGAAAGTTTATAATTGCCTTATGCTAGACAGTAAAATTTTAAAGTTCCGTGACTGCTTACAGTACTATGAAAGTAAAATTTAGCATGGGTCGACTAGTACTTTGTATTGATGGCCGTTCACCTGTTGTCAAAATAAATACAAAATCACCATAAATAAAGACTACCAACTGCAACACATGTATGAAAAATAATCACCTCAACCTGTGGCATTCGACTTTATGATTAAAAAATCTCTTTCTCCTCACTCTACGACTTAGCGAAAAGGTCGGAACATTTGACAGGTGCGCAATTCCAACGCTTCAACGGAATGAGTCAAAATTTAATACCAGATTTTCCTTACTTCTATCCCATATAGATGATTCAATGATTTTTATTGTATCATTTAATACTACTAGACTCTGTTAACGTCTAGACTATGCTAATTACTAGAAAGACTTAATAGGATTTTGTCCGTACTAATATTATATTAATATATTAGAGGCATTGTCTAAAGATGAAACCAAATTTCGATAAGGGTGATGTTAAATCATTTACATTTAATTTAATTCATACGATATTTATCAGCCAATGCCGACGAACAGCGTGCGTTGTCCGAAGCGATCTTTTGAGTTACAACCAATACTATTACGCACACATAATGTGCACATTGATCATATTAAAAGATACATTAAAGCGCCGCCACCAATACACACGGCTGGCCGGCCCGACGATAAACTTGTCCGACAAAAACCGTCCGTACACAAAAAAGCGCGTCATACGTCCATCGCATTGGCCCGGGAGATATATAGCGCGACGGCCGGGGAATGTCTAATTTGATTTTACGTGCCCCGGGGCTGCCTGTCCGCGACCCGCCTAGGCCGACGTCACCGGCCAATTTATTGGTGAGTATATCATTAACTTATGCCCGGGCCGTAATAAGTTTCGGTGCTAAGTTGAATTTATCGCCGGCGGACGGCGGGGGACCGCTAGCGGACGGATCGTCCGTCGGTGGTTATAGCCGATCGGTTTCGGTCGATTTTCCCGCGTCCGTCTAGTGATGAGCTGTCACAAATCGTCAACGCTGATCCCTTCGTTACGAGCGTAAAGTATTCTCACTCATTTCGATAACTCATGCACCTCCTCGGTGTGCCAGCCTTAATTGTTCTGTTGAACTTACGAACGGATGGGGCAGGGATATTTAATCTACTATCGAATGACAAAAATCTGTTTTATACAATCGACAATTAGTTTAGTAGTCTTAAAATATTTAAGTTAATAATAAATAATTAACGGATTTGTTTCGTGTTTATTAAAGTTCTTTTTGAGTCCGAAGCTTTGATTCTTCAATAAGGTGTTAATTTGATTTGAATTAAACGCAATACGCGAATGAAAAACGTGATGAAATCCGTAAACTAGTTTCATTTAACAGAAACTAATTTAATTAAAATTCTTTCTCTCGGTGTGTGTAAGTATTCCCACTATATTTAATCTTGAGTGAATAATTTAAAATTTATTATAATCCAAATGGTAAACTTATTTAAAAAAAATCAATATAGCCTATAAGTTGGTACGTTTCCCTTTTTATATTTCATTTTGTATAACATCGTAAACTGTCCGTCATATTCGAATGATATTTTTCATTCCCTGAAAACAGGGATAAAAGGACATGTTCTAAAAATGAAACCTCGATTTTTAGATTTTTCGCAAGCGAATCTACGCGCATACTAAATTTCATGAAAATCCCTCGAGCTGTTTCCGAGATTCCGATTATATAACATATATATATATATATATATATATATATATATATATTATATTAGGGATCGACGGTGAAAAAGCATCTCTCACAAATAATTGTACACATTACGTGTAAATTTTTATACTGCTAATCTCTGCAATTAAGAGGAACATCATAATTTGTTGAAAAAAGGTCGAAAAAGTTTTTCGCCGCTGTGGGGTGCGAATCCAGAAGACGTGAAATTTGATTCCCACATCGGTTACAAAACTTTTCGTCCTTTTCTAAAAATTTTAAATTTTCCTTTTATTTGCAGAGATCAGCGAGGGTCACCCAGAGTCTTAAGCGGTATTAAAAATGAAACTAGCGTTGATGAAAACGGGCATTAGACATTTAGACTTTGTGCCGCAAAAATTTTAACTGTTACTCTGAGATGCAATAACTGTACTCAATCTACATACCGTTTCACTACGTTAGCGTCATGAATTACTCGATGGCGTAAGTAAATAAACTAAAAGCTATGGGTCCGATTAAAGTGTATTTTGGGCGCGCAGAATGGCAGGTGAATAACGTTTCGTGGCTCTTTTGAATTCACATCGGGTCGGATCCCCACGCATATCTCACGGGCTACTCAGAAGCCAAACAAAAGCCAGTCGCTTCGCCGCCCGAGATTTATCCCCGCGATATCGACGAGCTTGTCGCGTGTCCGAGCCTGTCGCGACGCGCGCACGCCACTACGCGATACGGATCGAAAGGCGATCTCAAATTGTTTAAAATTATCTTACTAGTTCGCACAACACGCTGTATAATGTTCAACTTGGATAATTCTGAAGATTCAATCGGGGAACCTTACAAAGCTAACGAAGGCAGACATAAGCAGCTAGACTATCTTTTTCCGCTTGATAATACATCTATTTACATTTGCATTTGTTTATTCTAAAGCATGAAATATTTTACAGATCTTAACTGCATTCAAAGAAAGCACATATCCGGGTAAAATATGGGTAGTACAGAAAACATACGTCTAAGACAGAAACTGGACCACCGGTGACTGAAAATCATCTAAGTCATTATCCAGTTCAGCTGCACCATACAAGTAGATTTTAAAAATAATGAAACTAGACTTTAGCACAGATGAAAACCGACTTTTTTAAGACTGTCTCTATAAAGGAAAGTGAGATTCAGTAATAACGGCCCTAGTAAGTGTCTATGAGCTTTACTCCTCCTCTTAAAAGCGAATACGGAGCACGTTTCCATTATTACCGCGAGAGTGATTGGATTTTTCCGTGTCGCGTGTTGCAATGGAGCCGCGTCTCGCGGACAGGTAGCGTCTCGCATTGTTTCGCGGAATATCGGCGAAGCGCTTGATATACGATCAGCGCGCCGCAGAATGCACGGGCAGCGCTCCCTTAGCCGAATGTCTAATGGGGTCCGAATTAGAATAATTTATGGGGCAACCGGTGGACAAAAGCGGGGCGCTATGGGTCGGAGACGACCGCGCGTCTGGACCTCGGCGGACGATGCTTTATTTGGACGCCCGGAGGATTTAGTGAGTGCCCCCCGCGCCTTATCGCGATTGCCAATGAGAGGAACGTCCGAACTCAGGCACTCTCCAATGGTGCCTGCTGATATCTGTTTGTTAATGGTGAGATCGGTAGAGCATTTTTCAACTTCGTTGAAGCTTAATTTAGGCTCGTTTGGAGCTGTTTTGATCGGAGTTAATACCTTAATAAAATTATATGTAGTCGTGCGTGACTTTAGTAACTGTTTGATTTTTAGTAGCTTAAACGTTGAAAGTCTTTAAGCTTACTTTAACTCGGAACGGTAAACATAAATAAGTCCTAATGCTAGGCAAAAACTTATGTACTTAGGGTATTAGGGCTAATTTGCCACGCAGGCTCTACGTTGTTTTATTCTACTTTTGTTACGGAGTTCACAGATCGTCAGCGCGTGTCCATTAAGACAAATTTTGGTAACGGAGTTTGAATTTAGTTGCTAAACTGATACCACACCGGTCGCGGTTTGAATGGATCCGTTACTTTTTGTCAGGCCACTTACAGGTAATAGAGAACATCATCTGAGGCGTTCCAGGTTCCATCGAAGATCAGGGCGGTTCACAACGCAAGCGAATAAGACATAACGTAGACAATCAACGCATTAGTTTCTCCCAAAATACACCTTGAAGGAATTAGCCAACAACCCAGCTAACGAGGTCCGCATTAGAAGCGTTTCCTCATAGGGCCGTGATGCAAATGTTTATGCCATTTGCCACAATTATTTAATCAAGTAAGTACGCGTTCTCATTATTAAATCGCTCTTTAATCATCTATCTAAATATCGCATTAACATACGGGGAGTAAACGTAGGGGGGAATCTACGTCACAAGCGGCCACTATTAATCCCACTCTGCTGTCAATTTACCACTGGTTTACAACTAAACGCGCGGTATTTATCAGCGCAGCGCGCGCGCGGTACGAGCGCCATTTTCCTATACAAAATCATAATGGCCGCCGAGGAAACAACCGCGGCCGGGGGTCATTAATTACGGGCGCCTAACAAGCGGGGAAAGGCGACGTGGGCCATTTATCCGGCCGATCGGGCGGTTATTTAGATCGCCGTGGCGCGGCGATAGATGGCGCTGAGGCGACGCCCTATCTGATTCACGAGCGGCCGTGCGAGATGGAGAGTTCCCTGTCACCGGCCTTAGGGGGAGATTCGCACGGCGATAGACAGGGGGCCCATCGCGCTCGCATTGTGCGCGCGCGCATCGCCGGGACGCGCTCATTAGCGTGGAAGAGATGCGCGCATTGTCGTCGTTGCAGCGGCCTATTGTCGCGAAAGCACTCGCCGGGCTGCAATTCTCTCCTGTCATCCAATCGCAAAAGGTGTAGGAGTCGTTGGTGGTGAAGGCGCTGGATCAATGAAAGACTTATAGCCTAAGACGAAAAGAGACGCGGGCGAGGCACTCGATAAGTGCAACAAATCACCAGACGAAACGCGAGAGTACAACACTTCCACTTCGGGCTGGTCTTCCATGAGACCATGGTATTTACCCATCCGAGCCTGCCTATTCGTGCAACTGCAGGCGTTACGCGGCCCCACAACAGCAAAACATGCGAAAGAAAACGCTTACGAAAGGTTCCCTACCATTATCTATAAAAACGGCATGTAAATCATGTCTGTATTTGATGTTAAAGCTGAACAGAAATACACCATCTGTGAAAATTTCAACTGTCTTAGTATCACGGACGGACAGACAGCGGACTCTTAGTAATAGAGTTCCGTTTTACCCTTTGGATACGGGACCCTAAAAAGGAAGTGGAAACGAACAGGTGAGCCTGTCGCCGCCGTGATGCGACAAGCCCATCGCGCCATTAATTAGGCCGCGGGCCGGTGCGGAATTCGTTAGGGCCCCCTAATTAAGCGTCTCGACACGATTCCCCGGTTAAGGAGCGGAGTGCGCGTAGGCGCGGCCAAGCTCCAACTGCGGCGCCCGCTGATTAATTAAACGCTGCCGATTTGGCCCGGGACGAGATCTAATTAGCCACGTGTTCGCGTAATGCACGCGTAATGTACGAATGCGACTCTGTCGAGAGGCTACGAGGTGTGGAGTGGAGTGCGCGAGTGTTTGTAATTAAATTCACTTACGTTTTACTATAGAAGGTACTATAAAAGTAAAAGTAAAGTAACAGCATCTATATGTATGTATATACAGTGCTGTTAAAAGGCCACCGCTGTAGTAAGGGCACAGTCTACCATGCAACCCCTCTGCAGACTTCAGATATCTAAAATGTTCGTTTCTTTCGAAAATATACAGTTTCCCACATCGCTGAGCACTTGGCGAGTCGGCGCTTAAAAAGTAACTAAACTAAATTACAATTAACAATTTCATTGGTCTCAGCACCGAAATTTTAGCTAAAAAAAAGTAAAAGGAATAAGTATACCCGCGTCCTATTTACCTACATCCGAACACAATAGTCAAGGCAGAGCAACGCAAAAATTAAAAGAGCGCAAATGATTTACCACGAAAATTAACACCACCCTTATTATCGAGAATTACACAGTGCGTAAAAATAGTCAAGTACACATCTATACATGTCTCACTGCTGGACAAAGGCCTAGACATAGTATTATGGCATTATGCCATAATACTATGTCTAGGTCTTTGTATGTTTTTAGATTAAAAACTAAGTTTTTTGTTACTATTTCAAAAATATGCAGCTTTCCTCATGAAGATTTTCGACACCGCAGAACACGTGATAAGTCAGCACTTAAATTTATCAATTTGAACTGATTGAATTGATTGAACTCATGTTGCTCGAGTATATTGAATGAAAAGCGAGCGCTCGGCCACTGAGCTACCAAGGCACTCAGTAAACTCAATTTTTATTAATTGCGAAGAAATAAGAACAAAGACACGGCGCCATCGACCTCGGCTCGGTCGAGAAGCGTTGCAAGCGCTTGCCGCAAATAAGGAGCGATGCTGAATTGCTATTGCGGCCATAAGAGTGAGTTACGGCCGATACCGGCGCATGAATGATGGACGTCAGCCCTGATAGAGCTGGCGGCGCACGAGGCACGCACGAAGCCAAATTGCACCCGAGGTGGACCGGCGATGGGGAATTTATAACCGCTCTTCGTATTACACAAACAATAGCGAACAACAAACTGGCGAATACACACGCCCCTCGAAAGCTTTGAATATTTCAAATATTTAAAATGATTATGAAACATTTAGTGTTTCGGTAAAGACGAAAATCTCACTCCTAATGAACGAAACTTTTGTGATTCTAAAAACATCAAATTGAAATTTTAAATCAAGTGAGCGGGATATTACTTAAAACCATAATTTTGGATGACACCGTGGCGCAGTTGCCACGCTATTGGCTTCGGCGTCGGTGGTCGAGGGTTCGATTCCAATACGGGACAACTATTTGAGTGACCTACAGATAATTGTTTCGCATTTAGGTATTTGTCCACGTGAAATTTTAGTTTTTAAAACGTCGTTATAACACAGAATAATGTTATCCTAAATTAAGGGCAATATCTTAAAAAAAAAAAACAAAAAAAAATATTTTTTTATATCGCAAAAAGAGAACCACGCGGACGAGGCAGTGCCTAAGGAAGCCATTTAATAAACCAATATATATTGCATCTTGTATTAGAAAAAGGCAATAAATAATAAATAAGGGTATTTCCGTAAAAACAAAAGAAATAAAGTAAGTTAACATAAATCTACTTTCAAGACCTCAAGAAAATGTTAGAAATATATAACGTTTGTTCTTATGAAAACAACAATGACATAAACCGACATACACAGCGAGAAACGATCCCGAAGTGTCACGTCATGTCACGTATCAATGTCGCGGCAATGTCGCAGAGATGTCGTGACGTCACACATTACCCGCTTGACGGATACATGTGGTGTGACAGAAAATCTATTTATTATACGCCACCAAGTTTCTCTATACGTTAAAGTACGAAGAAATATATCAAAAAATGTATATGCAATATGACCAATCTAATCTATAGACATGCCTGTAGCTAAACTTTTTGAACGAAATAGATACATTACATATATAAATGCCATTTGCATAAGTACTTTTTTGCGTATTGGTTGCTTCAATAAGTTATCATTATTGTTATTTAGAGGGTATAAAAGTATGCTAAAAAGTTTATGTCAGCGTAAAATATCAGTCTCAAACTTTATACCTAACACAAATATTTGACTATAAAAACATAAAAAACAAGAACTCATATTTTTTTGGAATAACTAACCCTAGGAAACAGGACAATCGCGGAGTCTATTTTGTGCTATGCTCGATGTCAGAACTTAAACTGATTTCAGTACAGTCCATATAATGTACCTACATCAGTAATTTAGTATACTATATGGACTTTACTCAAGTCAATGAATTATTATGATCCTATATTATTTAATCATATGTTATACCATCCTGTCCTCATAGTACACTACTATTAATTTAGACATTCAGATATATTTTTTATGTATCAGAAATTCCAAAGAGCACAGACACACTTATTTCGCAACACGGTGAATGTTTGTTATTGTATTACATATGTTTTACTTCAAATGACTATGAAGGCAAGATTGCGAGGGATTTTAAGATAAACGTGGATGTACAAAAAGTTTGCCACCCCTGACGACAATGGCAGTCCCATTGGAGTCTCAATCTGAAGTCTCCTCGACGAGATCGCATCGCCACCTTCCGCCATCGCAAATCCCAGCACTCACCGTCCATTGCAACAGCAGCCGATGTCAGATATTGCCCTGGCAACTAGCGGCCACTCTGGGTACGGAGATAAGTTCACGGTATCAAACACCGTTGAGTTTACCTCGTCCGAATAGAATTAAATGATTTGACGCGGAAGCAGACAACAACATTTTCAGCTCTCACCGAATCACGTTCGGAATCCAATTAGGTCTATTTCGTTAGAATTTAAATCTACAATTTATAAAACATATGCAGTATCGCTAAAGCATGAATCACGAACAACTCATCAAGTAAAAATGTAAACGGCCAGTGTTGCATACTTTACTTATCGAGAAAACTGCGGCGTAGTAATTTACGCGGAGAGTCTTAAGCACGCGTGATTTATCGGACCCGTTCGAGCGCTTACTTAATAATTGTACTACAGTTTAGTAACAAGTTATCGAGGGCTTACAACCCTTACTGGATTTGTATGTCAGAAGTTGGTATGAGATCAGCCGGTTCGCCTGATGTTAAGTGATTACCACACCCAGGTACAACAATCTCTTCCTCTTTGGGGTGGTAGATGCGTTACTAACTTTCAAAGAATTAGACGCTGGTGAAACGCAAAAGTGTAACACTTCCAAGTGAAGACCTTGTCTTCGCCGATCGAGGTCTTCACTTAGACGCCGATTTTGCTAGTGAGAAATCTTAAAAAACTTAAAAGGATTGGCTGAGGTTTTAATGTTACTAATAACATCCAAGTCACCAATCTATCCCTAACCAAGTATTATAATAATGTCAGTAATTTATTATATAAACATATGCATAATAATTTTACACGCAGTTAAAGTCACAGTTGTTAATCTAAATTCATTAGATATTTATTATTTCAGAATTTGGATTAACAATATTTAAAGACCACTGATGCCTTCAGTTACACACAATAGATATAATTTTGTATGATAATACAAATTTAACACAACCTATTTTTGTACATTCATTACTGAACATTAGTTTGCATATCTTTTGATAATTTAAAGTAACTAATTATATTTAAATAATAAATTTAGATGAAAACATCATCTACAACTCCCGTACAAGCTACATTGGTAAAGATTGCTTAATATCTATCCTAGACCTGAGCTGAGCTGAACAAAAACTGTACGGGCAGTAAACATAGCGGGACCGACCCCCCCCCCCCCCCCTCCGGGTTTATCTTTATTATTAGCCTACCAGGCGGAATTATGACAACTGCAAAACTTCCCCCGTCCCGCTCTAGCAGGCGGCGGCGCGCATCTCCCGTCCCCCTCGGACTTGGTTATGCAAGTCTTTGCAGTGATTCTGCGAGATGACCGCCACGGGACGAACAAGCCGAGCTTTACAAGGCTTTGAGGGTTTAAGTTTCAGTTTCGTATTTAGTTTGCGCGTCTTATCTCACGGGTTATTCCCCCGCCAGGGTACGAGCGGCGCTTTTAATTTCTTTCCGTTAACGTCTGCTTACCGCTACTGCTATCTTTGCTGGCTTTCCATAAGTTTAGTAAATTGTACGCGAAAACGCTTGTTTGTTTACTACTCATTGCCGACGGTTTCGCCCATGTTCATTTTAATTATGTAGATCGTCTGCGGGGCAATGTATTGTTATATCACCTATTCTCTGACTGCATCAAAGATGGAGAGATGTAGTTCGACATTGTGCATTCAGTTACGTAGGAATATACTCCGTGTAAGAACTGAGAGTAATTATTGATAGTGATGAAATATTAACGAAAGGTCTTAAGTATTAAACACGACAAATCCCATGAAGTGTTATAAGTATTAGATTTATGAAACTTAAATTACAGCCTACTCCGTGACCTTTAAAGAGTTTCTTTGACACTTGTGCCTCATCCAATTTTTCTTCGATCTAAACCGAGTTTAATCGTTTGAAGCGTCGGCTCTCGCTCAAATGTTTGCAACACACACCAGCAAATGACAATTCAAATCGACTCCGATGCAGTTGATAGATGAAAAAGTCGTGCGAGGGTCGCCCGCAATGCCTGCACGATGGTCCACCGTGGAACGTTTAATCAGACGCATTATAATCCGCCCGCCGCCCGGCCGAGAGTAATCGGCCACTTTGCCGATATGTCAATAATTGAGTGGCGGTTCGGGGGGATCAATTCCGAGCCCGACTGCGGGGGAATTCTCGTTCCGTGCCATAAAAAGGGTTATTTGTACGCGTCGCCGGCGGTACGAATGGTCGCGGACAAAAGTGGAACTCATTGAGAGAATTAGCCAATGTTAATCTCAAAAATGTTGCCGTTAATAACATAAGGATAAGTTGTGAATGTTATATTTTAAGGAAGCAGGGCCACGCAACAGTCTTCGCTGTTGCACCTCACAGGAGACCGGTGTAGAAGTGGAAGTTCTGCGTTTCGTCTGGTGAGTGAGGTAGCCACACAAACAACGCAACTGCAACCCTACGGATGTTGCAAGCGTCGATGGGTGGCGGTTATCATTTAACATCAGGTGAACCGCTCGTTTACCGCCATCTCACATAAAAAACTAAACTAGCGACCCGCTACTTTTTCAATCTGACGCTTACTTATCCACTTTTAGATCCATTAGGGTTGAAGACTTGGGTGTTTGCTGTACTGTTACAAGACATCCGACTTCCTTTAGTGGCAATAACCCAGCTAGTAAGTCAGCCAGCTCGGAGATTGGAGAGTCGGGCGGCCGCCCGATGGAGTGGCCGGCGTTTGACCGTCGCCACTCGTGATTTGTGGTTACTAAAAGCGGCGCCCCTGTCGGTGACGTGCCAATTGTCTCCGTCTTGCGGCTGTCGGTAAGGCACAGGCGGCAGCGGTTTAGAGGCCTGGATCGGATGCTATTTATATATAAATAAAGTGGACATGTTTCATAGTAGATAATGTGAATGGATCGTTTGAAGTTAAAACAATGGTAAAAATGGTAACAACGAATTTTATAAGTAAACATCTGATAAATAACTATAGCAGTTACCAGTTATCGTAAAACTGAAAATGACAGAATGATACGTTTTATTATTGCATTAGGTTGTTAAAACTTTTCAATAAACTAAACAAAGATTTACAGTTTTCGATAACAACAAGTTTTATAATTCATGTTTAGAATCATACTGGTGGATAGAAATAAAATCGAGGTAAATATAAAGATAAGCTTGAATTTTAAACGTTAACAAATCGCTCCTATCTTATACATTTCGCCGCGACCTCACTCTGTCACGAGCAGCGGGCTGTGTAAACGTTCCTTAATGCCATAATGCCTTACGTTGTCAAATTAATGCGCATGCCATATTCCGCACCGTGTCATACGGAATTAGCTGAACTGTAACGAATGTAATGCCCACGATTACAAATATAGACGTCCAGCATTCGCACAATTGCGTAACAAGCTAAGGGAAAGTGTCGGTTTCAGTATAGATAGATATATTTACAGAATGATACCTTAGGGAAAGGCTTGCAACTAATGGTTGCGCTTTTGTCACTTATATGCATCAATAAGCGCACCGTAATAAAATTTTCTTTAATACAAAGATCCCTTACGCGCCTTGTGTTTAGTGATGGATACAATCTGCCACCTTCATGCCTTCACGAGTATCATCAAAGTAAAGTAACAGCCTATATATGTCCCACAGCTGAGCAAAGACCTCTCTGCAGAGGGTATTAGTCCACCAAGCTACCCCACTGCGGAATGACAGACTTCACATACCTTTGAAATATTAATTTATTGAAAAATATGCTACTTTCTTCAAGATGCTTTTCTTCACCACTGATAAGTCAGCAAGTAAAAATTAAATTAACAATTACATTGGTTCCGGCTGTCAGGTTATTGGGGTATATTAAATTAAAGGCGAGCTTCCGGACACTGAGCTATCGTAGCTGATACACCTAATGATCTTTTTACACTAAACGTAATCGTTTATTTACACCTTATGTTTATTTTGACAGTTACGTCACTAAACGATTAAGGAACTACCCGAGTCTAAAAAAGCGCTCATTATCAGATGGTCAGGTCCTATTGAAAAATCCTATGAAACCTAAAAAAATGCTTACATGAAGCGGTTTTCAAGCGTTTACACTGAAGCTGAAAGTTTTCCCCGCCTCGGATGTCCACGTCCATGCCATTGTCGGATATAAAAACTTCTGTTAGCACCGCTTCGTCTGTATATCGTCGAATAAAACAAATATTAAAGGACTTCGACACGTATAAATGAGTAGTCAAATATTACTTTTCATTCGAACAGTTTTCTGGGCTTTCCACAAAAGCTCACGTTTTAAATTTCATAATGGGTTCAAAGACTGACACAAAATAGAATTATCCTAAAATTTTAAGAACAAAGGCGACGTACGTCATTACACATCGTGTTACACATGTTCATCATTTAGTGTTCTTTGTAAACTGTTTCATACTGTAAAGTTTCCATACGAGTATTAGATGGCACCAAGCATTGCTAAATATGCAACAAAAATCGACAGCTTAGATTAATTGTGTGAAACCAGAAAACAAAGGTTCGTATCCCGCTGCGCCGATTGTTTTTGCGTTTACCCCCAGCGCCATAGCACACCCAACTCCAAGTACATTTACCGAAAACATTAAACGACGAGCATTCAATGTGAATTTAATTTGTTAAAAAATAAACATAACTACCTTTTGAAATAAAATACATACAAAACATAGGTAAGAAGGGAATATCGTGTTAAAAGACTAATACAAACAGCTTTTGAACTTAAGTATACACATTCATTATTGACTTTTACCATTTATATTAACGAGTCGGAATATTATTTCAAACCCGACAAAAACACAAACACTTAATAAAACTAAATGATTCACGAAAACATTCGTAAAAGACATTACACTGTGATATGAGAATTTATATCTCCTTGCATGTAAATAGGCATATCTCACGGCGGCCGGATAACACGCAACGTATCGATTACGCGTTGACAAGTTAATCTATGTGTCAAGCGCCTCAGCGGGGCGGCAGTGGATGCCGCGTAATTAGAACGTAACGGATCTCATTATCGGGCCCAGTTATTGCCTGTACCTGTGGGGCAATCGACACAATATACGAAGTGAATGTATTTCCAACGTGGAAAAGCTCGTATAAGACGAAACTGGAAATTTCCTTCTTCACTGCACGAATTCTTTTCCCGAGATACATAAAACATTTTTTAAATCATCCCACTGCTAATAAACATAAGCTGCTCACCATGAAAGCCCAGCCACCACACACTTTAACAACCGAGCTAAACGGCTGATTGCCACACCGAAGAAAATCTCAACGTATTTTATGTACATCCCAGTGACATCTAACAAGACAAGACATAAAAAAAATTACACTCTACCCTCAAATATCAACGTTTCAAACATTATCTGAAAAATTATACCGTCAGTTGACAGACATACAATTGAATAAGCACGTTTGTCCGACGAAAAGGCTTTTAGACCTCGACGGGACGCGTCACAACGCGACGCGATAGAGCCGTCAATGCGCGACACTATCGGCGGTCACGTGACGACCGCGTCACGGACAGCCGGCGGCTTATCGACGACCACCGCACGTCACGCGCAATAGCGATTTCTATACGTAGCGGTCGGGAGCATGTGGCCGCTCAAATAAAATCCATTGTGCATTGTTTTATTTTAGCCGCTATAATCTGTAGTAACTTTAGTAGTTTGGTGATGTAGTTTTGAATCATAAGTTTCAGGTTATAACCCCGATCCGAATAATAAATCCAATAGATTTTGATTTTACTTTATTAAGTACTACATTGTAGTATGTATATGAGCTGTTGAATCAGACTAATGAACGTGCTGAGCAGGACATAATTTTAAAAGAAGTCTTTTCGGTCATTAAAATCTAGTTTAATTCTTTTACTTTCCTAGCATTAATGAAACAATGATTGCCCATCGTCGATCATTATTTTAAACTGTATTAAAGCATAAAAGGACAACGATGATGTCGTCTATTCTGCTTTTGTATTAAGTATCTACATTAAGTTTAGCTGTGATGTAATATACTTAAAAGAATTGCTTGTTATTGTTGGGATTTGAGAGTATAGTTCAAACACGAAATCACTACAAACATTAAGAGGTATTTCGATTACCTAATAGAACTCTTAACAGAACTCTACCGCACATAAAAGATCCATAAAACGAGTACCGACAATACGAAAACGAGTCGGTCGGGTGCGTTGTCCGAAATATAACGAAATGTCTCATTCGACACCTTATATCCGATAGAATCGCCGCGTAAAAACCATAAAACTCCACGGAGATGCACGTACGAAAGCGTCCGTTATTCGATAGCTCACATCAGACGTCAGTTTTGAGTTGGCTACCGTCCGCAGACTAACCCGCGTGGGCGGACCGCCGTGCCGCGTGGAAATGAAGACTTACTAAGCGTAACCCGATAGACCGGCCGACTGTTGCACGACAAACGCTCATGCCATAAATGTTTGTTATCACATTCACAGCGGGTAAAGAACAAAACATATAGTCGTAATTAGAGCGATGGAATCTTCGGAGTGACTGGGCGAGCACCGAGTGAAATCATCATTCGCTATAATCGAATTAAATTGTCCGTCTACGACTTGAATAACTTTGAAATCGGGGCACACCGCGCAGTGATATATTTTTAAATGCAACTTTTATAACGTTATTTAGTTGTCCATTCAATAACTTTATTAGATTTAATTTATACGCTCACCGACGTTGGAGTCACTTACCTGAAACAAATTATTTTTAACAATTAATACGTGCATACGCATAAAACTAGCAAATTGAACAAAAAAAATGTTTCAGTACATATTTTTACACGTCGTTATCTAGTAAGCAAAGCAACGTAAACAAAGCTTGAAAACATTGATAAAAAACGGTATCTGTAAATTAATCCAAAGTGTAAGCTGAAATAGCTTTTAGATTCCAAATTTCATTCGAATATGTTCAATCGTTAAGGTGGTACGAAAAGAAATATGTCATTTACAATCGCAAAAAATTGCGAATAATTTATTCTTATTTCAATAATTTTAGATCAGGAAAAACTCATTACAAAATACGCTGTATGAGAACACCTCGTTAAGTCATTATTAAGGTTTATTAGTTCGAAAGACAGGAAGGCGCCTACATACGAGAAAGATACTCGTATAAATTGAATAAGTAATTGAATTTAATTAATAAATTAGACTTAATTACAAATGTATGTACTGTAACCATATGAAGGCTTGTATTATTAATATAAATATAACTGTTCAGGAAACAAGTTCTTTTCTAATATTTGACCGCTAATTTAAAGAAGAGAATCGACGAGAATCGTCAAGAAGTCCTTTTCCAAAAGGATCTAGACAACCGCAGGCGACGTACTTCGAGACTCCTTAATACTCACGTCCACTAATCTAAGTCGACAGCGATCGAACAAACAAAACATCAAACGAAGCACTCAACCCTTTTCCGACCCCACCCTCAGTCCCTTTTTCGGCTCCTGCGAAAAAAGCAGCTTTCAATTCAGACGCGAGACAAGAACCTATCAAAGGTAGAGACGTGTTAAAACCTTACACTGGCCTTTAATTAAAGCCTGCGGGGTGTAGGGGGCCGGGGTGGGGGGTGGAAGCGACGTGGCGGCCATTTTACCCCGGCTGTCCACTTCCGTCGTAACGTATGGACGTAGCTACTTCATTTCGGACTGACGAAGGGGAAAAAGAAAATGCAGGTGGCCCCGCGTCTCGGCACACAGACATCCGTGGAGTCTCCGCGCGCTTTTTGCGTATTTACTGTACAGTTGTATTCAGTACTCCATACAAGCTTTTCCATCCATCATTCCTCCCACTTCCATCTACTATTAAAAAAAAAACGAAGAGACATAATTGTTGGATAATTTCATTTTTTGTCAGACACTAATAGCACGAATACTATAAAGCAGGTGTACGGTCCGGAATAAAATATCGTATTAAATTATTAAATATTCCTTCATTTCATTTCTAATACAACATTTTGTGTATTTACAGGTTTACTCGCAATCAAAATAGATGATTAAATAATAACGACTCTACGTAGTCGGAGATCATGGAATTAAACGAGTGAGCACAATCGGGGCGGACATTTAATTGGTTCGCATAACTTATAGGTTAATTTGAAATAGGCGGAGGTAAAAAGGATATTCGCCAACTTATAATGAAATGAGAACTGCAAGATGCGATTACCGTTCTCCCTGTACGTTATGCAACATCTTTAGCATGTGCCCGTTACAAAATTCCCTCCCAAAAAGTACTGCTATAAATATGCCTTGCTAAAACATGTATAATATAATTGCCTTATCACGCAATTTTTACGTACATTTATTTGAATATAAAAAACAAAGAAATATAAAAAAAAATTTTCAAATATATGTGATTATGTGATTCCGCCAATGGGGTGTGTTCCTCAGTGGGGCCGCGTGGTAGACTATGCCCTAATATCCTCTGTATAGAGCATGGCCTTTTCCCAGCAATGGGATATATTGGGTGCTACTTTACTTTAAAACTGTTACTTTACTTTTTCATTTTTACCAATTTATTATTATGCTATTGTGACCCAGTGACCGAGTGAGGAATTGTTATGTTCAGATTGTTTTATTAGGTCAGCGAACTGCAGTCAATCGGTAATAACTGCTAATCGATAATTGAATTTATTCGATGCAAATCGTCATAATTTACAAATAATACCCATTGTTCACTGTGCGTCCCTCACACGTGCAACAGCAGGCTTGGTGTTTGTGTAAAGTGCATACTACACTTTATACGATCTATAACTTAAGACCTTTTCGGGGATGTTAGTAAAACATACCGCCTAGTTTTCATGTCATGACAGGTATCGTGGGATAACTCCAAACATCAAGAACGGACATAACTAGTATTTTATACTGTATTGACAAGAGAAGATAATAACTCGTATCTAAACGATGAAGGCAAATTTAAAGGGATGAGAACGATCCCGGGTGGACGTGAGACTTGAGTGCTTTTGGGGTTCCGCATTCGTTTTGCCGTTCCTCGAATCGACGTCCAGAGGGGGCGACGTCGACGGTTCCGTATGAATTGATAATGAGTTGGACGCAGCGAACGTTCTTCAGCCGGATCGCAAATGACTTTGTCTCGGACTAATTCGATTTTGTTAATTCAAAGGCACGATTCGTCGCTTCCTCCGGTTGCCAACGCGTCACTGTAGTGCGAAATGCTGGGAACATATATGAACTCGAATACATAGAAAGGCGGCTTAAACTGAAGCGTAACTTATTGCTTAGTCGATTAGGAGGTAGATAATTATCGTCGTGAAAATCGACTAAGCTATATGTTGTTATCAAGAAGAAGTAATTTTAAGTTAACAGTGAAGTAAACAGGAGGCCGTTTTACGGACTACAAAGTTCGATGTTAAACTTCTGGACTTAAGAAGCAAAAAGGGCAAAAAAATGCTCTGAATTGACTTAAGTTGATTTTATGACAGTTGGTTATAGATTCAAATACTCTGCATTGGTTATAACTGCAACACTGATTCAAGAACAAGACGTTCTACTCCAGTTTTTCAAAATATTTATATAAATCCGATCTACGCCAATGTTGGAAACTATATCTTGACCTATTGCAGTGCTTGAGGCCGTATTTAATTTTATAGGACAAAATATAAATAACTAATTATAACATCAAGATGATATTTATGTGATATTTATGTTACATGATATTTATTTATATTTTACTAGATGCTATTTTCTTTCCACATTCCATTAAAACAGCGCGCATTAAATCTGTGGCATAATTAAACCAGAAAAACAAAATGATTGATTACGTTTTAGTTGTTTTTGTTTAATTAGTACGAACTAATTCTCGATGAATTATGTAAGTGTCAATTAATATCGTTAAAATTCGTCAATTGGCGAGTTCAAATCGGTCTGTTCCTCCCTTCAGGTAGGGAAGAACTTTCCTTTATGGAATAGTTCTTTCCTTGGTAAAGAATTTGGGGTCAGCGTATGTCGACGCACCGTATTCCGCGCGTGTTTCCAACGTCAACACGCATTGTTCTCCGGCAATCGCTAACTGTGCCAAACTCCACGGCCTCCGTAAGGAAACAATCAGATTAGCAGCCCGGGCACTGTTTTAGCAGACGGCGACCCAGAGTTCAGAAACAATCCAGCGTCGCACTTTGAACGTAACCTATTTGTTACGCTGGAAAAGTTAAGAATTCGTGGGCCCTATTACCGAAGGGAGCTTTTTGAAATCAGATGAATGTACGCATGTAACTTTAGAGGTAAAGCAATAGAACCTTACACGTAAACAGTTACATGAGTAAACGTATGTAAGTTCTAGTAACTGGTAGACAGGCACAAGATACAGAAAAGATACCTAAGCCCACTTGAACTCTTTATCTATTTATTAAGTTGAAAAGTAAAACAACGCCGTTTCTAAAACACAAAACCAGCTACGATCCCGCCAGCGACCTGTAATGAATTATAAACACTGGTTAAGTCTTAAGTACGAAAATAATCATACAAAACACAATCCAACCAGCGCACAAGGAGGGACAAAGGAAAAAAGGCGCCTCGGAACAAAGCCTGGCTGTGCAGTGTAATTAAAAACGTAGCAGCAGTTAAAAGAAGTCCATACAGATTCCTCGGAGCGCGTCTTCGGATGAAGGCGACACTCATCGGTTGATAGCAATAATTCTTTAACATCATTATGAGAGCGGAGGTAATTGGATTCGATACTTCCCGCTTCGAAGAGTCACCCCACGCCCCTCCCACCACCTGCCGTAGGATGTGCTAGTTTTTTAGATGCAGCCTTTGATGCCTCTCCGTGTGTGGGTGGCGCACCCACACATGCAGAATCAAGACTCTTTCCACTTGAGGAAGTTAATTAGATCTACAGCCGATACGAAATATTTTTATGTTTCGTGTTCGTCTCCCGGTAGCTAAGTCCCGTATTTGTGTTTTGTGCGGAAAATGCGAATCGAGAAATTGTATCCCTTGAGTTATAAAGGTTTCGGTGAAGAATGCATAAATGTGAGAATTCATTTTTGTTGCCCATAATTAGCATCGTTTCAAGGCTATAATTTTGAATTTGTTGTACATTACGACTTCGTATTTATAGCTTACGCAGCTTCGAAAAACAAATGTAACACTTATTACAAGAAAAATATTTTGAAACACATAATAATGCGAGATACGACAAATTTCGTATGCGAATTAAAGAAGTTATTTTATGTATACGTTAAAAGACAGATGGATCACTAATTAGGCGGACGGGGTAACGAAACACGTGTAAAGACGCCGGAACCAAAAGTCGCCTTTCACACCGACGCGCAAGGTTGCAAGTATTCTGCAAGCGTTGCACGCTGAGGACGACAAATGAAAAACATCAAAAAAGCACAAACGCGTGGGTTTCCCTGTTATAAGGTTAAAAATGTCGTTCATAAGTTCCGAGCTTACGTGTCTCGGTGACGTGACATTTACATCGGCCAACAAATCAAATCGAGGGTCTTACTACACTGTGATAGGGGATATTTTAATGCAACCGGCCCGAGACACGAGCTCGAGCGTTCGTGGTTTAATGATTCGT